>CM077463.1:19022030-19072099 GCA_039654755.1 Calcarius lapponicus
TTTTTCTTTCTCTTTTCTTTTCTCTTTTCTTTCTCTTTTCTTTCTCTTTTCTTTCTCTTGTTCTTTCTCTTTTCTTTCTCTTTTCTTTCTCTTTTCTTTCTCTTTTCTTTCTCTTTTCTTTCTTGTTCCTCCTTGTTCCTCCTTGTTCCTCCTTGTTCCTCCTTGTTCCTCCTTGTTCCTCTTTTTCTCTTCTCTTCGCTTTTTTCGCCTTTTTCGCTTTTTCTTCTCTTTTTTTGCCCTTCTTTTCCCTTTTTGCTCTTTCCCCCTTCCCCTCCTTTTCCCCCTCCTTTTCCCCCTCCTTTTCCCCCTCCTTTTCCCCCTCCTTTTCCCCTCCTTTTCCCCCTCCTTTTCCCCCCCCTTTCCCCCCCCTTTCCCCCCCCTTTCCCCCCTTTTCCCCCCCTTTTCCCCCCCTTTTCCCCCCCTTTTCCCCCCTTTTCCCCCCTTTTCCCCCCCTTTTCCCCCCTTTTCCCCCCCTTTTCCCCCCTTTCCCCCCTTTTCCCCCCCTTTTCCCCCTTTCCCCCCCTTTTCCCCCCCTTTTCCCCCCCTTTTCCCCCCTTTTCCCCCCCTTTTCCCCCCCTTTTCCCCCCCTTTTCCCCCCTTTCCCCCCCTTTTTCCCCTTTTTTCCCCCTTTTTTCCCCCATTTTTCCCCCTTTTTTCCCCCTTTTTTCCCCTTTTTTCCCCCTTTTTTCCCCCTTTTTCCCCCTTTTTTCCTTTCCCCTTCCCTCTTCTCGGGCTGCTGCTTTTCCAGAACCTGTGGGATTTTGCGGCATTCCTTTTTCAGTCCCTTGGATATTTGGGAATGCCAGATAGAAGCCAAAGGGACAATTCCGGCCAATCCATCCTCATTCCGTGCCCGTTGGAGCGACGCCGGCGCAGCGGGCACGGATCGACCTTTCCCGGAAAAGCTGGGATTGGAGCAGCTCCCGGGAAAAAGGGCTGGGATTGGAGCTGGATCCAGAGGGAGCGGGAGCAGGGATGGGATCCTGGCTGGCACGGGGACACCGGGACACCCGGAGAGCCTCGGGAACGGTACTGGATCCGGGGGAGCATCGGGATAATGGGCACGGATCGTTCCTGGAATGGGTCATCCAGGGAACGGCTGGAATCCAGCACAGAGATTTCTTGGGAATATTGGGATAACAGGCAGGGATCATTCCCTGAGCCGGGAACAGGGCTGGAATTCAGTACAGATATTCCATGGGAACATCAGGATAACAGGCAGGGGTCATTCCCGGATTGGGGTCATCCAGGGAACGGCTGGAATTCAGCACAGTGAGGTTTGGGAGCTGGGAATTCTGGTTTCAGTTTCTGGGAATTTCTCCTTCAAATCCGGGGAATTTCTGCTTCAAATTCTGGGGAATTCTATTTCAGTTCCTGGGAATTCCTGCTTTGGTTTTTGGGGAATTCCTCTTCAATTCCTGGGGATTTCCTGCTTTGGTTTTGGGGGAATTTTTCCTTCAGTTTCTGGGAATTTTTCCTTCAGTTTTTTGGGAATTCCTGCTTCAGTTCCCTGGGGAATTCCTGCTCAGTTTTGTGAGGTCTCTGCTTCAAATCCTGGGAATTTCTGTTTTGGTTCCTGAGAATTTCTGCTTCAATTTCTGGGAATTTCTCCTTCAGTTCCTGGGAATTCCTGCTCTTCCATGAGTTTTAATATTGAGGTTTTCCTTGGAAAAGTCGAGGTGCTGCCTCTGTGTCCCGGGGTGGGGCTTTTCTGGGATTTGTGGCTCTGTCTGGTTCCTCAGGCAGGGAAATGCTGGATTTTCTGGGATTCAAAGGGAAGGATGGGATTATCTGGGAAAGGGAGATTGGGGTGGGATTTTGGGAAGGAATTTCTGTCTGGGCTGGAATTCCCAGAGCAGCTGGGGCTGCCCCTGGATCCCTGGAATATCCAGGGAAAGTTGGAGCAGCCTGGGATGGTGGGGTTGGAATGGGATGAGGTTGAAGATCCCCTCCCACCCAAACCATTCTGGGATTCTGGGATCAAGGAGGCTCAGAATCCATCCCGAGGGATTTTATGGAAGTTGGGGATGGAAAAGGGAAGGGAGACCCTTCCTGGAGTCCCCTGCCCTTGGAATGGGATGGGATTGGGATGGGATCTGAGGTTCCTTCCACCCAAACCATTCCAGGATTCCTGGTGCCGTGGCTCTGGAGATTCCCACTGGGAGGAGTTGTGCAATTCCAGAGGCTCCACGTTGTCCCGGCGTGGCAGCAAATCCATAATTCCCTGTTTCTGTGGGATCAATGAATCCATTTGCTGCTGCCTGGCAGCGAGAGGCAGATCCATGGATTTGCTCCGGCCTCTCCCGGCTCCAAGGACATGGCCAGCCTGGATTCCAGCTCTTGGGATTTCCAGACTTATCCTGGATTGGAATAAGCTCCCAAAAAAAATCCTCCAAGAAAAGTCTGGAAATCTGGGAATGTGGGAGCTGGGATTTTCCCACCAGATCCATTCCTGCCTCTGCAGTTTCCAGAATCTGGGAATTTAATAATGGCTTCATCCAGCCTGAAAAAACAGGAGAAATCCCAACAGTTTTGGATTCAAGGAGAATCTCTGGAAATTCCAATTTGGCGGAACCAAATCCCAGTCCTGAAATTAGGGATGGAGGGGAGGCACAGGCAGCCTGAATTCCCATGGGATGATCCATCAATTCCAAGGAATCTTCAGCTGCCTCATCCCTGAATTGTTGGAATAACCTCGGATGGTGGGAGGAGTCCATGCCTTTGGAATGGGATGGGATTTTTAACTCCATCCCACCCAAACCATTCCAGAATTCCCAGATTCCCTTCCAAACCTTTTCCTCATCCCTCTTGGCATTTCCAAGGTTTTTCCCCAATTTTCCAACTGGAAATCATCCAAATAAACATGGAAACACAGCATTTTTGGCATTCATCCCTTCTAAAAAGGATCATTTTTCCATATGGAATTAAGGTGGAAATGTTGGAATTGGAATTTTTTCCTTAGATGTGAAATTCTAGCTTCAACTTCTCCATTTCCTTGGAGCTTTTCCCAAATTTTCCCCTCTGTTCCTGACGTGTCCATGTGGATTTGTGTCCCATCCTGATGGAATTCAGTCCTGTTATCCCGGTTTTCCTTGGATTTTTGGGATGGGCATGCCCTCCTGGTGGCTTTTCCCGGAATTTCAGGAGGTTAACGCTGCGGTTTTTCCTGAATCCAGGCGAACCTGAAGAAATTCATGGAATATGTGCAGATGCTGAACTCGGAGAAGGTTTGCGGCTGCTGGAGAAGGGGCTGGATCCCAACTTCCATGATCCCGACACCGGAGGTCAGTTCCATGTTTTCCTCGGGATTTGGGAGCGTTTCCTGGAAGGAATCAGCTCAACATTCCCAATTCCTTCCCGAATTCCCCCAGGATTTCCTCTGGAATTTTTCCTGCTCTATCCCATTTTTTTGGGGCAGGTTTTATGGTGTAATTCCCGCTTTTCAGGGGATTTTGGGAATGTGGCATTTCTTAGGGACAACTCTTCCCTTCCCAGTCCCTTCTGGGTTCATGGGATACAATCCCATGTTTCTCCTCTTGGAATATTTTCCCTTTCCATTCCCGTTTCCAGTCCAGCTGCTTTTGGATGAAGGGATTGGAATCTTCAGAAATTCCTGGATTGGGAGCTTGGGGTTTTTTGGGAATATTTGTTGGGTTCCCGTGCATTTCCAGGAAGTCTGGGATGGATGCTGAAGAGCAGGGTGGGAATGAGCTGGGAATGATTTTTCCTGTTGGAATTTTTGGGAGTGGATCCTTGAGGATCCCATGGGAATCTACCCATGGAAAGCTGGAAAATCCTGCTTGGGAAAATGGTTTCCTGCAGGATTTAATTCCGTAAATGGACTGGGAATAACTGGGAAGAGCCATAAAATCCCCTGAGCTTCCTGGGACACCCTGAGCTGATCGCATGGATTCCAAACTTTGGGAATCTTCATTTCAATGGATTTTGGGAGAGGTTTTAAGCTGTGCCGAGGATTTATTCCATTTTCCAAGCTCTTCTTGGATGGAAAAGTACAGGAAAATCCACCTTGGGAAGCAATTCCAGCCCAGTTTGAGGCTGTTCCCATTTTGCAGTTGCTGGGAAGACATTCCAGGAAAGATTCCTGGGATTTGAAAGGGATGAAAAAGCCAAAAAAAAATTCACAGTTGCTACCTGTGGGGACATTGAAAAGTGGGAATGAAAAGAAACCCCAGATCTGGGATAAGTTTCCGTTGTTCTGGAATGAAAGCCAAACCCCAGGGATGATTTTGCCGGAGAAAAGAGGGAAGAAAAAATCCTTGGATGTTTAACGAGGGATATTTAATGAGGGACAGCGGGAGAGGGAGAGGAGCCCAGGGCAACGTTGGAATTACAAAGGAGGATTCAAAATCCCAGAAATAATGTGGGGGGAAATTGCAGTGGGAATTGGGAATGGGGGAGGGAAAGGGACCTGGAGCCAGGCTGGGAGAGCTGGGAATGTTCCCCTGGAGCAGGGAAGGCTCCAGGGAGAGCTTCCAGCACATTGCAGGGCCTACAGGGGCTCCAGGAGAGCTGCAGAGGGACTGGGGCCAAGGCCTGCAGGGACAGCACCCAGGGAATGGCTCCCAGTGCCAGAGGGCAGCCATGGATGGGATCTTGGCAATGAGGAATTCCTGGCTGGGCTGGGATTGCCAGAGCAGCCGGGGCTGCCCTGCATCCCTGGCAGTGCCCCAGGCCAGGCTGGAGCAGCCTGGGATGGTGGGATTGTCCCTGCCCTTGGAATGGGGTGGGAATGATCCCAGGGATTGGGATGAGATGACCTTGGAATGTCCCTTCTCCAAATCATGGAATTATTGAGTTTGGGAAAGAATTCCAAGGTCACTGAGTCCAAGCTGGGCCCCGATCCCCACCAGAGCCCGAAGTGCCACCTCCAGAAGTTGCTTGGACACTTCCAGGGACGGCAACTCCAAAGCTCCCTGGGCAGCCCCTACCAAGCCCTGACCCCCCTTTCCACTCTGGATTCCAGGCACTCCTTAATTCCAGCCTTTTTTCCGCGATTTCCTGCCAGGACAAACTGGCCATGGACACGGAATTCCTGCCTTTCCTTCTCCCTTTTGTATCCATGGGGTTTCCAGACCCAATTCTGTGGCATTCCTTAAATTATACAATTCCCACTCTCCTCTGGGAATGTCATCTGCATCCCAAGGGAATGAAGGAATTCTGGAATTCCTTGGAATTCCCAGCAGGATCTTTTGGATTTGTAGCAGCAACTTTGGGGAAAGTTGGAAGCATCCAGAGACCTCTCCTGATTGGAATCCACCCCTTATCCCGGGATGAGGGTTTTTCCATTGGTAGCACAGATTTGGGAATCCCCAAGGGGCAAAGAACAATCCATGGTTTCTCAGATCCCATTCCCAAGGTACTTTGGCTGCTTTGCTGTTGTTGCCTAATCACGAATTTTCCATCCATTCCCACTCCCACTCCTCAGAGATCCTTGGGAATACCTGGGAGCCAGCAGCTCCCAAATCTGCCTCCATTCCATTCCAATGGATCCGATCCCAAACCCCGAGGAGATCTCGGTGGGCGCTTCCAGCTGGAAGTGAGATCCACATGCCAGTGGATCCCTTGGGGAGACATTCCCGTGGATGTGCTGGGCATTCCATGGATCTCCCTCGTTCCCGTCTCCTCCAGAGTGCCCGCTGACGGCGGCGGCGCAGCTGGAGCTCAGCGCCGAGATGATCAAGGCGCTCCGGAACGGCGGAGCCCACCTGGATTTCCGCACCCGCGAGGGAATGACGGCGCTGCACAAAGCCGTGAGGTGTCGGAATCACGCGGCCCTGCTGGTCAGTGCCGGGGTTCCCCATCCTCCTTCCCTTCCCTTCCCTTCCCTTCCCTTCCCTTCCCTTCCCTTCCCTTCCCTTCCCTTCCCTTCCCTTCCCTTCCCTTCCCTTCCCTTCCTTCCCTTCCCTTCCCTTCCCTTCCCTTCCCTTCCCTTCCCTTCCTTCCCTTCCCTTCCCTTCCCTTCCCTTCCCTTCCCTTCCCTTCCCCCTCCCTTCCTCCCCTCCATCCCTCCTTCCCTCTCTCCTTTTCTCCCTCCCTTTCCTTTCTCAGATTTTCCTTTCCTCCTCTGTCCCTCCCTCCTTCTGCTCTTTCCCTCCCTTTTCCTCTCCCCTTCCCAGATTCCCCTCTCCTTTTTTCCCCTCTCCTTTTTTTCCTCTTTTTCTTTCTTCCCTCCCTCCCTCCCTCCCTCCCTCCCTCCCTCCCTCCCTCCCTCCTTTCTCCCATTTTCCTCCAGCCCTCTCCCCAGCCAATTCCCCATGGACACAAAGTGATTCCCTCATCCCAGCCCTTCCCAAGTGGATGTTCCCTGTTTCCAAGACCATTCCCCATTCCCAAAGCAATGTTCCCATTTCCCAAGGGACCATTCTCTGTTTCCCAGGGGGCCATTCCCCATTCCCAAGGAACTGTTCCCTGTTCCCAAGTGGATGTTCCCATTCCCATGGGACTGTTCCCATTCCCAAGGGACTATTCCCCATTCCCAAGGGGATGTTTCCCATTCCCAAGGGGATGTTCCCATTCCCAAGGGACCATTCCCCCTTCCCAAGGGGATGTTCCCTGTTTCCCAAGGGACTGTTCCCTGTTTCCCAAGGGGATGTTCCCATTCCCAAGGGGACCATTCCCCGTTCCCAAGGACCATT
Organism: Calcarius lapponicus; assembly: GCA_039654755.1. Classification (NCBI taxonomy): domain Eukaryota; kingdom Metazoa; phylum Chordata; class Aves; order Passeriformes; family Fringillidae; genus Calcarius; species Calcarius lapponicus. The sequence continues at coordinate 19,028,687 of CM077463.1, forward strand.
CCCCCTTCCCAAGGGGATGTTCCCTGTTTCCCAAGGGGATGTTCCCATTCCCAAGGGACCGTTCCCCATTTCCAAGAACTGCTCCCATTCCCAAGGGACCATTCCCCATTCCCAAGGGACCATTCCCATTCCCAAGGGACCATTCCCATTCCCACGGGGCCGTTCCCTGTTTCCCGGGCAGACGCTGCTGGATCTGGGAGCATCCCCAGATTACAAGGACAGCCGGGGGCTGACGCCGCTGTACCACAGTGCCATGGTCGGGGGGGACCCCTACTGCTGCGAGCTGCTGCTGCACGACTACGCCCGCCTGGGCTGCGTGGACGAGAACGGCTGGCAGGAGATCCACCAGGTGCCAGGGCATCCGCGGGGATGGGATCCGCGGGGATGGGATTCCACAGGGATGGGACCTGGCCATGGGAATGTTCTCCTGGTGCTCATGGATGGGGTGGTTCCATCCCTGGGGTTGAGCTCTGGGAATGTTCTCCAGGTGCCATGGATGGAGATCCACCAGGTGCGGCGCCATCTGTGGGGATGGGATCCGCGGGGATGGGATCCACAGGGATGGGACCTGGCCATGGGAATGTTCTCCTGGTGCTCATGGATGGGATCATTCCATGCCTGAGGTTTAGGTTTGGGCTGAGTGAATGTTCTCCTGGTGCCCGTGGACGGAGATCCACCAGGTGCCAGGACATCCGCGGGGATGGGATCCGCAGGGATGGGATCCACAGGGATGGGATCCGGCCATGGAATGTTCTCCCTGGTACCCATGGATGGGGTGGTTCCATTCCCGGGATTGAGGGCAGGGCCGTGGGAATATTCTCTTGGTGCCCATGGATGGAGATCCACCAGGTGTGACAGGATCCATAGGGATGGGATCCACAGGGACGGGATCCGGCCATGGGAATGTATTTCTAGTACCCATGGATGGATGGTTCCATCCCTGGGATTGAGGGTTGGGCTCTGGGCATGTTCTCCTGGTGACATGGATGGAGATCCACCAGGTGTGACAGGATCCATGGGGATAAGATCCAGCCGTGGGAATGTTCTCCTGATGCTTATGGATGGGGTGGTTCCATTCCCGGGATTGAGGGCTGGACTGCAGGAATATTCTCCTGTTGCCCATGGATGGAGATCCACCAGCTGTGAGGGGATCCACGCAGAGGGGATCCGCAGGGATTGGATCCAGCCACGGGAATGTTCTTCTGGTGCTCATGGATGGGGTGGTTCCATCCCTGTGGTTGAGGGCTGGGTTCTGGGAATGATCTCCGGGTGCCATGGATGGGATCGTTCCATGCCTGAGGTTTAGGTTTGGGCTGCGGGAATGATCTCCTGGTGACATGGATGGGATCATTCCATGCCTGAAGTTTAGGGCTTGACTGTGGGAATGTTCTCCTTATGTCCATGGACGGAGATCCATCAGGTGGGATGGGATCCAGCCCACCTCTCCTGGTATGGGAATGCTCTCCTGGTACCCGTGGTGGGTGGGATCATTCCATGCCTGGAGTTGAGGGCTGGACTCTGGGAATGCTGTCCATGGATAGGGTTGTCCCGATCCCTAGGATTGAAGGCTGGATGGGGCCAGCTCTGCCTCCATCCCAGATTTTCCGGCCTCTTCCTGTGGTTGGGACCTGCCCAAAGGATGGCTGGCTCCAAGGAGAGCACTTTGGGATGCTGGATCCAAATCCCAGTTGTGCCTATCCCTGTTTTCCATGTGGAATCCCCTTTCTCCAAGGGGACTTGGAGAAACACTTGGATTGGGAATCCTGAGCCTTGTGCTTCCTGATCCTCTGTGAGAAGGAGGGATGGGATCCCATTGGAATATCTCCCACAACACCCAGCTGGGGATAGAAAATCCAGGGATGTGTCCAGTGATCCAGTTTATGGATCCAACCCTCCCTGCTGCCTCCATCCTCCCTGGCTGATCCCTGAATCCCAAGATGGACCTAAGCTGGAGGAGAACATCCCAATTTTCCAGAGATTCGGGGCGCTGAGTTCATCCCGAGCCACCACCCAACTGGAGGAACCTCCAGCTCCGGATGATCCAAACTTTTCCCGTTGATCCGGAGCTGATTTATCCCATGGGTGTCCAGGTGGGGCTGCGAGGAGCCACACCAATTCCCACAGAATGGAAGATTGGATGGAATCCAGCAGGGGATTTTTTCTGAGGTGGTGGGGGGGGGGAATCCCTCCGGTTCCCGCCGCTCCCTGATTCCCACTTTTCCGCGATTTCCGGAGCAGGCCTGCCGCTACGGGCACGTGCAGCACCTGGAGCACCTCCTGTTCTACGGAGCCGACATGACGGCGCAGAACGCCTCAGGAAACACCGCCCCTGCACATCTGCGCCCTCTACAACCAGGTGGGACAGGGACGGGGACAGGGATGGGGACAGGGACGCCGTGGGGGGAGGTGGCACCAGCCCCGGATCTCCCCATTCCCAGATCCAGAGGGTGGAATCCATCCCTGTCCCTGGGTAAAGTGGTTTGAGGCTGTTTCTCCTCAGAACTCCAGAGTTTGGGTCCCAGGGTTGAATCCAGGGGGATTTGGGGACAGGGGACACCACAGGGGGAGGTGGCACCAGCCCGGGACACCAAGAGCAAACTCCTGGCTCTCCATTCCCAAATCCAGAGGTGGAATCCATCCCTGTCCAGGATGAGGCTCTTTCTCCTTGGACCCACTGATTTTGGGTTCCAAAGGAGTTCCTGGGTTTGAGTCCCAGGGTTGAATCTGTGGAATTTGGGGACAGGGGACATCGACAGGGAGGTGGCACCACAGTGGGACACTCCTGGATCTCACCATTCCCAAATCCAGAGGGTGGAACCCATCCCTGTCCCAGGATGAGGTTGTTCCTCCTTGGAGCCCCTGATTTTGGGTTCCACAGGAGAGCATCCCGTGGTGGAACCTGTGGGATTTAGGGACAGTGACATTGAGGGGGAGGTGGCACCACCCCCGGATGCTCCTGGATCTCATCATTCCCAAATCCAGAGGTGGAATCTATCCCTGTCCAGGATGAGGCTCTTCCTTCTCAGAGCCCGAGCTTGATTTGGAATTTCCCAAGAGAATGTTCCATGGTTTAATCCATCCCATTCCCAAAATGTTTTGCTGGGAGAGAATCCTTGGAAAAAGAGGAAAATCCCAGGAGAAGGGCAGAATCCTTAGGGGAGGAAGAGAAACCTGGGAGAAAGGGCAGAATCCTTGGAAAAGGAGAGGAATCCTTGGAAAACAGGCAAATCCTTGGAATTTGGATCTGGATGACCCCAAAGATCCCTTCCAACTCAATCCATACTGGAATTCCATTATTCCATAACTTACCACCTTTAGGGTCAGGAGTACCAAATCTTTAGGGAATGCTCATCCTCCTTCTTCCCAAAGAATTTCCTGGCTCTGTTGCTCCCAATCCTGGTCTAATTCCCGTTTTCCCTGTTTGGTTTTTTTTCCCCAGGAAAGCTGTGCCAGGGTTCTCCTCTTCCGAGGCGCCAGCAAGGAAATCCGGAATTACAACAGCCAGACAGCGTTCCAGGTGAGCAGAATTCCTGGGAATCCCATGGAGTTTCCCAGTGTTCCTGGGAATTCTGTCACATATCCAGGGATTTTTTCCAGGTGGGATTTGTCCCACCAGGGCGGGATTTGGGATGAGCATTCAGTGCCAGGGCAGGAGTGAAGGGATAACGCATGGAATTCCGGAAACAGGATGGAATGTGGGGGTTTTGTGGGATACGGAAGTGGGAAGGGGAAGATGTTGTTGTTTTTTGGGATGGGAATGTTTGGGATGGAGGGGAATCCTGGGAAAAAGGAGCAGAATCCTTGGAAAAAGGCAGAATGCTTGGAGGATTTGGGGATTTAGGGATTTGAGTGTTTGGGGATTTGGGGATTTAGGGATTTGGAGGTTTGAGGATTTGGGGATTTAGGGATTTGGATGTTTAGGGATTTGGGGAAATGGAGGATCAGGGATTTGGAGAATTAGGGATTTGGGGACTTCGGGGTTTGGAGATTTGAGGATTTAGAGACTTTGAGAATTGAGGACTTGGGGATCTGGGGACTTGGAGACTTGAGGGACTTCAGGATTTTGGGAATCTGGGGACTCGACAACTTGGGCATTTGGGGATCTGAGGATTTGGAGATTTGGGGATTTGGGAATTTGGCTGCTGGAAATCCCCTCCCATCAGGATCAGGCTGCCCAGGGCATTCCCAATCCCTGGAAATGTCCCCAAATCCTTTGGATGTTGCCCTTGGGGACACGGTCAGTGACACATCCAGCTGGACTGGCTGATCCCAAACCTCTTCCAAATTCCACAATTTTTACCCAGGATCCAAACCCAACACCCTGGAAGCATTCCAGGATTTGGGGTGAATTCCTGCTGGAATCTGGGAATTCCAGAAGACAGGGATTGTCCCCGAGCCAGGCCCACCCAAACCCTCTCTGGCCACTGTCCTGGGAAGGCGTTGGCACCTCGGTATTCCCGGATGATCCGAGGCAGAAGAATCCTTGGCTTCCCCCCACGGAAAGCAGCTGTTCCCATCCATATGGAAGCTCCGGAGCTGCTCATCCCGCTTTTCCGGCTCTTTTCCAGGTGGCCATCATTGCAGGGAATTTCGAGCTGGCGGAAATCATCAAAACCCACAAAGAGTCCGATGTTGGTGAGTTGGATTTTTCCTGGTTTTCCTGTTGTTTTTTGTTTTTTTTTTTACTTTCCTGTAGATCCCAGGGATGGACTGGTGGGGGGGGGGGGGGGGGGGGGAATTAATGGATTTTCCTGGTGTTGCATCCATGGATTTTCCTGGTGTTACATCCATGGAAACTGCTGCCACTTTGGTTCTTTGGAAGTGTCTGAGAGATTTCCGTGGGGTTCACGGAACTGTTTTCCCAGCCTTGCTGGAAAAGCTCTGGAATTATCCTGGATCTGCTCTGCTGTAAAATCCTGATTTTTCCTCTCTTTTTGCATCCCTGAGGGATTTCATTCCCAGAATCCTGAGATGTGGGGCAAGGAGGGCAAATGCTCTGGGAATAGGAGCAAACTGGGTGTTGTTCTGGTTAGATTTGCTTTTCTAAGGAATGTTTTGGGAATTTTGGTCCTTTGGGTCACCTTTCCCATCCTTCCCATGTCCCCATGGGAGAAATTCCAGGGAAAAGTGGGTTTGGATCAGGAAGAAAATCCACACTTGTTGCATTTCCATGGATTATCCTGAGGAATTTACAGACGCAGAGCTGCTGATGGAGGGAGCGGTGGGAATTCCCAGCACAAAGGAATGGAATCATGGGATCAGCAGCTGGAAAAAAAATTCGGGGAAGAATTCCTGCCTGGGAAGGACTGGCACAGAATTCCCAGAAAATTCCCTGTGGGTGCCCCTGGATCCCTCGAATGTCCAGGGTTGGAGCAGCCTGGGATCGTGGGAAGGGGTGGGATTGGATGGGATTTAAGGTCCTTTCTCACCCAAATTCCTGGAATTCCATGAAAACACTGAAATGAAGGAAAACAGGGATCAGTTCTTCCGGAATTTGCAGCAGGAATTGAGCTTGGCTCATTCCCAAAAATCCTTTCTCGCTTTTTTTTTTTCCCCAGCTCCCTATTCCTGATAGCCAGAACTGGGAATTGGGGGTGGGATAGAAAAGTTGGGATGGATTTTGGGAAGAGTTTAAGAATTCCTTTGCCTGCAAGGTCATGGAATTAATCCAAGAAAAAAGTTTGGGAATAAATGACCTCCAAAGGTCCAACCTAAATTCCCCTTGGGATCTGCACCTGGGGCTGAGCATCTCCGTAATTTTCCTTGGAAAAAAAAAGCAGGAAAACAAGCACAGAAAGCTGTCAGGAGCAATGGAAAGTCTGGGAATCAGCTCTGAATAAAAAATAGGTCAGGGAAGAATTCCAAACTAATTCCAACCTGAGCAGCAGGTCCAGATGGTCACGCCCGCGGCCGGGATCTTCCCAGGGTTTGGAAATTAGGTTTGGAAACTGGGGTTTGGAAAAATCGGGATTTGGAAATTGGGGTTGGAAATCAGAGTTTGGAATTGGGGTTTAGAAATTGGGCTTGGAAATTGGAGTTTGGAGAAATTTGGGCTGGAAATGGGGTTTGGAAAAATTGAGGTTTGGGAACTGGGATTTGGGAATTTGGTTTGGGAATTGGGGTTTGAAAATTGGGGGTTGGAATTTGGGTTTGGCAATCGGGGTTTGGAAATGGGGATTTGGAAATTGGGGTTTGGAAAAATTTGGTTTGGAAATTGGGGTTTGGGTTAGGGTTTGGAAATTGGGGTTTGGAAGTTCAGCAGGAGCTGAGGAATTTTTTTGGAGCAGGGAATGACTCCTACTCCTGTCCTTTTCCCAGGGTTTTATGGGAATAAGGAAGGAATTTGGTGAGATTAGGGTTGGAAGGATGCTCGTGGAGGGGTTTTCCAGTGGGATTCCCAGTGGGAAGCTGGGGGGGGTTGAGGTGGGATTTGGTGATCCCAGTGCGGAGGGGGAAAGGGTGGGAACTTCCCGGGAGAATTCCAGGCTCATCCACGTTTTCCTTGGAATCTGGAGCGCTCGACAGAGTGGGAACTTCCTGCTCCCTCTTGCCCTGGGAATTCTCCACTTCAGGACATTCCATGGGAATTCTACACTTTGGGAAATGATTAGGGAATTCTCCACTTTGTGAAATTGTTTGGGAATCTTCCATTCTTGGAAAATGTGGGAATTCTCCAGTATGGAACATTCCATAGGAATTTTCTGGTCTGGGGAATGCCCTGGGACTTCTGCAGGTTGGGAGATTCCATGGGAATTCTCCAGTCTGGGATGTGCTGTGGGAATTCACCAATTTGGAAAATGCCTTGGGAATTCTCCAGGCAGGGAAGTGCCCTGGGAATTCTCCAGTCTGGGATGTGCCGTGGGAATTCTCCAGTCTGGGAGATTCCATGGGAATTCTCCATTCTGGGAAATGTTGTGGGACTTCTCCAGGCAGGAAAGTGCCCTGGGAATTCTCCAGCGTGGGAAATGTGGGAATTCTCCAGTTTGGGAAATGCTTTTCCCCTCTGGGCCATTCCAGGGCTCTTTCCCCACTTCCCTCTGGAATTTTCCAGGATTAAAATGGAATCGTGGCCTGGAAGCGAGCAGACCATTTGCACTCCTCGTGCTTTTCCATGAATATTTATTATCATGGAAACAGCGAATCCAAACAAACCTCAGAGCGTTGATTGCGCTTCCCTTCCTCCGGCTGCCAGGAATTTTCGGGAGCCCCTGGAGCATCTCCAGGCTGAGAATTCCTCAGGGAGCTCTGGGTGTGTCCCGCTGCCCTCAGGGAGCAATCCAGACCCCTTTGGAAAACAGGGATCCGTGTTTTCCTTTGGAAAACAGGGATCAGGCTGCTCCGAGCGGCGCTGTCATGGTAACGGACGGGATTCGTTGTGCCGGGAGAAACTCGGTTAAACAGACCTGGAATAAAGTCTGGGAAAGGTGTGGGAAGGAATATCCAGAGCTCATTGTGGAAATTGCTCCGAGTTTTGTTCCTTTGTCGTCTCCTTCCTGGGATTTTCCCACTGGGAATTGTGAATTCCAGAGGGTGGGATGAGGAAGTATTCCATAGAACTGGAAATCTGGGGAATGTCCTGGATCTTGGAGTTTGGACTTGGTGGTACTTCTTCATCACCCATCATCATCACCATCATCACCACCATCATCTCTCCCTTCCCAGTTTTTCCCATTGGGAATTGCAGATTCCAGAGGGTGGGATGAGGAAATATTCCATAGAACTGGAAATCTGGGAATGTCCTGGTTCTGGATCCTGGAATTCCAGGATTGGTGATTCTTCATCATCATCATCATCATCACCCTCATCTCTCCCATTCCCTCCCTTTCTGTCCCTTTTCCCACTGGAATAGTGGATTGAGGGGGATGGGATGAGGAAGTTTCCCTAGAACTGGGAATCTGGCCAGGGGTCTGGGAATGTCCCGGTTTTGGATCCCGGAGTTCGGACTTGGAGGTGCTTCATCTTCTTCATCATCATCATCACCTCTCCCTTCCTAGCTTTTCCCATTGGGAACTGTGGATTCAGGAGGGTGGGATGAGGGAAAAACTTCCAAAGAACTGGGAATCTGGCAGGAGTCCTGGGAATGTTCTGATTCCAGCTCTTGGAATTCACACTCAGTGGTTTTTCGTCATCGTCATCATCATCATCATCATTGTGCTCACCCAGCCTGTTTGGAATTCCAGAATCCTGGGATCACTGAGGCTGGGAAAGAATTCCAAGGTCACTGAGTCCAAGTTGGGCCCAATCCCCACCAGACCCCCCGAGTGGAATTCCAGGAATTCCTTGGACACCTCCAGGGATGGCGACTCCAAATCTCCCTGGGCAGCCCCTGCCAAGGTCTGACCACCCTTTCCATGGAAAAATTATCCCAAAAATCCAATCCCTACCTCCCCTGGCAAGCTTGCGGCCATTCCCTCTTGGGAAGTTCTTCAGGCGGGATTTTTGCTTCCCAGAGTTTTTCCCAGGGATTTTCTGTAAGGAATTGTGCAGTCCAAAATGAAACATCTCCTGGAGATGTGTCCCAATGCCCGGGTGACATCTGGCCTTGGTGGGACATCCATCCGTGCTGGTGGCCCTTGGGGACACGGATCAGTGGTGGCCTTGCAGTCCTTGGATTCATTGTCCGTGAGGAATTTTCCAACCCCTTTGGCTCCAAAATTCCATAATTTTAGCCTGGCATTCCGTTGGGATGTGGCCCCAAAATTCCACCATTTTGTCCATTTTTCCCATTGTGATGGCCTTGACGGACATCCATCCTTGCTGGTGGCCCTTGGGGACACGGATCAGTGGTGGCCTTGCAGTGGTTGGGTTTGATTGTCTGGGAGGGCTTTTCCAACTCCTTTGGCTCTGAAATTCCCCCATTTTTGACCCAATTTTCCCATTGGGATGGCCTTGGGGGGACATCCATCCGTGGCTGGTGGCCCCTGGGGGACACGGATCAGTGGTGGCCTTGCAGTGGTTGGGTTTGATGGCCTTGGAGGGCTTTTCCAACCCCTCTGGCTCAAAAATTCCATAATTTTCTCTGGTTTTCCCCATTGGGAATGGCCGGATGTGGGCGCTGAGGGCAGGGGGTGCCGACAGGATCCGGGAAGCGCCGCTGCCGGGAGAAATTCCCACACCCGAGGTTGGAACTCATCGGAGAACGAACGCTGGGCGTTGCCACGGCAACGGGAAGAGTTCCAGGAGCCTGAAATCCTCGGACTTTGAACCTCAAATATTCCTCGGGAAAATATTCCGAGCACGGCCCATGCTCAGCCTGGGCTGCTCCTTTCCCAATCCCAGATTTTCCTTCTCCTGGTGGCCTCGGAGCATCCTCAGGATTCACCTCTGGAAGGTGCCATGGGGAGCGGAGGCCTTGGAATGGCAGCTCTGGGAATAATCCCGAATCCAGAGGGCTATGGAATTCCCTGTCCCCTGTCCCCTGTTCTGACTCAGAGCAGGAGCTATCCATTGTTTTTCCCGATGTTTTGGCACCAGGATGGGCTGGATGCGGCCAGGTTCCGGATTTCCCCACTGGATTTTGCCACAGCGCGCCAGACAAGTTTTAGGGATGTAAACTTCAAGATGGGAACAAGCTCATTGAACAAAATATCGGGAAATCCCATTTTCCTGGGAGTTTTGGAGTGCTGGGGCCCCACAGCTGAACTCATCCCTTTCCGGAACATCCGGATCTGTTTCGTGGATCGCGGATATTTTTTTTCGGCTGGAAAAGTCCTTTAAGACATTGAATCCAAGAATTTCCCCAACACTTCCAAGGCAACCGCTGATCCATGTCCCCCAAATTCCACTTGAAATCCCTCTGAGGTGGGGATTCCACTCCTGGTCCCTCAGTGGAGTCGGAGTTTGCACTTCCAGGTGGATCTCAGAGGCCACTTTTTCCTGGCATTCCTAAGGATTCTGAGGGAATTCAGGGCAGGGAGTCCTTGGTGATTTATTCCACATGCTGGATATCCCCATCTTTCTCTTGGCACATCCCTGGAGCTATATAATAAGGACTTGGAATAGGAGGAGCAGCCGGGATTTGCGAAAGTGGCAATCCCAGTGGCAGCTGGATCTGGATTGTCGGGAATTCCACTGGTCCTGGCTTGGTCCATCAGAGCTTCCTGAGATGCTGCTTCCAAACCCTTCCCAGTGCTGATCCATGGTTGGATCCCATGGATTCCCAGTGCTGGGAGAGGAACTGGGAGCAGATGGAGACCATTCCCTCTTCCCAAGCCAGCTCCATGGGAATTCTCAAGCCAGCTCCACGGGAATTCCCAACCTTCTCCCCCATCCTCTCCCATCTTTTCCCACAACCGCACTCCCAACACCTAATCCCATATTCCCATCTTTTTTGGGCCTGAGATTCCCACTTAATCCCATCCTTCTGTTTTTAATTCCCAGTGCCTTTCCAAGAAACTCCCAAATTTCTTTCCAACCCAACTTCACAGGAACTCCGAATTCCCTTTTCCTCCACTCTCTCCATCTTTTCCCACAACCCCACTCCCAATACCTAATCCCATATTCCCATTTTTTGGGGGCCTGACATTCCCACCTAATCCCATCTTCCAAGTTTTCATTCCCAGTTCCTTTCCGAGAAACTCCCAACCTTCTTCCCAAAACCCAACTCCGCACCCTCCGCTCTCTTCCATCTTTTCCCGCAACTCCCAGCACCTAATCCCGCATTCCCGTTTTCCATCCCCAGTGCCTTTCCGAGAAACTCCCAGCTACACCAAGCGCCGCCGGCTCCTCGGCTCGGGCGGGCTGGCGTCGCCGCGCGTCCTCCAGCGCTCGGCCAGCGACAACAACCTGAAGGCCGAGAGCCGCGCCTCGTACTCGCCGGTGCCGTCCCTGCGGAGCCTCCCGCCCCAGCTCCTGGTCCAGATGCAGGAAGCGGCCGCTGGGATCGGGGACGGGAGCTTGGCCAGCTCGGGCAGCGCCCGCAGCGCCCACAGCCGCTCGCCCTCGCTGCAAGCGCGTGCAGGAGGAGAGGGAGGCCGAGGTGCCCTCGCTGCGCCGGAGCAGCCGCGGGAAAGCCAGGTATGGGATCGGAATGGCATCCCGGGGATTGGGATGGGGTCTGGGAGGGGTCAGAGGTGGGAATGGGATGCCGTGGATTGGGTTGGGTTGTGGGAAGGGGTTAGTGATGGGAATGGGATTCCATGGATTGGGTGAAAGGAACTTGATGGAGTTAAGAATGCAATCCCATAGTTTGGGTTGGAATGTGGGAGATGTTGAGTGATGGGAATGGGACCCCATGGATTGGGGTGGTGTGAGAGGTGTTAGAGGTGGGAATGGGATCCCATGGACTGGGACGGTGTGATAGGAATTAAATGGAGTTAAGAATGCGATCCCATGGATTGAAGGGGGTGTGGAAAGAATTAGAGCTGGGAATGGATCCCATGGATTGGGGTGTGTGGGAGGGGTTGGTGATGGGAATGGGATTCCATGCGTTGAGTTGGAATGTGGGCGGGGTTAGTGATGGGAATGGATCCCGGGGATTGGGAGAGTGTGAAAGGAATTCGATGGAGTTAAGAATGCAATCCCATAGGTTGGGTGGGAATGTGGGAGGAGCTAGAGATGGGAATGGATCCTGTGGATTGGGGGATGTGGGAGGGGTTAGTGATGGGAATGGGATCCCATGGATTGGGTGTGGGAGGGGTTAAAGCTGCGAATGGGATGCCGTGGATTGGGAGAGTGTGACAGGAATTAGATGGAGTTAAGATGCAATCCCATGGATTGAGGGGGTGTGGAAAGAATTAGAGCTGGGAATGGATCCCATGGATTGGGGGGTGTGGGAGGGGTTAGTGATTGGAATAGGATCCCATGGATTGGGTTGGGGTGTGGGGAGAGTTAGTGATGGGAATGGGATCCCGTGGATTGGGTTGGAATGTGGGAGGGGTTAGTGATGGGAATGAGATCCCATGGATTGGGGAATGTGGGACAGTTAGAGATGGGAGTGGATCCCATGGATTGGATTGGGGTGTGGGAGGAATTAGAGCTGGGAATGGGATCCAATGGATTGGGAAAGTGTGAAAGGAGTTAGAGCTGGGAATGGGATCCCATGGACTGGGGGAGAGTGAAAAGAATCAGAGCTGGGAATGGATTCCATGGACTGGAGGGGAGGGGGTTGGGAGGAATTAGAGCTGGGAATGGATCCCATGGACTGGGGGCTGTGGGGGGAGTTAGAGATGGGAATGGGATCCTGTGGACTGGGAGAGTGTGAAAGGAGCTAAGAATGCGATCCCATGGATTGAGGGGGTGTGAAAGGAATTAGAGCTGGGAATGGATCCCATGGATTGGGGGGTGTGGGAGGAGTTAGTAATGGGAATGGGATCCCATGGATTGGGAGAGTGTGAAAGAAATTAGAGCTGAAAATGGGATCCCCTGGATTGGGGGGTATAGAGGGAATTAGAGCCGGGAATGCAATCCCATGGACGGGGGGGGACAAGAGATGTGGGGTGGGAATTGTTCCTGGTTTCGATAAGGGGCAGGGTTGTGGTGGATCATTGGGTTTTCCATGGTTTTTCCTACTATTCCAGGGTCAGATGCAGTTTTCCTCCAGATTTTCCATGGGTTTTTCCCTCCCTCCATCCCTCCTCATCCCAGTGCCAAATTTGATTTTGCCTTGGGTTCTTTCCTGGGTTTTCCCTCTCTCCTATACTCCAATTCCATTGTTCCCTGAGTTTTTCTCTGGGTTTTCCCACCATTCCATGCTTGGTTCATGGATGCTGTGGATATCATGGATATTGTGGGTTACATGGATATCATGCATATCACATCTGGTGGTTCTGGTGGGATTGGGATTGGACTCAGCATTTGGATCAGGAGTGGGATTGCATCTGGCATTATCCCGCTGCTCCTCATCCCTGCCAGCCGTGTCCCATGGGAATGTTGGTTTGCCTGGGATTGGGAATGGTCACCAATTCCGGTGTCCCTGATGTGCCCGGGGGACTTTGGGACATCCCTGTGGTGACCGCAGGGTCTGGATTTGGATTCAGAGGATTCTGTTGGAATTCTGTGGAATCCTGGAATGGGAAGGATCCTAAAGATCTGATCCAATTCCACCCCATTCCAAGGGCAGGGACACCTCCCACTATCCCAGGTTGTTCCAACCTGCCCTTGAAATTTTGGAACGTCAGGAATTTGGGATGTGCCGGAGGCAGATCCAGAGTGGGACACAGAGGCATTGGGAGGACAAAAATAGCATGGAATTTTAAATATTCCCAGAATTCCCTGGAGCAGCTCTGCCCAACTCCTTGTGCAAACTTCCTGAGGATTCCTGGACCTGGCTCTGTGATTGCCAACCTTTTGCAGGGAAAATATCCCTAGGAAAGAGCATTTTTCTCCATTATTTCCATGTTTTTCCAGGGTTAGAGGGATTATGGAATTCATTCCATGGAGTCGGGGCAGGAGAAATTCTCAGGTTTGCAATCTGAACAGCTCAAGTTGGGAAAAAACCTTGGGAAGTTTTAATTCCCAACAAAAACTTCTTCACTCCATGGCAAGGGATATCCATGATTACCGGAGTCCTCTCACAGTTTCCTGGAAAAATCCTGGAGAAAAATGGATTCTGGGGCAGGTTTTCCAGGGAATATCAGGAATATTTAGTGTTGTCCCAGGTTTTTATTCAAAGTTTTCCAGCCCCTTTTGCAGCTCCCTTCCCTTTTCCTGCTCCAGAGCTGCCCCCAGAATTCCAGGGGATCCCTCAGCCATTCCCAGGAGCAGCGGGGCTGGGCCAGCAGAACTTTTCCATGTGTTTTTTCCAGGTTTTAGCTGGATCCCTCCTCCCTCCCTCCCTCCCGGCCGTGACTCTGACTCATCCCCCACGTGCCGGAGCCTCCGGAGCCTCCGCGCTCTTCCCAATCCCACTCCAACACCACGAGTTTCCCATCCAGCTCCTCGTGCTGGGATCATCCCCCCGGATGTTTCATTCCTTAGGGTCATCCCAGCCTCATTCCCAGTTTTTGGAGCCCTCTGCATCTGGGAAGGATCTGGGATCCATCCTGGTTTTCCTGCTCAGTTCTCAGTGCATCCTGGATATTCCCATTTTGGGAAGGGAGGCTTTGGAGCAGGGAATCATCCCCTGGATCTGGGAAGAGCTGGGATTTTTGGGATCAGCTCCTTTTCCCACCGATCCATGGCAATTCCCTCTGATCCCATGTTTCTTCCATTCAGGCTTTCTTTGCTCCAGGCTTTTTTTTTTCCCTAAGGAATTCACTGTCTGAATTCCTCCAGTTGTCCTTATTCCCATTCTTTTCCCACTCTCCTGGACACACAGCTGGAGTTTCCAAAATGATTCTTGGAATGCTTTAATCCCTCCTCAACATTCCCAATGTGTCCAGCCAGGCTCATCCCAAAATCCTTCCTTCATTCCTGCTGCTCCTTTCCAGGTGGGATCTTCCCAAAATCTCCCACATTTCAGCACATTGGAATTTCCACATCCATGGGGAAGTTTTCCCTCTCTGCCGTCAGCCAAAGGAACACCAGGAATTCCCAGCAATTCCTGGGATTTTTTTCCTGCTGCTGCTGGATTTAGGGAATGAAATGAATTGTGGGAATTCCCTCCATGGGCGTTCCCCGATGGGATCCAGAGGTTCGGATTTGTCCAGGAACAATTCCAGGTGTCCAGGTGATGTTTGGAGTCAAATCCCACCCCTGGAAGTGCCCAAGGCCGGGTTGGATGGGGCTTGGAGCAACCTGGGATAGGGAAAGGTGTCCCTGTCCATGGAGAACATTCCCGGGAATGTTGGGAAGAGATCTTGGGAATGTTAGGAAATGATCCTGGTAATGCTGGGGAAAAGGAAACTTTAGGGAAAGGATCTTGGAAACTCTGGGAGAACAATCCTGGGAATGTTGAGGAAACCATCCTGGAAACTTTGGGGAAAAGAACCTGGAAATGTTTGGAAATTACCCTGGGAATGTTGGAGAAAAGATCCTGGAAACTTTAGGGAAAGGATCCTGGGAATGTTGGGCAAAGGATCCCAGAAATGTTGGGAGAACAATCCTGGGAATGTTGGGGAATTCCTGGGGCTGAATCCGGATCCGTGGCCACCGGCACCTCCGGGTGCCACCCACAGATCCCACCAGCCTGGGAAAGAGAGGCCAGAAATCCTGGAAAACAGGGTCAGAAATCCTGGAAAACAGGGTCAGAAATCCTGGAAAAGAGGATCAGAAATCCTGGAACCATGTCCAAGTGCAGAGAAGGAGAATCCCAGGATGCTCCCAGGGGGAGGAATTCTCCTAAGAGCAGGAATTCTTCCTAATCCTGCGTGAAAATTCAAGAATTTTCCCCTAATTCTGTGGGAATTGATGAACTTTTCCTAATACTGTGTGAAAATTCAGGATTTTTTCCCAATATCCAACCTAGAATTCCTCTGGCGCAGCTCGAGGCTGTTCCCTGGGATTTCCTGGGAGCAGATCCCAAATCCCACCCGGCTGCCGCCTCCACCATGGAATTCTGGAGGGAGGAGGTCCCTCCTGATCCTCCTTTTTCCCAGGATGAGCCCCCGCGGCTCCCTCTTGATGCTCTTTCCAGGATTTGGGCTCCTTTCCCTGGGAAAGAGGGGTCAGGAATCCTGGAAAACAGAGCCAGAAATTCTGGGAATTCTGGGAATTCCCAAGGGAAGCATTGTTTAAACCAAACCCAGAATCTTTCACCTGGAATTCACTTCTGATCGTTCCCATGAAATCCCATGGAAATTAAAACGTCTTGGATTTTTGGGATCGTTGGATGCATCAGAAGCAATTTTTTGGGAATATTGTGATGCATTCATCCACCTGGAGTGGGAGTTGTCTCGGGGTTTATTCCAAGTTTGTTCCCAAGGAGCTTTTTCCATCCTGGAATGGGACAATTCCCAATGGAATCACCACCAGGTGCCCAAATCCAGCCGGGCGCTTCCATGGGCTGGAATTCCCTGGATACGGACATGGGGTCCCATCAATCCCACCTGGAATTCCAATGGGATGGAGGCGATCCAGGACAAAAAAATTCCATGGAACGTGAAACCCAGGGCGGGAGGAAGAGCTGCTGCTCCTTCCCAGAATTCCCTTTCCCTCTGGAATCCCGTGGGAATCCCGGCGGGAGGATGTGGGCACCGAGCGTGGAGAAATCCCGGATCCACCGGGAATTTTGGGAATCTCACGGGCCGCTTAATCCCCGCTGTTGGATTTATCCGGCTGCCGCTCGGAAATCCGGGATGAGCTCGGGATTCATGGAACGAGGGCCTGGAGCCTCCTGGTGTGGGGAGATAAAAGGGATGAAGGGAAAACTCCGCTGGAAAAACGCCCGGGAATTCGCTCCCGCGGAAAACATCCAACCCCAGCCGGGTAGCTTCGCTCCTGGAATTTTTTACTCATGGAATAATTTTTTTGCTGATGGAATTTTTTTGCTGATGGAATTTTTCTCCTCGTGGAATTTTTTCCTTATGGAATTTTTCTCCCCATGGAAAGGGGGTCAGGCCTTGGCAGGGCTGCCCAGGGAGCTTTGGAGTTGCCATCCCTGGAGGTGTCCAAGGAATTCCTGGAATTCCACTCAGGGCCTCAGGATGGGCTCCGTGACCTTGGAATTCTTTCCCAAGCTCTGGAATTCTGGGATTCGTGCTGAAAGCCGAGCTCTTCCCACACTTTTTCCCGGGGAATTCTTCAGGCTCTGCCTGCCAGGAGAGAAGGGAGCGGAGCTGGGAAAGGATGGAAAATTCCAGAAGGAGCCGGGAAAGGGCTCAGCCCAGGGCACAGGAGGAGGGCATGGGGTGGCACCGGGGACAGGGATGGCACCAGGGGCACTGGGGAACAGGGTGACACAGGTGACAGTGGCACCGGGGACAGGGATGGCACCAGGGGCACTGGGGAACAGGGTGACAATGGGGCACAGGGATGGCACCAGTGGCGTTGGGGCACAGGTGACACAGGTGACACTGGCATACAGGGTGGCACAGGTGACAGTGGCACAGAGTGTCCCTGTGGGTGGCAGCCGGGCACAGATTGTCACAAGTGGCACTGAGGCACAGGGGTGGCACAGACTGGCACAGGTGACAATGGCACCCAGAGATGGCATGAGGGGCACTGGGGCACAGGGGTGGCACAGGTGACAATGGCACCCAGTGTCACTATGGGCATTGGCGCTGGGACATAGGTGACAGTGGCACCCAGGGATGGCACGAGTGACACTGGGGCACAGGGTGACACAGTTGACAGTGGCACACAGGGTGGCAGAAATGACAGTGGCACAGTGCTGCTGTGGGTGGCAGCCGGGCACAGATTGTCACAAATGACACAGGGGCACAGGTTGGCCCAAGTGACAGTGGCACCTAGTGTCACTGTGGGTGGCAGCGGGCACGGGGTGACACAAGTGACAGTGGGGCACAGGGTGGCACAGGCGACAATGGCACAAAGTGTCCCTGTGGGTGGCAGTGGTGGCAGATTGTCACAGCTGGCATTGGGCCACAGGGTGGGACAAGTGGCACTGAGGCACAGGGGTGGCACAGGCTGGCACAGGTGACAATGGCACCCAGGGATGGCACGAGTGACACTGGGGCACAGGGGTGGCACAGGGGTGGCACAGGTGGCACTGGCATACAGGGTGGCATAAGTGACAGTGGCACAGTGCTGCTGTGGGTGGCAGCCGGGCACAGATTGTCACAACTGGCACTGGGGCGCAGGGTGGCACAAGGGACAGTGCCACAGAGTGTCACTGCGGGTGGCAGCGGGCACAGGGTGGTGCAGGTGACACCGTGGCACAGGTTGGCACAGGTTGGCACAGCTGGTGGTGGCACCCAGTGTCACTGTGGGTGGCAGCGGGCACGGGGTGACACAAGTGACAATGGCACCCAGGGATGGCACGAGTGGCACTGAGGCACAGAGATGGCACAAGTGACAGTGGCACCCAGGGATGGCATGAGTGGCACTGGGACACAGTTGGCACAGTCTGGCAGAGGTGACAGCGGCACAAAGTGTCGCTGTGGGTGGCAGATTGTCACAACTGACAGTGGGCACAGGGTGGCAGCACAGGTGACAGTGGCACAAAGTGTCCCTGCAGGTGGCAGTGGGCACAGGCTGGCATAGGTGACAGTGGCACAAAGTGTCCCTGCGGGTGGCAGTGGGACACAGGGTGGCACAGGTGGCAGTGGCACCCAGGGGTGGCACCGGTGTCGCTGTGTCCGGGCGGGGCTCTGCCCCCTCAGTGCTCTCAGGGATCCTCCCGGAGCATTCCCGTGATTCCCGCAATTTCCCGCATTCCTGCAATCCCCGCGATTCCCGCAATTCCTGAATTTCTCACAGTTCCCGCTGTTACCCTGCAAAAACTTGGGGGGGGGGGGGGCGACAAATGTGGAATTGGGGTGGAAAAATACGGAATCGAGGGGGCAAATATGGAATTGGAGGCACGGGGTAGGGGCACTGAGGGCACCGCTGAACTGGGAATGGGAACCGGGGACCCCCAGGCCGGGAATGGGAACCCAGAATTGGAACTGGGAATGGGAACCGGGAATGGGAACCGGGGACCGTCCCGCCTTCCTCCCTCCTTCCCTGCCTTCTGTTCCCGTCCTTCCCTCCGTCTCTTTCCATCCATCCCGCTCCCATCCCGCTCCCTGCTCCCTCCTCCCCGCGTCCTCCCCACCCCGGAGCCGCTCCCTTTGCTGCCCCCATCTTGATCCCAATCCCGATCCCAATCCACACCCGATCCCACTCGTGTGATCCCACTCTCATCCCAGTCTTGTTCCCACATCCAATCCCATTCCCAATTCCATTCCCATTCCCATTCCCACTCCAATTCCCGCTCCCATTTCCATTCCTACACCCATTCCTACACCCATTCCCATTCCTAATCCCATTCCCATTCCTAATCCCATTCCCACTCCCATTCCCATTCCCGCTCCCGCGCCAGTTCCTTCCCCGGGGCAGGGCCGGCAGCGGCCGCCAGGGGGCGACTCCGGGCGGGCCCCGCCGGGACAGGGACCGGGATCGGGATTGGGAGCGGGACGAGGAGCGGGATCGGGATTGGGAGCGGGATGAGGAACGGGAGCGGGATCGGTCCCGGGATGGCTGCGGCACGGTCCCACACCCGTTCCCATTCCCACTCCTATTCCCACACGGGAATATGGGTGATGCTCGACGGTCCCGGGAGCGGGGTCTGTATCGGGAGCAGGCTCGGGATCAGGAGCGGGAGCAGCATCGGGATCCAGGAGCGGGATCAGGAGCGGGAGCGGCCCCGGGCTCAGGAGCGGGAGCGGGGGTCGGGACCGCGCCGGCAGCGGGGGCGGCGGCGGCGGCGGCGGCGGCGGCGGCGGGAGCGGGGGCGGCCGGTCCGGCGGCGTCCCCGCCCGCCGGGGGAGGAGCCGCGGGCTCCGGCCCCACCTGCCCCGGGCCATGGTGCGCCGGAGGGAGCGGAGCGGAGCGCGGGGCGGGCGGCGCCGCTGCGCCATGGAGCCGGCGGTGGCGGGCGGCGGCCGCCCCGCAGCCGGTGCCGCTCCAGCCTCCGCCGCTGCCCGCGCCCGGGCGGCGCCGCCGGGGCCGCGCTGAGCCCCGCGGGGGCCCCCCCCGGCCATGGCGCAGCCCGCGGGGCGCGGCGGGGCGAGCCGCGAGCTGCCGGGCATCAGCACCGTAACCTACGTGTTCGTTTACAGCCCCGCCGGCCCCGCCGGGCCCCCCGCCGGCCCCGGCACCGAGCCCGCGCCCCACGCCGCGCCCGCCCCGCTGCGCGGGCCCAAGCGGAAGCTTTACAGCGCCGTGCCCGGCCGCAAGTTCATCGTGGTGAAGAGCTACGCGCCGCAGGGCGATGGCGAGATCCAGCTCAACCGCGGCGAGGCCGTCAAGGGTGAGCGGGGACACCGGGACGGCGGCGGGGACGCGGGGGACAGCGACGCGGACGCCGGGACGGCGGCGGGGAGCGGCCGGGGAGGGCGGGAGGAGCGGCGGGTGCTGCCCCCGGTGCTGGATGCGGCAGTGGCGGGGCCGCGGCTGGGATGGATGGAGGGAGGGATGGATGGGATGGATGGGATGGGAGCGCTCAGGTGTGGGGTGAAGGGATCGGGGTGTCCTGCCCACCTGTGGGGCTGCGGCTTTTGGGGTGTCCTGCCCACCTGTGGGGCTGCGGCGCCTCGGGATCGCTGCGCAGGTGTGGGGCTGCACAACTGTGGGGTCTGCAGGCTGCTTGTGGGGTTGCAGATCTGGGGATGTCCTGCCCACCTGTGGGGCTGCGGGGCTGTGGGATCCCCTGCGCAGGTGGGGCTGCAGAGCCGTGGGGTCTGCGGGCTGCTTGTGGGGCTGCAGGGCCTTGGGCTGCTCCAGTCTGCTTGTGGGGTCTCCAGCTGGTTGGGTTGCAGCTTTGTGGGGTGTCCAACCCACCTGTGGGGCTGGAGCTTCTGGGATCTTGAGCCCACCTGTGGGGCTGCAGAACTCTGGGGTCTCCGGTCTGGTTGTGGGGCTGCAGCGCTGTGGGGTCCCCGGCCCAGCTGTGGGGCTGCAGGGCTGCGGGGTCTCGAGCTCGGTTGTGGGGCTGGAGCTTTGTGGGGTGTCCAGCTCACATGGCTGCTCTCCAGCCCAGTTATGGGGCTGCAGCTCTGTGGGGTCCCCAGCCCACCTGTGGGGCTGCAGCTTTTGGGGCCTTGAACCCGCCTGCAGCGCTTTGGGATCCCCGGGCCAGCTGTGGGGCTGCAGCGCTTTGGGGTCCCCACTTTGGCTGTGGGGCTGCAGCTCTGTGGGGTCCCCAGGTTGGTTTTGGGGCTGCAGCTTTGTGGGGTGTCCAGCTCACCTGGCTGCTCTCCAGCCCAGTTGTGGGGCTGCAGCTCTGTGGGGTGTCCAGAGGGGCTGTGGGGTCCCCAGGCTGGTTTTGGGGTCCCCAGCCTGGTCTTGTGGCTGCAGCTTTGTGGGGTGTCCAGTCCTTTTGTGAGATTTTGGGGTCCCTTTACCAATTTTGGTGCCGCAGTTCTGTGTGGTCCCCACTCCTGGTTTTGGGGTCTCCACTCCTGGGTTTAGGGCTGGAATTCTGCGGGGTCCCCATCCCAGTTTTGGGGTTCCTAATCCCAGTTTTGGGGCCGGAGCTCTGTGGGGTCCCCAATCCCGATTTTGGGATCCTCAGTCCTGTTTTGGGGTCCCCAATCCCGGTTTTGGGATCCTCAGTCCTGTTTTGGGGTCCCCAATCCCGGTTTTGGGATCCTCAGTCCTGTTTTGGGGTCCCCAATCCCGGTTTTGGGATCCTCAGTCCTGTTTTGGGGTCCCCAATCCCGGTTTTGGGGTCCCCCTCCTGGTTTTGAGTCCCCAGTCCCGGTTTTGGGGCTCCCATCCCGGTTTTGGGGCCGCACTCCCGGCCGGCTCCGTTCCCATTCCCGGCGTTCCCATTCCCGTCCCTCCGGGGCCGTGTCCTTGTCCCCCCCGCCCCGCGCCCATCCCGGCTCCGCTCCCAAATCCCATTCCCACATCCCGAGTTCCCAACCCCCCTCGCCCATTCCGGCTTTTCCCGGCTCCGCTTCCCGAGCTGCAGCGGGAGCCGGGAAATTCTCACGGATAACGGCAGGGAAAAAAAATTCATGGATAACGGCAGGGAAAAAAAAATTCATGGATAACGGCAGGAGAAATTTTCGTGGATAACACCAAGGAAATTCTCATGGATAACACCGGGGGAATTCTCGTGGATAATGCCAGGGGAATTTTCCTGGATAACGGCAGCGCTGCCGTGGAGTTGGGCTGGGAATTCTGCTGGAAGCTCGGAATTCCAGCTGCCTGCTTCCCGAGGAAGGGAATTCCCTGCCAGCCGGAGAATTCCAGAGTTTTTCCCCCCTCCTCCGGAAAGTTTCGGGAGCTTCTCCTCCTCTCCCTCCTCCGCGATTTTTTTGGCGGATTCCTGGCACGACGCGGGGCTGGAGCCTCTGGAACGACGGGAGAGGGAGACCGGGAATATTCCCAGCTTGGAATTGCGGCTCCCACATTCCCGCTGCCCTTCCCATGGATTTGTTTTTCCTGAGGAGAGCGGGAGCCGGCTGGGAAGGGGGGGGCGGGGGGGGGGGGGGGGCTGTGCTGAGGAATTCCTGTGGATTCCTTGGAATTCCAAGGGTTTCACGTGGGATTTCGGCGTTCCTGGGACGCAGGTGTGGAATTCCAGGACCGGGGAGGGATTCCTGGGATGTGAAATGCTTTTCCCGATGTTTCTGCATCCCCCCCCCTCCCTTTTCCCTGTTTTTCCTCGTGCTGCCGTGGAGTGGGTGGTCCTGGAGTCGCTGCCACAAAATCCTTGGGATTCGCTTCTCCATCCCAAAATTCCTGGCGTGTGATCTCCAGGGAAAAACAACCCGTGGGAAGAGGGAGGAGGAGGACGTGGAGTGACCCCTGGGAGCGGGAACCGCTTCCCGCTGGATATTCCCGGAGTTCGGGAGGATGAGGGGCTCGAAGTCGATCCCTTCCCTCATGGAATTGCTCCAGGAGAGGCTGATCCGTGGATTTTTTGGGAATCTTGGCAGCTCCAGAAGGGCGCTGCTTTGTCATGTTCGGTGGATCCGGGACAATCCCGGAGCCAGCCGGGGCCCGGAGCTCGGGCAGTGGCCGGGAATGCCGGGAGAGGCCGGAATCGGAGGAATTCCGGCCGAGGGAGCTCTCCAGGGTTCTGGAATGATGCGGGGGCAGGGATGGTGGAGATTCCTGGGAATGGGAATGTTGGGAACGGAGCTAGAAGGATGGGAAAAGGTTTGGGAGTGGAAGGGATTGCTGGATGAGCATGGGAAGCTGGAATTTCAGGAATTCCGGACAAGGGGCACCATGGGAATCTCCAGGATCCTGGAATGATCTGGGGGGTGATGGATCTCATCCCTGTCCATGAGATCATGCCCATCCCATTCCAAGGGCAGGGGAATTCCCACTGTCCCAGGCTGCTCCAGCCTTTCCTTGGACCTTCCAGGGATCAGGGGCAGCCCCAGCTGCTCTGGCAATTCCAGCCCAGCCCAGGAATTCCTCATTCCCAAGATCCCACCCCAATCTCCCTTTTCCCAGTGGGAGCCATTCCCTGTGTCCCATCCTTCCATTCCTTTCCCAAATTTCAGCTCTCCTGGAGCTCCTTTAGGCCCTGGAATGTGCTGGAAGCTCTCCCTGGATCCTTCCCTTCTCCAGGAGAACATTCCCAATTTTCCCAGCTTTTCCTCCCAGCTCCATCCCTTGAATCCTCTCAGTGCCTCCTCTGGATTTGCTCCAACAGCTCCACGTCCTTCCCGGGATAATTCCTGATCCCATATTCCCATTTTCCACCACATTCCCCAGGCTCAGCTCATTCCCATGGCTTCTCCAGGGCTCGAAATTCCTGGGAAGTTTTTCCTTCATCCCAAGGTCAGGAATTTCTCTTCCTGCTCCTGGTTTTCCCTCTGGGAAGGTCATTTGGGAAGGGTTGGGAAGAAGCCAGGCTGCAGCTGGTTCCCTGTTGGAAAATTATCTGAGCCCCTGGGAATGCCATCTGTCCAAAATCCCACTTTTTCCCAGGTTATATTCCTTCATTTCAGGCCAGGCTGGGATTTTTCCATTGAGATTTTTGGGATTTCAGGTCACCAGGAAAAGTTTTGTGGAATTTTCGGAGCCGCTCCGCTTTGAACTTCCCCAAATCCAAATTTCCTGTCTGGAAATCCAAGGAAAAATTCTCTGCTGGATGTTGGGGGAGGGGGGATTGGGATTTAGGGATGGTTTGGTGGGATGGCCTCAGGATTTTTGGGATTTCATTGGAGGAGTCGGAATTGTGGCTGCTCCATCCCTGGAGTTGTCCGAGACCAGTTTGGAGCAACCTGGGAATGTGGGAATTGGAATGGGATGATCCCAAAGATCCTTCCCACCCAAACCATTCCAGAATCCCAGGAATTCTTGGCTCCACCTCCTATCCAGGTGTGGGGATTTTGCTCAGGATTGGAAAATTCCCAACTTTTCCCATGGTTTGCTTTTCCTTCAGCATTGATTTTTGCCAGGGAAGATCCCTCTTCCCAGATTTCCACCTCTGCAGGGAAGCTGAACAGGACAATTCCTGGATTTTTTAATTCCCTGCCTCCCTGTTTTTAATGGAATTTCTTCTTTATCGGGAGAAGACCAAGAATTCCCGCGGTGTTCCTTGGTCAGGATCCATTGGAGTCATCCCAGCGTTTCTGAAATTCCCAAAAAAGGAGATTTTTCCAAATGTGTGGATGGAAATACATCGGAAAATCATGGAAATATCCACGATGAGGCTGGGTTATTCCAGAAAATTCCCATAAAAATGACGTTCGTTCCTGGAATCTGGGAGAACGTTGGGAATATTTATTAGTTATCCCTGCAAAAATCCTTGGTGATAAGAGGGGGAGATCCCATCGAAACTTGGATTTTTGGGACAGAATTCCCACATTTCCTGCTTTTTTCCCCTCATTTATTTGGACAGGATTTCCACAATTCCTGCATTTTTTTCCCCCCAGTATCCCAAGCCTGGGCTGGGATTTGTGGGCTCAGCTCTGGAGCTGGATCCAAATCCATGAAAGTTTTTTTGGGATTGATCAGCACAGGAATTCCCGAGGTTTTACTCTGATTTCCAGGTTGATCTCAATGGATTTTCCTTGGATCTTGGTTTTGGATGGATCTTTTCCTTTGGAAAAAAGGGAGAGTGGAACCTCTGGAATGGGATCAGTTTTCCCACTTGGATGAGTTGGAAAACTCTGCCTTGGCACCAAAACTAATTCCCTTAGTTCATTCCCAAAGCTGGAATTCTGGGAATTCCAGATTAAAAAAAAAAAAGGGATTTTTCCTGGAATTCTCGGGAATAGCCTCTGTATAGCCTCCGTTATAAATCCAGTTTTCCAGGCCGAGGCTTTTCAGATCCCTGGGATAATTTCATGGATCTTTTTGGGAGTCAGATTCTTGGAATCCGGGGCTGGAGCAGGAAATTATCCCGGTGGGGAAAACCTTTGGACTCAGAAGTCTTAAATTGAGCAGGAAAATTCCCAGAATTTTCCAAAAGAAACAAATTTTTTAAGGGAAAAACTATTTCAAGGATTCATTTGGTGTTCCTGCATTTCCTGGCACTTTTCCTGGATTTGAATCCCAGAATTTAGTCCTGGAATGTTGCTTTCCTCCATCCTCTGAGAAAATCTCCTTGTGCTTCCCCTTTCCCATGGGAATTCCATTGGCGGTCCCTAAATTATGGGATATTCCTAGAAAAACCAAGGTGGCACCTGAGGAATGGAAATCCCCTTGGGTTTTTGGGAATAATTTCAGGGTTTTCCTGGGAATTCCAGGTGGATTTGCTCCCTCCTTGGCTCCAGACAATCCTGGGAATTGTTATTCCCACCTGGAATTCCAACCCGTCAGCGAGGGGCTCCCAGTGACCCCAAATTCCCAGCTGGAATTTGGGAAGTGCTTTGGTTTTCCATGGAAATGAGGAAACCTGGGAGATATTCCCGTTGGGAATATTCCGGCGCGCGCTGAGCTGGCGGCCGGCCCCGATTCCCATCCCAAAATTAGAAAATTCCTCATTAATTCCACTCCGCATCCCGGTGACCTCGGAGCTGTCCCAGTTTTCCAGCGTGACCCAAAATCGGCGGGAAAATTCCAGAGGGAATTGAGTTCCTGTAGGATTGGAAATGACGGAACATTCCGGGCTGGGAAAAGCCGGGAATCTGGGGAGGCGGGAAGAGCGGCCGTGGCACCGTTGGGTTTTCATGGATCTGATTCCTCGGGATCTTGGCTGGAATTCCGGCCTCGTTTGGGACCTTGGGTTCAAAGGGGAGGTTCAGGGTCGGATTTGGGGTTCGACCAAATCCGGGGTTGGAGGAGGTGTCCGTGGTCTGACCTGGAATTCCAACCGGATTTGGGATCTTTTGTTGGGATTTGAGGGGCTCTCCATGGTCTGACCTGGAATTCCAAACCTGGGATCTTTTGTTGGCATTTTGGGAGCTGTCTGTGGTCCTGATCTGGAATTTACCAAAGTTTGGGCCCTTGTGTTGGGATTTAGGGATTTTCCATGGTCCTAACCTGGAACTCCAACCAAATTTGGGATCCTGGGTTGGGTTTTTTGCGATTGTCCATGTTCTGACCTGGCTGAGGAGTCCACGCTTCCCTGGATGACATTCCAGGCGGTAATTCCAGGGATTTAGCTGGAGGCCATTCCCATGTTTCATTTCTGCGTTATTCTGCTTGCGCCTCTGCACATTTTCCATGTTTTTTTCTCTCTTTTCCGTGTTTTTTTTCTCTCTTTTCCATGTTTTTTTTTCCCATTTTCCATGTTTGTTTCTCTTTTCCATTCCCATCCATGCTCCAGACCAGCAGCTCCGTGAAGTAGGTAACTATGGAATTTTTCCTTGGAATTTTTTTTCCCCCTTCCCAGCTTTATCCTTTTTCCCACATTTTTTCCTCATTGTGGCCTCCAAGTGTGGCCTCCAAGTTTTCCAGGATTTTTGGAGCTCGGCTTTTCCCGGTTTTCCCTTCACTCCTGCTGTTTATTCCGGATGGGACTGGGGGCAGCGGGATCTTCCTCTTCCATCCCAGTTTTCCTGCACTTCCCGAAGTTTCCCTGTCCTCATCTGTCCTGAAATTCCCAGAAAATCCAAACTGGGAATCACCTTCTGGGAAAATTCTGGAATGGGAGCCGTGGGTGAAGAACTGGGGTGG
Source organism: Calcarius lapponicus (assembly GCA_039654755.1). NCBI lineage: Eukaryota > Metazoa > Chordata > Aves > Passeriformes > Fringillidae > Calcarius > Calcarius lapponicus. Next base: position 19,055,258 of record CM077463.1, read on the forward strand.
GAATTGTGGATTGGGAATTCTGAACGAGGAATTGCACGGGAATTTCTGCTGCTCAAAGATTTGGGATGTTGGGACACAATTCCCAGTGCTCTCAGAGTGGCTTTGGAATTTCCAATGCCAGGAAAATCCATTCCCTCCTGATGATCCTGGAAATCTACCCTGGATCCAGAGATGGGGAAGCATCCAATGGGGCGGAGCTGATCCCAAAAAGTTCTGTTGGTTATCCTAGGGTTTCCATGTGCTCCCATCACTCCTCTGCTGCCATATCCATGGAAAACCCCATGGAAAATCCCATGGAAAACGCTCTTTTCCCGCTGCTTGCTGCTGGCTCCCATTCCCAGGTGGATTCCCATTCCCAGGAATATCCCGCCCAACTGGAGTTGGGATCAGCCGGATTTAAACCTGGGAGTTGTTGTTCCCATCAGGAAAAGGAGAATGGAAAATGGAATTTTCCCTCCAATTCAGGCAGATTAAGCCCAGGAATGCCATTGGAATTGGGAATTCCAGGTGCCACAGAATTCCTGAGGGAATAGGGGATGGGAAAACGGGGAACAGCCTCAGACTGGGCCAGGGAAGGCTCAGTTTGGATATTTGGGAATTTTTCCATGGAAAGGGAAGTCAGGCCTTGCCCAGGGAGGTTTGGAGTCGCTATCCCTTGAGGAATTCCTAGGAATTCCTGGACGTTGATCTGGGAATAAGATGGGATTTGATTACCCAGGAGGGCTTTTCCAAGGTCAGGAATTCCAGGATTTTGGGGTTTAATCCTGGATTTTTCCAAGGGTTGGGAAGTGCCATGTCATGCTCTGCTCCGACTACAGAGGCTGCTCAGAAATCTTGGAATTTCCATGGAAAAATAAAACCTCCAGGAGCAAAATGTCCACAGGTTTTTAAGGAAAAGGTGACATCATCATCCTTTTCCCTGTTTTCCACCAAGATCCACTTGGAGCTGCCAATTCCAAGTAGGATCCATAGTTTTTTCCTGGAATTCAAATCAATCCACGGAAATCAGAACTATCCCAAATGATCCTGCAGGAATCCAGTGTTGGCATTCCCACAGAAAAGCTTGGAGAAGGAATTTTTCCATCTCCTGATGCATGATAATGAAAAATAAGGAAAATCCAGGAATATTCCCTGAGAAATGGGGGGGTTTTCCATGAGTTTTGGGGAATGTGGATCGAGGTTTTCCATGGTTTTAAGGGATGTGGATCTGGGTTTTCCATGGTTTTTAGGGAGGTGGATCCAGGTTTTCCAGGATTTTTGAGAGATGTGGATCCAGATTTTTCCATGGGCTTTTAGGGATGTTGATCCAGGTTTTCCATGGGTTTTTGGGATGGTTCTGCCCTTTGTGCCACATTCCAAGCAGGATGGGCCCATCCCATCCCGCGCTCCCAGGACTCTCCTGTTGGATTCTCTGGGAGTTCTGGCCAGGATCCAGCACTCCCAGGGCTTCCCATGGAGCTCCTCATCCTGCCAGGAGCTGCTCTGGGGGCAGGAATTTTGGGAATTCCTTCCCTAAGGATGCTGAGGACTCCGTCTCCCTGGGATTTTTCAGGATGGGGAATTCCCAAATCCCGCTGTTTTCCAGCTGGGAATTCCACCAGGGAGTGATCCCCAAATATTTCTGAATCTCTGCTTACAGGGCTGATCCCAAATTTTTCCTGGAGAGCGGGTGGGAATTAAGAAAATCTCCTCAGGCTGGAATAACAAGGAAAACATTTCCCAGGCCGGATTACCCAAGGAATTTCCGCCTCTAGAATGGCGTTAATCCCTCAAACACATCCCGGCTTTTCAGTGGGAAGAGGATTCCTGCAGATTCCAAAGGGATTCCCTGAACTCCCGGGGCTCCTCCTCCTCCTCTTCCCTGGGAAAAGCTTGGAGCAGCCTGGCAGCAGGGCCGGGTTTCCTTGGATCCCTGACTCCTTTCCCATCCATGTTTTCCGTGGGCACGGGTGTGAGACGGCTCCGGCTGCTCTTCCCTCTTCTCCGGAGCTCGGGAATGCTGAGCCAGGAAAGCTCCTGGAAAAGCCTGGGAAACATCTGAGGAATAAACGCCGAGAGAAGGAGCTGGAGCCAGGCTGGGAGAGCTGGGAATGTTCTCCTGGAGAAGGGAAGGATCCAGGGAGAACTTCCAGCACATTCCAGAGCCTGAAGGGGCTCCAGGAGAGCTGAAATTTGGGAAAGGAATGGAGGGGCAGCACCCAGGGAATGGCTCCCACTGCCAGAGGGCAGCCATGGATGGGATCTTGGCAATGAGGAATTCCTGGCTGGGCTGGAATTCCCAGAGCAGCTGGGGCTGCCCCTGATCCCTGGCAGTGCCCAAGGCCAGGCTGGAGCAGCCTGGGACAGTGGGAATTTCCCTGCCCTTGGAATTCAATGGGATTTCTGCTCCATCACCACCCAAACCATTTCAGGATCCCTTTCCCAAAGGCAGTCCCAGGAATTCCTGCTTTTCCCACATTTTGGCCCCTTCCCAGCTTGGAGCAGGGATTGGAGGACCTTCTGTGCTCCAGCAGTCCCGAGGCTCGGGAATTTCTGTTTCCAGTTGGAAATGGGCTTTTCCCTGGATATCCCCCTGGGACTGGCGCCTCATTTCCACTTTTCCTTCCTGGACCCCTCAGCCAGTTCTCCCTGGATTTGCCTGTCCAGATCCAGCAATTCCAAGATCCTGCTGCTCTCCCAGTTCCAGGAGATTGCAGGAAAAGGGAATTTCTCCCTGGTTTTCCTATGGAATGTGCTCAGTCTTTTTGGTTTGGTTTGGTTTGGTTTTTTTTGTTTGGTTGGTTTGGGGGTTTTTTTTGTTTGTTTGTTTTGTTTGGTTTTTTTTTTGTTTTCCCTCCTTTTATTCCCTGGGATGCTCCCATTGTCATTCCCGGGTTATGGAAAAGAGGGAATAGCAGGAGAAGGAACATTCCAACACAATCCCTCCTGGCTTTGATCCTTTGGGATCCTTTCCAGCTCCGGCCATTCCAGGATTTTCTGACCTCTGGCCCTTGCTGGATAGGATTTGAGGGATATCCACGCTTGGGAATTTCCTGGGAATCTGCTGAATCCAGGTGCCTTTGGATCTCCCTGATCCCCCGGGGATCCTCCCTGTATTCCCAACATCCTGGAATTGGCTCCCTGTGGAATCCAGGATCTATGGAATTCGGGAACAGCTTTTCCTATCCTGTGGCTGTGCCAGGAACTGGAATTCCCTGGATCCTGGGGGATCAGGATGGGATTGATCCCAGTTTTTGGGAATGAGGCCCTTGTAAATATTCCCAATATTCCCGCCTTTTATCTTTAAGGGCCATTCCAGGGCCACTTTCCCTTGGGAATTCTGCTCCTGCGGCTCCCACCCCATTGGAGCTGCCAGGAATTCCTTGGGATAAAGGAAAAGTGCTGGGAATGCCAGACTGGAAATTTGGGAAAGATGAATTGTGCTGGGATTCATCCCAGTTTTCCAGGCAGGATCAGCTCTGGGAAGGTTGACTGGGAATTCTGGGAGGGCTCGGAAATCCTGGAATTCCAGCCCATGGAAAACCCCGGTATTCCCACTGTGGGAATCCCTCTCTGTGTGGGATCCACAGGAAACAAAATGGGAATGAGGAATAAGGAAACAAAATGGGAATGAGGGAGGGAGAGGAAATCCTGGATCACGGGAAGGATCCGAAACCTTTGGATCAGCAAATCCCATTCCCAAGCTCCTTCCTGCCCCCAGTCCCGAAATTCTGCTGAGGCCAAAAATTCCTCGGGAACATTTTCCTGGCTCCATCTGTTCCCTCCCTTTCCTGTTCCCGTTGATTGCCTCTATTTTTTCCAAGGATTGCTTGATTAGAGCCGGAAGGATGGGATAATGATGGGAATCAAAGCCGGATCTGTTCCCAAATCAGCTCCGCAGCTGGAGCCGGCAGAGCGGGAACGGCTCCGGGGATGATTCCTGGATCCATCCGGAGCCATTCCCAGTGCTGATTCCCAGATCCATCCGGAGCTGTTCTGGCTTCTGGTGCTGATTCCCAGTGCTGATTCCCGGATCCATCGGATCCATCTGGGACCGTTCCCAGTGTTGATTTCCCACTCCATCCAGAGCCATTCCAGCTCTCAGTGCTGATTCCCATTTGTGATTCCCGAATCCATTGGATCCATCCAGAGCCATTCCCAGGGCTGATTCCGGGATCCATCCAGGACCATTCCAGCTCCTGGTGCTGATTCCCAGATCTGTCCGGATCAATTCCCAGTGCTGATTCTGGGATCCATCTGGATCCATTCCTGGACCAGATTCCCAGATCCATTGGCTTTATTCCCAGGGCTGATTCCGGGATCCATTGGATCCATTCCCAACTCTCATTCCATACACAGAATGTGAATTCCCTGTGGAAATCCCTGCTGGAATTCCAGGCTGGTCCCGGCCCTGCGGGATGAGGATGGGGAGCGTTGGAAGAGAGGAGCCAAAATTGGGAATGGCTGCAGGAGGGAAGGAGAATCCAGGGAATGAAGGATGGGAAAAGAGGGAACGGCCTGGAGAGGAGATTCTGGTTGGATTTTGGGAATATTTTTCCATGGAAAAGGGGGTCAGGCCTTGGAAGGGGCTGCCCAGGGATGTTTGGAGTGAAGCCCCACATCCCAAAATCCCTTACTGGGAGGCTGCAATTCCAAAGGGCTCCGAAGCGGGAATTTTCCAGGGGGAGCTGTTGGGAGCAGAGCGGCGGGAATTGAGCAAAATCTGGGATTTGGGATCTTTCCAAGGCCTGACAGCACTGGAACCTTTGGAAAGCTGGAGAATTTGCATCCCAAAAAAAGAAAAATAAACCCTGGAGGAGCCTGAAAGGATTTTGCTGTTTGTCTTTTCCTTGGATTTGTTTTTCCTTGGATGCCTCCAGGCAGGATTTAATTCCTGGATCCTTCTGGGAATTCTTTGGGATGGATGGAGCAGGGCTGGATTTCCGGATGCCTGAAGAAGTTTAGGCTTAGCTCTGATGGATCCGTGGGAATTGGAGCTGGGATAAAGCTGGGAAAGGTCAGGAGAAGTGCAGGAATGGGGCAGGAAATCCCACAGGAATTCCTGGGTTTTTTTTTCCTTTTACGGAATCCTGGGATGGTTTGGTGGGAAAGGACCTTAAATCCCATTCCAAGGGCAGGGAAATTCTCACACTCCAAGGGTGTTTCAGCCTGGCCTTGGGCACTGCCAGGGATCAGGGGCAGCCCCAGCTGCTCTGGGAATCCCTTCCCAAAATCCCACCCCGTCTCCCTTTCCAGGGAATTCCCTCCATTCCCAGCTCTCCCAGCCTGGGACTGAATCCATCCCCACCCCGACTCCTCTCTAGGAAGGGATTTTGGGATCTGGGGGCTTCACTGGGAATCTCAGGACTCCAGGAAGGGTCTCCCTTTTCCATCCCCAACTTCCATAAAAATCCCTCGGGATGGATTCTTGATCCCAGAGCCTCCTTGATCCCAGAATCCCAGAATGGTTTGGGTGGGAAGGGGCCTTCAACCCCATCCCATTCCAATCCCACCATCCCAGGCTACTCCAGCCTGGCCTTGGCCATTGCAGGGATCAGGGGCAGCCCCAGCTGCTCTGGCAATTCCAGCCCAGCCAGGAATTCCTCATTGCCAAGATCCCATCCATGGCTGCCCTCTGGCACTGGGAGCCATTCCCTGGGTGCTGTCCCTGCAGGCCTTGGCCCCAGTCCCTCTGCAGCTCTCCTGGAGCCCCTGCAGGCCCTGCAATGTGCTGGAAGCTCTCCCTGGAGCCTTCCCTGCTCCAGGAGAACATTCCCAGCTCTCCCAGCCTGGCTCCAGCTCCTGGATCCCTGGAAGTGTCCAAGGCTTGGAGCCCCCTGGCATCATAGGAGCTTTCCCTGCCCTTGGAATGAGATGGGATTTGAGGTCCCTTCCCACCCAAACCACTCCAGGATTCCATAAAATCAGTGGAAGTTTGGGATCCACCCAACCTCAGCCTTTGGATCGGGATCTGCTCCAGGGAATGAGCTCCAGGAAAAGGGAGTGGCCTCAGCCTGGGCCAGGGCGGGTTTGGATTGGATTTTTGGGATCATTCTCCATGGAAAGTGTGGTCAGGCCTTGGCAGGGTCAGGCCTTGCCCAGGGAGCTTTGGAGCGCCCATCCCTGGAGGTGTCCAAGGAATTCCTGGAATTCCACTCAGGGCTGGGATCAATTTGGACTCAGCGATCCAGGAGAGCTTTTCCAGCCTCTGGAATTCCAGGATCTGGACATTCCTGAGAGAATTCACACCTGGCTAACACCAGGAATGTGCTGCTGGGATTTGGGGATCCGGAATGGCACAATTTGGGAATTTGTGCATCCAGAGTGGGAAAATTTGGGATTTGGGGGTCTGGAGTGGCACAGTTTGGGAATTTGTACATCCAGAGTGTGAAAATTCAGGAATTCAGGCATCCAGACTGGGAAAATTTGGAATTAAGGCATTTGGAGTGGGACTGTTTGGGAATTTTGGATTTCAGTCATCTAGAGTGGGATATTTTGGGAATTTGGGTGTCTAGAGTGTGAAAAATCAGGAATTGGGTATCCAGAGTGGGGAAACTTGGGATTTGGTCATGAGTGGGACAGTTTGGTAATCTGGGGATTCAGACTGGGAAAAGTTGGGAATGGGGCATCCAGAGTGAGAAAAATCTGGAATTTGGAAATTTATGCATCCGGATTGGGAAAATTCGGGGATTCAGAGTGGGAAAACGATGGGAATTTTGTCATCCAGAGTGGGAAAACCCAGGAATTCTATATTTTCCAAAGGAACTAAACCCACAGAAAAACTCCACACTCCTCAGCTTCCCTCCAGCTTTGCCTCCCGGATTCCCGCGGTGCCTCCTCCATCCCAAGTCCCCTTTTCCCGGGATTCCCCCCTGACTCCCGATCCCTGTTTTCCGCAGTGCTGAGCATCGGCGAGGGCGGATTCTGGGAAGGCTCCGTGAAGGGCAGGAGCGGCTGGTTCCCGGCAGAATGCGTGGAGGAGGTGCAGATGCGCCAGTACGACTCCAGGCAAGGTCGGTATCCCGGAATTCCGGGCGGAATTCCCCACGGAATCACCGGAGCGCTCCTTCTGGGCGATGGGGGTGGAGGGAATTGTGGGAATTGTGTCCTGAGGGATCTGTTCGGGTCACGGAGTCCTCATCAGGGAATGGAGAGTTCGGGATTGTTTGCAATGGGAGCAGAGGGAAAAGATGGGAAAATTGGGGTTGGTCAATTGGAGAAGGTCGGTATCCCGGAATTCCAGGCAGAATTCCCCACGGAATCACCGGAGCGCTCCTTCTGGGTGGGGTGGGGATTGTGGGAATTGAATCCCGAGGGATCTGTTCTGGTCATGGATTCCTCATCAGGGAATGGAGAGTTTGGGATGATGGAGGGGTGGGAGCAGAGGGAGAACTGGGAAAACTGGGATTGGTCAGCCTGGAAAAGAGGAAAAATCCAGGATGATCCAATTGTGGCAGGCAGGGCCTGAAGGAGCAGTGGGAAAGATGAAAACTGGAAATACCAAGAATATTTCTAGGGATGGAGGGACAGGAGACAGGGAATTGTTCCATCTCCAGGGAATTGTGAATTGTATCCCGAGGGATGAGTTCCAATCATGGACTCATCTTCGGGATCTTCTGCGGTGAATGGAGAGTTTGGGATTGGTTGGGGTGGGAGCAGAGGAAAAGCTGGGAAAATTGGGATTGGTCAGTTGGAGAAGATTCTGGCTTTCCCAGAATTCCCAACGGAATTACCGGAGCACTCCTTCAGTGGGGTGGGGATTGAGGGAATTGTGGGAATTGCATCCCAAGGGGTTGATTCCAATTATGGATCCATCATTGGGATCTTCTGTAGGAATGGAGAGTTTGGGATGATGGAGGGGTGGGAGCAGAGGAAAAACTGGGAAAACTGGGATTGTCCTGCCTGGAAAAGAGGAAGAATCCAGGATGATCCACAGAAGTGGCTGGAACTGCCCCAGCTCTGATGGGAATTCTGGAATTCCAAAGGAATTCCTGTTCCACTGAGGAGGAGTTTTCCATGCCTGGAAAAAGGAGGATCCAGGAGGGGTTTATCCCTTTTCCCAACTTCCTACCAGGATCCGAGGCAGGATTGGGATCTGCTCCCAGGGAAAAGGGATAGGAAAAGAGGGAGCGGCCTCAGCCTGGGCCAGGGCAGGTTGGGATTGGATTTTTGGGAATTTCCCCATGGAAAGGGGGTCAGGCCTTGGCTGGGGCTGCCCAGGGAGCTTTGGAGGGCCCATCCCTGGAGGTCTCCAAGGAATTCCTGGAATTCCACTCCAGCCTGGGATTGGGCCCAGTTCAGACTCAGTGCCCTTGGAATTGTTTCCCAACCTCTGGAATTCTGAAATTCCATCATTCCCTGCCTGGGCCCCCAAAAAAAAAAAAAAAAAAAAAAAAAAAAAAAAAAAAAAAAAAGAGGAAAAATCCCATTCCCCAAGAATTCAAGGATCAGGGCTCTTCCCTTTCAATGGAATTCATCAAATTCCAAACTCTCCTTGGAACCAGAATTCTGGACAGAAGGAGAAGGAATATTCCCACTTTCCAAAGGGGATTTTTTTCCCTACTTATTTGCAACCCAGGATTGATTCCTGGGGAAAAAAAAAGAGGATGAGGCATTCCTGGTTGGTTTTCCAGCTTTTTCCCAGCATTTCCTGTTGCCAGATTCCTGCTGGAAGAGCATCCCATGGAATTCCATCCTATCCATATTCCATGGATCCCATCCCATCTCTTCTCCAATTGTTGAGTCCTTCCCAATGATTTTTCCAGTTGTCCATTATCCCCAAAAAAAGCAGGATGATCGTTTCCCTTGGATTTAATCAGGATGCCGAAATCCGGGCTTTTCCCAAATTTCTGCACCCTCCCTTGGCAGATCCAAGCACATCCCAGATTTATTCCAGACCTGAATTGCCAAGGATTTTGGGCATGGATTCAAGGAATGTTTAGGTTGGGGAGGGCTTTAAAGCCCATCCTCATCCCATTCCCTGTGGAAACCTTTCACTATCCCTGATTCCATCCCATCCCATGGATCCCAGCCCATCTCATTTCATCCCATGGATCCCATCCCATCCCATGGATACCATGGATCCTGTCCCATGGATCCCATCCCATGGATCTCGATCCATCCCATCCCCTGGATCCCATCCCGGTCTCCTCAGGTTCATTCCTGTTAATTTCAGCCGCTCCGTGTCCCTGCGGATCCCGGCTGCTCCTGGATCCATCCATCAGCTCCGGAGGCTCCGTGACGGCGCCATTAAAAGCGCTGCTATTTTTGGGAGCCGGGAAGGGAATGGAGCCGCTGGGCCGTGGACAGGCCATAAATCCTGGCTTTTCCTCAGGAATGGGATCCAGGAGAGGCTGCGGATCAGGGAGAATGTCTGGAGGGATGAGGAGAAGGGATGAGAGGGACCGGGAGTTCCAGAGGGCTGGGATGGCAGGAGAAGGGGGCAGGAGGAGGGAATTCCTGAATTCCCAGTGGAATGAGAAGTGCCAGGAAAGGCCAGGGCTGGATGGATCAGCTTGTGGAACTGTCAGGATCTGCTGGGAATTTGGGATCTGCTGGGACTTCAGGATGTGCTGGGGACTCCCTTTCCTTTCCCCTTTCCTTTCCCCTTTCCTTTCCCCTTTCCTTTCCCCTTTCCTTTCCCCTTTCCTTTCCCCTTTCCTTTCCCCTTTCCTTTCCCCTTTCCTTTCCCCTTTCCTTTCCCCTTTCCTTTCCCCTTTCCTTTCCCCTTTCCTTTCCCCTTTCCTTTCCCCTTTCCTTTCCCCTTTCCTTTCCCCTTTCCTTTCCCCTTTCCTTTCCCCTTTCCTTTCCCCTTTCCTTTCCCTTTCCTTTCCCCTTTCCTTTCCCCTTTCCTTTCCCCTTCCCTTTCCCCTTCCCTTTCCCCTTTCCCATCGGGAATCATTCTTGGATCAGCTCCACAGCTGCTCCCTGCTGCCGTCTCCTGGTGCCAAGTGGGAGTTTCCCGAGCTTTTCCTTCTCCTTGGAATTTCCCTCTGGCACCAGAAACTCCTCGGACCCGTGAGGATTTTCCCATCCTGATCCAAGTGGAGTTGTGAAATCCCTGGTTTTATTCCTTGTGCTGCCATTACCTGGGAGCTTCCCAGGCTTCTTCTTTTCCTTTACCTGGGAGCTTCCCAGGCTTCTTCTTTTCCTTGGAATTTCCCCCTGGAATCCCAGCTGGGAGCAGTGAAGATTTCCCCAGGCTATTCCTGGGAAAGGGCTGGAAAACTCCAGAGGGATCATTCCCATTTCTTCCCAATCCATTCCGAAGTGGGAAATGCGTGGAAGCAGAGAGGGAATGTGGCTGCTCCCTTGGGCTTCTCTCCCTCATTCCCAGTTTTCTTCCTAATTCTGGCATTCCCAGAGATCCAGAGACCTCTGGGAGAGCAGGAGGATCCCCGGAACATTCCCAGCTTTTCCATGGGAGTTGCTCTCTCAGGAGTGGTGCTGAGGTCTCCCTCATTCACAGTTTTCCTCAGAATTCCAGCATTTCCGGAGATCTGGTGGACTCCAGGACAGCATGGAATTCCCAGGAACATTCCCAGCTTTTCCCATCCATTCCAACAGTGGAAAAGGAAGGAAGCAGGGCAGGAATGTGGGATTTGGGTTTTCCACAGGTTGAGTCTCCTCTGTCATTCCAGCCGGAATTTTGCTGGAATTTCCCCCTGGGTGATTTCCAGGAACGGCTCCGACATGCCCAGGAATTCCTCGGCCACATGTGGGCCTCTCAGATTCTCCTCATCCACGGAGAAATCTCCTGCCTGGAATGGAATTCCAGGGCTTTGTGGATCCCTTGGGAAGGCGGGAAAAGCCGGGAATAATTTGGGATGTGGATTTTTCCCACAGAAACCAGGGAAGATCGGACCAAGCGGCTTTTCCGGCACTACACCGTCGGGTCCTACGACAACTTCACCTCCCACAGGTAAGGAGCCGCTCCCATGAATCCCGGGAATTCTGGGAATTCCCTTTTCCATGGGAAAAACCCGCCCTTTTCTTCATGGAGGTTTGGAATTCTATGGGAAGGGGATTTTTCCAGGAGTTTTGGGCGGTGGGAGCAATTCCAGGTGGGGGAAGTCCCTGGGCAGGATCCGAGGTTTTGGGGAATTCCGGGAATGTGGCTTCATTCCTGACTCATATTCCAATGGATGATCCAACATTCTGGAGAAGTTTGGGAATGTTTGCCATTCCTGGCTTATGTTCCAGGGAAGGATCCAAGGTTCCAGAGAAGTCTGGGAATGGGCTCCCCTTCCTGGCTCGTGTTCCAATGGAGAATCCAAAGTTCTGGAGAATTCTGGGAATGTTTCCCTTTCCTATCTCCTATCCCTATGGAGGATCCAACATTCCAGAGAAGTTTGGGAATGTTTCCCTTTCCCAGCTCTGTTCCCAATGGATGATGATCCAAGGCTCTGGAGAAGTTTGGGAATGTGCTCCCCATTCCTGCCTCATTTCCCAGACGAAAACCCAACATCCTGGAAAAGTCTGGGAATGTTGTGCCGTTCCAGGCTCCTGTCCCATTGGAGAATCCAAAGTCTGGGAATGTTTCCCATTCCTGGCTTATGTCCCAGTGGAGAATCCAAAGTTCCAGAAAAGTTTGGGAATGTTTCACATTCCCAGCTCACATTCCATGGGAGCATCCAATGTTCTGGAAAATTCTGGGAACGTTTCCCATTCCTGACTCATCCCAGTGGATGATCCAAAGTTCTGGAGAAGTTTGGGAATGTGAAACATTTCCAGGGGAGGATCTAGGGTTCCAGGAAAGTTGGGGAATGTGCTCCCCTTCCTGGCTCCTGTCCCATTGGAGAATCCAAAGTTTGGGAATGTTTCCCATTCCCCAGCTCATTTCCCAGGGGAGAATCCAGCATCCTGGAAAAGTCTGGGAATGTGGTGCCATTCCAGGCTCCTGTCCCAGGGGAGGATCCGACATCCAGGAAAATTCTGGGAATGTTTCCCATCCCTGACTCATTTCCCAGTGACAGATCCCAAGTTCTGGAGTAGTCTGGGAATGTTTCCCATTCTTGTCTCCAATCCCAGTGGAGAATCCAAGCTTCCAGAAAAGTTTGGGAATGTGAGCGCATTCCCAGGTGGGACAGCAGGGGGACATTCCTGAACTGTGGCTTTTCCTGGTGGATTTGGGAATGGGAATGGGAAGGGTCAGATTCCAGAGCTCTAGAGATGTCCCAGAGCTCTGGAATTCCCAGAGGGATGAGCAGCTGCCTCCTCTGGAATGGGGAAGTTTTCCCTTTTTCCAGGGAAGTTTCTGAATTCCCAAACCCATCGGAGCCAGAGGAGGGGTTTTTCCTTGGAAGCCATGGAAATGTGTGGATCCATGGAATTCTGGGAATCTTGGAGCTCACCCACAAAATTTTCCTGTTTTTTTTTTAACACCTTATCCCAAATTTTGCTTCTGGGAGCATTCCTGACTCTGAGGAATTTGTGGAATTTGGGTGGATCCTCAAAATTCCTAGGATTTGCTGCTCTGGGGGCCGTTCCTGTGGGGAAAATTGTGAAAGAGGAAAAACTGAGGGAAAAATGGAGGGAAGCTCCAGAAAATCCCTGCTGGGAGCATGGGAAAAGCAGGAAAAAAAGGGGGAATTCATGGATGAGGTGAAATTCCATTGGTTAAGAGGAAGAAAAAACAGGATTGAATCCATGGGAATCCCAGGAAAAGGGATTTCCTTTGGGAATCACATCCTGGGGAAACAGCAGGAGGAGCTCTTGGCCAGGGGTTGGAATTCCTGGGAATTTTCACTGGGAAATGATTCCTGGGAATTCCAATGGAGGAGTGGGGCAGGAAGGGGAATTTAAGGAGCCAGATCCAGCATGGGAAAAGACATGGGAAGACCCAAAATTCCACAAATTCCTTGGAGCCAGGAATGCTCAGAGGAGCAAAATTTGGGATAAGGAGCTCAGAAAAGCAGGAAAATGTTGTGGATGAGCTCAAAGATTCCCAGAATTCCATGGATCCTCACCATTCCTTGGCCCAAGGCAAATTTAAGGGGAATTTAAGGAGCCAGATCCAGAAAAAAACCTTGGGAAGAACCCAGAGTGGGATTGGATCCACAGAGAAGGCTTGGACTGGTCCCCCTCCAGGAAATCCTTTGGGAATTGTTTGGATTCCAGGCAGAAGCTCCCAGAAAAAAAACAGGGAGTTTGGGGAGTTGTTGGGAAAGGGAAAATCCCAAAATTCTGGATTATGGATTCTGTGGTACCATGGAAGGGTTGGGAACGATGGAATTGTGGGATGATGGAATGCTTTGGAATGATGGGACATCCCCAGGAATTTCAGGATAAATCCAGATTGGAGATGGAAAAACTCCCCCAGGATGGGATTCCCAGCATTCCCACATTTCCTTTGGAATCAGGAATCCTTCCAAGGAGGAGCAGGAGCCACTCTAGAGCCAGGATGTGCTGGATGCTCCCAAAATTCTGGTCATTCCCAAAATCTGGGAATGGGAAAAATGGGACAGAGTTCGGAAAAATTTACCTGGAGGAGATGAATCTGAGCTCGGCTTTATCCAGAAGAGAAATAAAGAGGCTCCAAATTAATTCAGGTATTAAAGCTGGGAGCAGCTGGGAAGGGGAAAAATTGGGAGCAGGAGCCAATCCCGGATTTGTGTCGGGGATTAGGGAGAGGGATTTCACCAGAAAACGGGGAAAACATGGAAAACGTGGAAAACACGGAGGGGGAAAAGGGGATTTCTCAGTCCTGGAATGCCGAGGCTGGAAAAATGTGTGGAGACAGAAATTAGGGAGTTAGGGCGGTTGGAATGATGGGAATATGGAATAATGGAGGTTGGAATTAGGGAATTACGGAATAATTTTCCTGGAGCTGGGAAATCTGGGAATTCCTTCCCATGTTTCCAAGGCTGGAAATTCCAAGGGCAAAGGGAGCTGAGCTTCCATTAGGAAAAGATTTCCTTGGATTTCCCTGTAACTCTTGAGATTTCTTTGGTGTTGCTACCTCTTCTCCCATCCCTCTGGAAATCTGGGAATTCCTTCCCGTGTTTCCAAAGCTGGAATTCCCCCCGTCCAAAGGGGCTGAGTTTCCATTGGAATTCCACCTGGAATAGGCCAGGAATGGGACCTGGAATGGGATAGGGAATTCTCCCTGTCCCTGTGGAACACCGGGAATTAAAGGTGGGCTTTGGAGCAGGCAAAACTATGGAAAATCCTTGGAAAAGGAATTCCTGGAGAAGCCACCACCATCCCACCCTTTAGTACCCAAGACTGAGCAGAAAACCTGGAACAGGAGCTGGAATTGGATGAGGAATGGGACCGGGAATGGGCCCAGAATAGGATTGGGAATGGGATCTGAAATGGGATTGGGAATGGGGTCTGAAATGGGATTGGGAATGGGAGTTGGAATTTTCCCTGTCCCTGTGGAATGCTGGGAGTTAAAGGTCAGGTTTGCATCAGGAAAAATTATGGAAAACACGTGGAAAAAGATTGGGAAAAGGATTGGAAAAGGAATTCCTGGAGAGGCCACCACCATCCCACCCTTTGGTGCCTGAGGCTGAGCAGAAAACCTGGAATGGGCCTGGAATGAGACCTGGAATGGGCCTGGAATAGGAGCTGGAATTGGATCAAGAATAGGACCCCAGAATGGGAGCTGGAATAGGATTGGGAATGGGACTGAGAATGGGAGCTGGAATTTTCCCTGTCCCTTTGGAATGCTGGGAGTTCAAGGTGGGCATTGGATCAAGGAAAACTATGGGGAAAAAAAAACTATTGGAAAAAGGTTGGAAAAGGAATTCCTGGAGAGGCCACCACCCTCCTATCCTTTGGTGCCTGAGGCCGAGTGGAAAACCTGGAATAAGAGCTGGAACAAGAGCTGGAACCTCAGGAATGGAACTTGGAATGGGACCTGGAATTTTCCCTGTCCCCTGTGGAATGCTGGGAGTTCAAGGTCAGGTCTGGATTAAGCAAAACTATGGAAAACACATGGAAAAGGATTGGAAAAGGAATTCCTGGAGAGGCCACCACCATTCCACCCTTTGGTGTCTGAGGCTGAGTGGAAAACCTGGAATGGGAGCTGGAGTCCTGGGAATTCTCCGTCCCCTACGGAACGCCGGGAGTTAAAGGTGGGCGTTGGTCTCAGCGCCACCCCCCGGCAATTCCAGCTCCTTTTAGAATCCATGGAATCTGCGGGAATCAATGGAGCCGTGATTCATCCCGGCTCCCACGCTTCCTGAGGCTCCGGTGACGGCTCCGGGCTCGGATCCCACACCTGGATCCCACCCACATTCCCAGTGGACGCCGATCCCGCTGAGGTAACGCTCCACCCACATTCCCAAAGTTTGGGGAGCAGCCGGAAAAAGCCACCCAGGAGACACCTGGAAGAACTCCAGGCCGGTTGGAAAAAAACCTGGGGCAACCCGGGATAGTGGGAATTGTCCCTGCCCATGGAAAGCTCCTGAATCCCTTTTCCAACCCAGATCCTGGGATTCTAAAAGAAAAGGGGGAAAATGGGAAGTAAAATCAGTTTCAATGGATCCGCTTGGTTATTCCCATGGGAAAACCATTGGGAGGTGTCCCAGCTTCCCAGGAAAATGCTGGAATGTTGGAGTGGCTGGAGAGGGATTCCACTCACCTGGGAATTTTTGGATTCCTCAAGGAAAACTGGAGTTCGGCTGAAGCTGCTGGAGAAATCCTGAAATCCATGGAATTCCTGTGGTGGGAAAAGCCCTCCAAGGTCACCTAGGCCAAGCTGGGCCTGATCCCAACCCCGAGCTGGAATTCCAGGAATTCCTTGGACACTTCCAGGGTTGGGATTGCGCTGCTGAGATGGGAATTCCTTGGGAGTATCCTGGAATGGTTTGGGTGGGAATGGAGCTGAAATCCACCCAATTTGAACCCTTGGAATTCCAGCCCAGCCCCTCCCCACCCTCCCAGCCAGGAATTCCTTCCCAAATCCCGTCTAGCCCTCTTTTTTCCCCCATGGAATGGGAAAAGCAGCTCCACGGAGCCCCTCCAGTGTCCTCGGGCCAGAATTCCCAGTTTTCCATGGAACTGAGACTTTTCCAACCTGTTTTGTCCGAGGAATGGGAATATGGATTCCCTTGGATCCCTGGAAGCTTCCAAGGCCAGGTTGGAGCAGCCTGGGATCATGGAATGGGATGGAATTCCAGGAGCTTGAAGTCCCTTCCCATCCAAACCATTCCATGATTCCAGGATATTCCTGACACTCCCTGAAAGCTGGAACTGATCCCAAAAGCTGCTGCCCCCAGACAATTCCAGAGGCTTGGGGATACTCCAGAGTGGGATTCCAGAGAGGCCTTTCCAGGAAGAGTTTTCCTTCCCTCCCTCCACATTCCCGTTTTCCATGGAATGATGCTGGTCCAGCCTGGAGCTTTTCCAGCTTTTTCCGTGATTCCATGAATCCCGTCCCACCATTCCAAGAGCAGGGAGCCACCAGCCCACAGTGGGTGCATGTCATGATTCCAGGATTTGGGAAGCGGGAAAGCGCTACGGGATTAGGAATTGTCTCCCTGTGGAATGGATTCCCAAAGTGTTCCCTGGCAGGAATCCATTCCCTCCCGGTGATCCAGGAAATCCAAGGTTTTCCTGGAAGGGATCCATTCCTTCCTGGTATTCCCAGTGTTCCCAGCAGGGATCCATTCCCTCCCAGTGTTTCCGGTGATCCCAGCAAGGATCCATTCCCTCACAGTATTCCCAGTGTTCCCAGCAGGGATCCATTCCCTCATGGTGTTCCCAGTGATCCGAGATTTTCCCTCTGGAGGAGCTGGCGAGGCCCAGCCCCGCCCCCTCATTCCCCAGTGGAATTCCAGTCCCTTCCTGTGCCTTGGGAATGGGATCCATGGGGAATTCCCACCGCCAATTCCAGCTGTTCCAGTGCTCCCCCAC
>CM077463.1:19072199-19171702 GCA_039654755.1 Calcarius lapponicus
GCGCTGATCCGGCAGGGCGGGAATCACCTCCTGATGAAAGTCGTGTCCGTCAGCCGCAAGCCCGACTCCGAGGAGGGATCCCGCAAAAAGGGTGAGCCGCAATTCCCGGGAATCCCGCGACTCCGGGGGCTCGGGATGGGCCGGAGCCGCCCCAGCGAGGAGAGGGAGTGGCGGGGCTGGGAAATTCCAGGGTGGGAAGGTTGGGATGTGCCGCTTTTTTGGGGTTGCGCGGATTTTTGGGATGCGTCCATTTTTTTTGGATGTGCCTGGTTTTGGGATGCGCCAATTTCAGGATACACCAGTTTTTGGGATGTGTTGATGTTTGGGATGTGCCAGTTTTTGGGATGCAATGATTTTTGGGATGTGTCCATTTTTTGGGATGTGCTGATTTTTGGGATGCGTCGTGTTTTGGGATGCGCCGGTTTCAGGATGCGCCGATTTTTGGGATATGGCAATTTTTGGAATGTGCTGGTTTCTGGGATGTGCCAGTTTTGGGATGTGCCAGTTTTTGGGATGTGTTGATGTTGGGATGCAATGATTTTTTGGAATGTCCCAGTTTTTGGGATGTGCTGATTTTTGGGATACGTCGGGGTTTGGGATGCGCCAATTTCAGGATGCGCAGATTTTTGAGATGTGTTGATGTTTGGGATGTGCCAGTTTTTGGGATGTGCTGGTTTATGGGATTTCAGGGATTCGGGATGGGCCGGAGCGGCCCCAGCGAGGAGAGGGAATGGCGGGAGGGGATGTGGGAGTGGCAGGGTGGAAAATTCCAGGTGGGAAGCACTGGTTTTTTGGGATGTGCTGATTTTTGGGTACACCAATTTCAGGATGTGCCGGTTTCTGGGATGCGCTGGTTCTTGAGATGAGCTGATTTTTGGGATGCGCCTATTTCTGGATGCGCCGATTTTTGGGATGCGTTGGTTTTGGGATCCAATAATTTTTGGGATATGTCCATTTTTTGGGATGTGCCAGTTTTTGGAATGTCCTGATTTTTGGGATGCGCTGGTTTTTGGGATGTTTTCGTTTTTGGGATGTGCTGGGTTTTGGGATGTTTTCATTTTTGGGATGTGCTGTTTTTTGGGATGCACCTGTTTTTGGGATGTGACGATTTGGATGTGCTGGTTTTCAGGATGCAGTGTTTTTTGGGATGCCCTGATTTTTGGGATATTCCAGTTTTTGGGAGGCGTCAATTTCAGGATGCGCCAATTTTTGGGATGTCTTGGTGTTGGGACATGCTGATTTTTGGGGTGTGATGATTTTTGGGATGTGCCGGTTTTTGGGATGTTTCCAATTTTTGGGGGGTGTGCCAGTTCTTGGGATACGTTGATTTTTGGAATATGCTGGTTTTTGGGATGCGTCAGTTTCAGGATGCGCCAATTTCTGAATGCGTTGATTTTTGGGATCTGTTGATGTTGGGATGCGTTGATTGTTGGGATGCCACAATTTTTGGGGTATGTCCATTTTTTGGGATGTGCCATTTTTTGGGATGCGCCAATTTCAGGATGCACTGATTTGGGGATGCACCAGTTTTTGGGATCTGTTGATGCTTGGCATGTGCCAGTTTTCCATGTTTCCATTTTTGAGATGTGCCAGTTTTGGGATGTGTAGATTTCTGGGATGCGTTGGTTTATGGGATGTGCTCATTTTTGGCATATATCATTATTTGGGATGCACACATTTTTGGGATGCGCTGATTTTGGGATGTGCCCATTTTTGAATGTGAAGGTTTTTGGGATGTCCCCATTTTGGGATGCGCAATGTTTTGGGATGCGTTGATTTTTGGCATGTGCTGATTTCTGGGATATTCCTATTTTGGGATGTTCCAACTTCTGGGATGCGAACATTTTTGGGATGTGTCCATTTTTTGGGATGTGCTGATTTTTGGGATGTTTTGATTTGTCGGCATGTGTTTATTTTGGCATGTGCCCATTTGGGTATTTGAAGATTTTTGGGATATGTTGATTTTTTGGGACGTGCCAATTTTTGGGATGTGCCCATTTTTTTGGGATGTGCCAATTTTTTGGGATGTATTGATTTTTGGGATGTGCCCCTTTAGGGATTTGCCTGTTTTGGGATGCATTGATTTTTGAGATGCGCCCATTTTTTGGGATGCAAAAAATTTTGGGATTTGCTCATTTTAGGTTGTGCTGATTTTTGGTAAGTGTTGATTTTTGGGATGCATAAATTTTTGGGATGAGCCCATTTTGGGATTTGCCCACATTGGGATGTGCCCATTTTTGTGGTGCATCATTTTTTGGGATGTGTTGACATTTCGGATGCGCCTGTTTTGGGATGTGCTGAATTTTGGGATGAACTGGTTTTTGGGATGCATTAATGTTTGGGATACAAAGATTTTTGGGATGTTCCCATTTTGGGGATGCGCCTGGTTTTGGGATGTGCTGGTTTTTGGGATGCACCCCTTTTTTGGGATGTTCCAGTTTTTGGGACTTGTTGATTTTTGGGATGTGCCAGTTTCTGGGATGTGCTGATTTTTGGGAATGTGGGAGGTGGGCAGGGAAGGTCAGGAAGGTCCCAACCACATCTGTGGAGTTGTGGTGTTTTTTGGGAATGGCTTGAATTCCCAAGATCAGGAATTCCTGGAATTGTGGCAAACGAGGAACAAGAGTTTTGGGAGCTCCTGGATACAGGAAGGGAGGGATGGGCTGGGAATTCAGGGAGGGATTTGGGGAGTCCCAGGATGGGTTTTGGGAATCACTTTTGATTCCCATGATCCGGAATTCCTGGAATTCTCATCAGCTGCTCCAGGCTCCAGATCCACCTGGCAATTGCCGGGATGGGAAACAGCCCTGGGAATTTCTAGGAATGTTGTGGGGCAGGATGGTGATCCCAAAGGAACCCCGGGAATTCCGTGATGGAGCCAGGGAGTTGCTGTGGGAATTCCTGGGCACAGCTGGTCCTGAGGGATCCCAGAAAGTTCTGGGATTTCATTGCTTGGGTTCTGGATTCCGGGAGCAGATCCAAGAGCTCAGGCAGGGCAGGGATTTGTCCAGAGGGACGGGAACATCTGGAAGCACAGGAAGGAGCCAGGAGGGATTTGGGGGAATTGGGACTGGAATTCCAGGGAATGGGAGCAGAGGGATGGGAAAAGAGGGTGGAATTATGGGAATGGGAAAAGAGGATGGAATTATGGGAGATGGGAAAGGGGGAATGGGAAAAGAAGATGGAATTAAGGGTACGGGAGAGGGGATGGAATTATGGTGAGGGGAAGAGGGGAATGGGAAAAGGGGGGATGGGAGCAGAGGCTGGAATCAGGGGGATGGGAGTTTGGGAAGCAGGATTAGGATGGAATGGAGGGACAGGAGCAGGAAGATGGAAGCAGGAATGGAAACAGGAGATGGAAGAGGAGGGACAGGAGCAGAGGGATGGGAGCAGGGGATGGGGGCAGGAACAGGGATGGAAAGGGGACAGGAGGGACTGGAGCAGGATGATGGAAATGGGATGGAAGTGGAGGGACAGGAGCACAGGGATGGGAGCAGGGAATGGCAGCACAGGGATGGGAGCAGGGAATGGAAACGGGATGGAAACACAGGGAATATAAGCAGGAAATAGGAGCAGAGAGATGAGAACGGGGAATGGAAGTGGAGGGATGAAAACCAGGAACAGGGGAATGGGAGCAGGGAATGGGAGCATGAGGATGGAAACGGGGGGACAGGAGCAGGGATGGGAGCTGGGAATGGAAAGAGGATGGGAGCAGAGGGATGGGAGCAAGGACAGGAGCAGAGGAATGGAAACATGGGGACAGGAGAGACCAAAACAGGAATGGGAGCAGGAATGGGAGCAGGGATGGAAGGCAGAGGGGTTGGAGCAGGGATGGGAACAAGGAATGAAAACACAGGACAGGAGCAGGGAGAGGAGAGAGGAACCAGAATGGAAGCTGGGTTGGGAGGAGAGGAATTGGAGCAGGGAATGGAAACGGGGAAACAGGAGCAGGGGATGGGAATGGGATGGGAGCAGGAGACAGGAGCAGGGGATGGAAACAGCGGGACAGGAGGGACAGGAGCAGGGGTGGATGGAAACAGGGATGGAAGCAGGGATGGGAGCAGGGGGGTGGGAGCAAAGAACGGAATCAGGGATGAGATCAGGGATGGGATCAGGGATGGAATCAGGGGGATGGGAGCGGGGGGATTGCAGTAAGGGATGGGATCAGGGATGGAATCAGAGGGGTTGGAGCAGGGGATGGGAGCAGGGATGGGATCAGGGCATGGGAGCAGGGATTAGAGTAGAGAACGGAATCAGGGAGTGGAACCAGGGGGGTTGGAGTAGCGAGTGGAGTCAGGGGGATGGGAGCAGGGCTGGAGCAGGGGGATGGGAGCGGGGAATGAGGGGGGCCGGGATCGGGGCCGCTCCCAGCGCAGCACGCGGGGCTCGGGGGAGGGAAGGGAGGGAAGAGGGAAGGGAGGGAAGGAGGGAGAGCTGCTGGCACGAGGAGCTCCAATTATCCTGTCACGGCACAAAGGCACGAGCCGTGGGAACGGCTGGCAGCCTCGGGAATTCAGCCGGGAATTCAGCCGGGAATAATCCTCGGGAATTCAGCCGGGAATCAGCGCTGGGAGCCCCGGCGGGGCCGCTCCGGCCCGGGGTGAGCCGCTGCCCCTCGGCGCTTCCCGCTGCTCCCCCTGCCCGGTGCCTTCCTCCTGCCGCTCCTCCGCATCCCCGCGGCCGCTTTCCCACGGGATCCGAGGGGCGCGGGGGGACCGGGGGGGGCTCCCGGCGTGTCCCCCCCACCCCGGTGACAGCGCCTGTGTGGGCCCGGCTGGGGCTGAATCCGCCCCGCTGGATCCCTGCCGCAGGCACAGGGATCCTTGGAGCTGCCGTTGCCATGGCAATCCTGGAGCGTTATTCCAGCATTGTCAGCGAGGAGCAGCGAGGAGGAGGAGGAGGAGGAAGAGGAAGAGCTTTCCACTCATCCTCGCTGCTCCGGGAGGGGGGAGGGGGGGGCGCGCTCAGGGAATGCGGGATCGGGAGCTTTTGGGATCATCCCGGGCCATGCGTCCTTGGGCCGCTCCCGGCCGGACGCCGGCGCTCCCGTAGGGTTGGGATCCACGGCCAGGAGCAGCGGCGGCAGCAGCAGGAGGAGGAGGAAGAGGAGGGTGGGGTGGGCTGAGGCGCTCCGGGGGCTGCGCCGAGGCGGGAAGAGCATCCCGAGCTCAGGCTGGACACATTCCCGCTCTCCCCGCATCCCTGCCGGCATCCCCCGCCTCCCCGGGGCCATGGCTCGGGCTCCGCGCTGAGGGCAGCGGGGCCCGCATTCCCAAAGGCCGCCGCGGGCACATTCCCGGCGGGAATCATGAAGAAGTTCGCGTCCACGCGCAGCCTCAATAAGATCCTGCAGCAGTGCGACTCCTCGTCCCGCGAGTACGAGGAGATCCAGGCTGTGGAGAAGAAGTGGCACCTGCACCTGGCCACGCCGCGCAAATTCCGCGAGAAGCGGTGCAAGATGCCCTCTCTGTTCCTTGCAGCCCCGCCGCCGCCCAAGAGAGCGCCCAGCACCACCCTCACGCTGCGCTCCAAGTCCATGACGGCCGAGCTGGAGGAGCTGGGTAAGGCCGGCGCCGGGATGGGACCGGGATGCCGGGCGAGTCGCGGGGGGTGCTCGGGAGCCGCTTCCCAGCGGTTTTCCAGCGGTTTTCCAGCTGTTTGCATGTGCGCCGTGGGGCCGTGGCGGTGGGGGGGGTGTGGGAGGCGCGGCGGAGCCGGATCCCCGTCCCTGTCCAGGGGGATGTTCGGAGGGATGTCCAGGGGAAATCCAGGGGGATGTCCGGAGGGATGTCCAGGGGGATGTCCAGCGCTCCGGGGGCGCATCCCGGCGGAGGTGGGCGTGGGAAGGATGTTGGGAGTCTCCAGGTGGGTGTGGAGGGGTTGATGTGCCCTGGCCTTGGGCATCCTGCTCCTTTCCCTGCTCCTTCCGTCATCGATTCCTGATCCTTTCCCTGATCGATTCCTGATCCTATCCCTGATCCATTCCTGATCCTTTCCCTGATCCCTGCTACTTTCCCTGATCCATTCCCCGATCAATTCCCAGCTCCTCTCCCTGCTCCTTCCCCTGCTTCTTCCATTCCCTGCTCCATTCCCAGTTCCTTTCCCTGCTCCTTTCCGTGTTCTATTCCCTGCTCCTTTCCCAGTTCCTTTCCCTGCTCCTTTCCGTGTTCTATTCCCTGCTCCTTTCCCTGCTCCTGCTCCTTTTGCTGCTCCTCTCCCTGTTCCTCCTACTCCTCTTCCTGAGCTTCATCCTCTGCCTGCCTCTCTCCCTGCTCCTGCTCCATTTCCTGATCCTCTCTCTTCTCCTGCTCCATTCCCTGCTCCATTCCCAGTTTAATTCCCTGATCCATTCCCAGCTCCTCTCCCTGCTCCTTTCCCAGCTCCTTTCCCTGCTCCATTCCCTGAACAATTTCTGATCCATTCCCATCTCCTCTCCCTGCTCCTTTCCACACTGCTTATATTCCCTGCTCCACTCCCAGTTCCTTTCCCTGTTCCATTCCCTGCTCCTTTTCCTGCTCCTCTCCCTGTTCCTCCTACTCCTCTTCCTGATCCTCATCCTCTGCCTGCTCCTCTCCCTGCTCCTGCTCCTTTTCCTGATCCTCTCTCTACTCCTGTTCCATTCCCTGCTCCATTCCCTGATCCATTTCTGATCCGTTCCCTGCTCCTTTCCATGCTCCTTCCATTCCCTGCTCCATTTCAAGTTCCTTTCCCTGTTCTTTTCCCAGCTCCTTTCCCTGTTCCATTCCCTGCTCCATTCCTTAATCCTTTCCCTACTCCTGATCTTTTTCCTGCTCTTCTCCCTGTTCCTTACCCTGCCCCTTCTCCTCCTGATCCTCTCCCTGATCCTGCTCCTCTCCCTGTTCCTGTTCCTTTCCCTGCTCCTGCTCCTCTCCCTGCTCCTCTCCTCATTTTCCTCACTCCTTTCCATGCTCTTCTCCCTGTTCCTGCCCTTCTTCCCAATACCCTCCCTGCTCCGTTCCCAGCTCCTCTCCCTGTTCCATT
Source organism: Calcarius lapponicus (assembly GCA_039654755.1). Classification (NCBI taxonomy): domain Eukaryota; kingdom Metazoa; phylum Chordata; class Aves; order Passeriformes; family Fringillidae; genus Calcarius; species Calcarius lapponicus. The sequence goes on from CM077463.1 coordinate 19,079,202, forward strand.
CCCTGCTCCTGATCCTTTCCCTGCTCCTCTCCCTGCTCCTTTCACTGTTCCTCCTACTCCTCTTCCTGATCCTCATCCTCTGCCTGCTCCTCTCCTGGCTCCTGCTCCTTTTCCTGATCCTCTCTCTTCTCCTGTTCCTTTCCCTGCTCCGTCCTCTGCTCCTTTCCCTGATCCATTCCCCACTCCTTTCCCAGATCAATTCCCTGCTCCTGATCCTTTTCCTGCTCCTTTCCCTTCTCCTCTCCCTGTTTCATCCTACTCCTCTTCCTGATCCTCATCCTCTGCCTGCTCCTCTCCTGGCTCCCGCCTCTCTCCCTGCTCCTGCTCCTTTTCCTGATCCTCTCTCTTCTCCTGTTCCTTTCCCTGTTCCTTTCCCTGCTTCTGCTCCTCCTGTTCCTTTCCCTGCTCCTCTCCCTTCTCCCAGCTCCTTTCCCTGCTCCATTCCCTGCTCCATTCCCTGTCCTTTTCCCTGCTCCTCTCCTTCCTCTCCAGTTTCCTCATCCCGCTCCTCTCCCTCCTTTCCCGTGCCCAGCAGTCCCAGGTTTTGATTTTCCATCTCTGGGCAGATCCCAAACCCTGCCAGGAGAGCTCCAGGTGAGCTCTGGAATTCCGGGAGAGCTCCAGGTGAGCCCTGGGAGAATTCCGGCAGAATTCCAGGAGACTTCCAGTAGAATTCCAGGAGATCTCCAGGATTGCTCCATCCCCCCCACCCTGCTGCCAGTCCCACGTTTCCTGCTGCTTTCCCATCCCTGCTCCACATTCCCAGGTTCCCAGAAATCCTCTCCACTCCTACCATTCCCTGCTTCCCACTGCCAGAATTCCTTGTTTTTCCCAGCCCTCGTGGCCACCTGGGATGTCCCCAGGACTCCTTGGCAGGGTGGGAGCTGATCCTGCTCCATCCCTTCCCTTTTCCCGGAGCCGGTGGCGCTTTGTCCCTGGATGTCACCGGAGTGGCCACGTGGCCATGGAGGGATTCCCAAATCCCAAGAAAACTTTGGAGCATCCCTGGGCTGGCTCCGAGGCCATTGATGCTGCACCAGCTTCCACGGGAATTTGGGATTTTCCATGTGGGAATGTGGCACCCTGGAGCCTCAGTAGGATCCCACATTCCCCCTGGTTTTCCATGTTTTTCCCTGTTTTCCTTGGTTTTCCATGTTTTCCTTGGTTTTTCATATTTTCCTTGGTTTTCCATGCTCTCCATAGTTTCCAATGTTCTCCCTGTTTTCCACAGTTTTCCATGTTCTCCCTGTTTTTTTCCATGCCCTTCCTGGTTTTCCATTCCTTCTGGTTTTCCACATTCTCCCTGTTTTCCTTGGTTTTCCCTGGTTTTCTTGGTTTTCCATGCTCTTCCTGTTTTCCACGATCTCCATTTTCCATTCTTTCTGATTTTCCATGGTCTTCCTGGTTTTCCAAGCCCTTCCTATTTTCCATACCCTCCTTGATTTTTCCATGCCCTCCCTATTTTTTAATTCCTTCTGGTTTTCCATGTTTTCCCTGTTTTTTCACACTCTCCTTGGTTTTTCCATGCTCTCCTTGTTTTCAGTGATCTCCATGGATTTCCATGTTCTCCCTGGTTTTCCACGCTCTTCCTGGCTTTCCATTCCTTCTGCTTTTCCATGCTCTCCTTGGTTTCCCAAGCTCTCCGTGGTTTTCCATCCCCTCCCTGTTTTCCATGCCCTTCTTGGTTTTCCATGCTTTCCATGGTTTTCCAAGCTCTCTGTTTTTTCCATGTTTTCTGTGGTTTTCCATGTTCTCCCTGTTTTTCCATACCCTCCTTGGTTTTCCAAGCTCTCCCTGTTTTGCATGTTCTGCCTTTTTTTTCCCATGCCTTTCCTGGTTTTCCATGCTTGTCCTGCTTTTCCATGTTCTCCCTGTTTTCCTCGGTTATCCATGCTCTCCCTGTTTTTTTCCATGCTCTTCCTGGTTTTCCAAGCTCTCCCTGTTTTCCATAGCCTCCTTGGTTTTTCCATGCCCTCACTCTTTTTTTAATTCCTTCTGGTTTCCCAAGCCTTCCATGGTTTTCTATCTGCTCCCTGTTTTCCATGCTCATCCTGGTTTTCCATGTTCATCCTGGTTTTCCGTGCTGTCCGTTTTTCCATTCCTTCTGATTTTTCATGCCTTTCCTGTTTTCCTCTTTTTTAATTCCTTCTGGTTTTTCCAAGCCCTCCTTGGTTTTTCCATGCTCTCAATTTTTTCCCCTGCTCTCCCTGTTTTCCATGCCCTTCCCAGTTTTCCAAGCCTTTCCTTGCTCCCTGCGCTCCTCCTTGGAGCCAGATCCTTCGAGATCGGGACAGATCCCAAAAATTCCCAGATTGGATCAGCCGGCATTTATTTTATCCTGAGCCTCCACCTGCATTCCCACCCTGGAATTCCCACCCTCGATTCCTGGCATTCCCAGACCATTATTCCCAATCCAAGGCTCTTTTTTTGGTGGGAATTCTTGGGATCAGAGCCAGACCGTCTCCTTTTTCCCACTTTTCCCCCATCGCGGATCCTGGGATTCCTCCTTCCACCCTCCCAGCAATTCCCAGTTTTCCTGGACAGGGACTGGGAGCAGCAATCCCAGGAGAAGGATCTGGAGGCCATTCCAGCTCTGATCCCACAATTCCCATGAGTTTTTCTGGGAATTGTAGCGCTCATTCCTATAGATCCAAGGAATGGGCTGAAGCCATTCCAGGGAAAACAGGGGATCCGTCCTCTTCCCATCCTTCACTCCAGGTTTTCCTGTGGATCAGCATTCCCAGGATTTGGCCTGGAGCCGCTCTCCTTCCCAAGGAACAGTCTGGGAAAGGGACATTCCCAAAGAGAGCTCTGCCGAGTGCTTCCCACCCTGTTTTCCATGGATCCCAAACCCCCCCTGTGCCCTTCCCGACCCTTTCCCTGCCATTCCAATCCCCTTGGAGCAGCAGATTCCCGGCAGGATGCTCCGGGATCCCTCCCGTGTCAAAGTCCATGGGCTTGGATGCAGGGAATTGCCCTGGGAGCTTTTCCATGGCTTGGGATGGAATTCCAGCCAATCCCTCTCCAGCTTCCCTGGATCCATGAGGATCCATGAGGGACGATCCCAGCCTGGAGCTGGGATAAATCCCAAATCCCGGGTCGGAGGGACAATCCCAGTGGACAAAGGCTGGAATTTCTAGGTGCCCTGCCCGAATCCCACATCTCAGGCCGGATCCCGCATGCCAGAGGCTGGGAATTGTGGGAAGATCCAGGCTGGAGCCGGGAATGGGGGCGGGAATTGTTCCATGCCGTTGATTCTGTGTTTTGTTTCCCATTCCAAGCCTCCATGCGGAGAAGGAAAGGGGGTGAGTGAAACCGAAATTCCCAGGATTCCGCTGGGATCCGGCAGGATCCAGACTGGGGGGAGATCCCAGCATCCCGAGGGCCGCTGTTCCTGCAGCGTCTCAGGGAATTCAGCTGGGAATTTGGGAATTTGGGAATTTGGGATCGGTTCTGGAGCCACTCCAGTAGGAATTGGAATGCCTGGAATTGGAATGCCTGGAATTGGAATGCCAGGAATTGTGGAGCCGGGAGTTGGAATGGCCACGTGGGATTCTGCTGGGCATGGGCAGAATGCTCCTGTATCCCAAAATTCCCAACCCTGACATTTCCAGGCGTGATCCCTACTCCGGGTTTTCCCCACAGGAATGTCCTGTGTGGGATCCTCGGGAATGACGGTGTCCAGCTTTATCCCAAATAGCCAAAGCCTCTTCTGGCAAATCCAGGGAGTTTACCCCACTATTCCAGGCAGTTCTGTGTGGTTTATCCCAGTATTCCTGGTGGATCCATGCAGTTGATCCCATTATTCCTGGCAATTCCAGGGAGTTTATTCCACTATTCCTGGCAGTGCCATGTGGTTTATCCCATTATTCTTGGTAGATCCATGCAGTTTATCCTGTTATTCCTGGCAGTTCCAGGGAATTTCTCCCGCTATTCCTGGCAGATCCATGTGGATTATCCCACTGTTCCCATGCTGAGGATGTGCCAGGAATGTCGCATGAGGGCTGCAGAAAAGCCGGGAAGTTTTTGGTGGAAAGGTTGGATCTGGATGGATTGAGGGTCCCTTCCCACCCAACCCCTCCTGGGATTTTCTGATCCAGGATTTTCTGTCCTGGTGGTTCCCATTCCACGTTCCCCATGGAGCTGGGAATGTGGGATCAGCTCTTCCAGCAGGGATCCCATGGGGATAGGACAGGGAAGAAGCCGAGTGGGAATTACCATGGGAAGTGTCTGAGGGATCCTCCCAACCCATCCCTGGATCAGGCAGATCCAGAGGGGGCCACACGAGGATCCCATGGATCAGGAAAATCAACTGGAAGTTCCCAAGGATTGGAGATGGATCCAGGATGCTTTTCTTCCAGAAAAGATTCCAGGGAGAGCTTCCAGCGTATTCCAGGGCCTGCAGGGGCTCCAGGAGAGCTGCAGAGGGACTGGGGCCAAGGCCTGCAGGGACAGCACCCAGGGAATGGCTCCCAGTGCCAGAGGGCAGCCATGGATGGGATCTTGGCAATGAGGAATTCCTGGCTGGGCTGGAATTGCCAGAGCAGCTGGGGCTGCCCCTGCATCCCTGGCAGTGCCCAAGACCGGGCTGGAGAAATCTGGGATTGTGGGAAGGTGTCTCATGGAATGGGATGAGCTTTGAGGTCCTTCCTACCCAAACCATTCCATGATTCCATGTCCCACAATTCCATGGAAGGTCCAAGGACCAGCCTGGCTTCAGGAGAATCCTGGGGCTGCAATTCCCACCTGGACAGAGGTGGAGCTGCCCAGTCCCTCTCCCGGGGCAGGAATTTGGGTTATGGATCCAGCTGGATCTGGGAAGTGCCATCAGGTGGAGGTGGCACGGAGCCAACGCCCCCAGCTTCCCATTCTGGGTGGGAATTCCATAGGCTTGGCTCAGGTGGGATCCATGGAAATGAACCCATGCCCACCTCCTGCCCTTTCCCATATCTGGAGGTTCAGGATTCCAGCCGGAATTCCCAAGGGAATGGATCCACTGGAACACATCCAGGCACAGCCTGGTGTTCCCAAGGCATAAAAGTGCCAAGGTGGGTCCTGGAGCTGGGAATTCCAATCCCACTCCCCATTCCCTGAGCTCGGACATGGCCATGGTGGCTCTGCTGATATTCCCAATATCCGTGGGCACCGGATCCTGCCCCAGACATGGAAAGTTGGGATCATTCAGGGAGACCATTCTGACTGGGAATATCCCAGGTTATCCCAAACAAACGCTGGATGTGCCAGAGCCGTGTGGATTCCATGGACATCTCCATGTCCTGGGATACCCTGGATCTCCCACCTGCCTGGCAGGACTCAGCTCATCTCAAATAACCAAAATCCGGGATGAACTCGCTGGCTAGCTCCACACAGAGAATTCCTTGGAACGTGGGGTGGGACAGCACCCACGGAATTCCCCAGCTGAGCGGGATCAGCCCCCACAAATCCATGGAAAGCCATCGGCCGGGGAGAGGAGCAGCAGGGATGGTCCTGCTGCTCTCCAGGATGAGCTGTGGGAAGGGAGCGATGCCAGGGCTGGGCCCCGGGATCAGCCGGTTTTCCTTGGATTCCAGAGAAGCTGGATGAGATCCTGGCGACCACGGAGCCGGCGCTGAGGGCGGAGCTGGTGGAGGCCGATTCCAGAGCGGCCACGGTGAAACAGCGCCCGACCAGCCGCAGGATCACCCCCGCGGAGATCAGTGTGAGACAGCGGGAATGCCGCGGGAATGGGATGGGAGTGGGATGGGAGGATCACCCCCGCAGAGATCAGTGTGAGACAGCAGGAATTCCGTGGGAATGGGGGTATGGAATGTGGAAATGAGATGGGAATGGGATGGGAATGGGATGGGAGGGTCACCCCTGCAGAGATCAGTGTGAACCAGCAGGAATTCCCTGGGAATGGGGGCGTGGAATGTGGGAATGGGATGGGAGGGAGCCAGAGGAGCACCCCTGCGGAGATCAGTGTGAGCCAGCGGGAATCGGGGCTTGGAAATCCCAGGAGCAGAGTGTGAAATTCCCAAGGAAGGAAGGAGAGGGACAGGAGCACATGGAAAGGGATGGGAGGGATCCGGAGGATCTCACTGAGGAGATCAGTGTGAGCCAGAGGGAATCCCACCAGGAATGGGGGCCCAGAATGAGGGAGAGGGATGGGAGGGAACGTGGAGTGGCACTCCCAGGAATGCGGAGTGGCATTCCCAGGAATGGAAGGAGAGGGAAGGGAGCACATGGAGGAGGATGGGAGGGAATGTGGTGCCAAGGGAAGCTGGTTCAGGAGCAGAATTCCCAGGAATGTGGAGCCTGGGAGACCCCGATCCACAGCGGGGGCTCAGCACTCCCTCGGCTCCCCAGGATCCCCATCCAGGACTGGGAATCCACATGGATTTCCCAGGGAAGGCTGGAAAAGCAGCTCGGGAGGAGCCTGGAGAGCGGGGCTGGATGCGGGGATGGAATTCTGCCGGGATCTGAGGGGCAGCACGGAGGGAGGAAGAGGAGGAGGAGGAGGCTCGGGATTGTGCCGGGAATGCTGCAGGTGGGAGGCAGCTCCAGGAAAAGCGGGACAGGAGCTCCCAGAGCCATCCTCACAGGATTCCCACCTGGAGCAGGCAGGGAGATGGGATGAGACCCAGGGAGTTATCCCAACGTTTGGAATTCCACTGGATGGAGCAGCAGGAAGGAGGAGGCGAGGAGGGTCCATCCCATTGGGAGGAGCTCCCGTTTTCCCACAGCTGGAGGTTCAGGTCGGAATGTCAGGTCCTTCCGGCAGCATCCAGACTGGGAATTCCCTGTTTTTCCCTTCCAGTCCCTGTTTGAGCGCCAGGGAATGGCACATCCCGGGGTCCTGCCAGGACCAGAGAAGACCCACGTGTCCCTCCTCCGGAAGGGAATTCCACGGACCAAGTCAGTAGGTGAGGAAAAATCCGGGAGAATCCCTTGGGAATGAGGAGGGAGGGTCCCTGCGGGATGTGGAATGAGTGGGAAAGGCTCAGCCCTTCCCAGGTCGCCCCAGCTCTTGGATTTTGGAGTATTCCATGGAATTCCATGGAACTCCGGCTTGGAGGGATGTCTGGTCCTGCTCAGAGTGGAAGGTGGGACTGGAGAATTCCAGGAGAGAATTTTGGGAGGGAATTCCAGGAGTTCCTGGACTGGCTCTGCCAAGAGCAGGGGCGCTCTGCCACCTCCAGTGTTGGCACTGGGCATTCCCGGCAGGAATGGCACCTTTGGAACTGGGAATGCCGGAGCTGGGGCTTAAGAGGAGCAGGACAAGGTCTGGAGGAGGCACCTGGATGTGGGGAATCCTTGAGTCTATCCCAAAAGATTTATGGAGTCTCCAAACCCAAAACCATCTGTGGTGGATCCTTGAGCTTATCCCAAAGATTTCTGGAGTCTCCAATTCCAAAACCATCTTTGGTGGGTTCTTGTTTCTATTCCCAAAGATTTCTGGTGCCACCAAACCCAAAATCCATCTGTGGGAAGTCCCTGACCCCATTCCAGAAGGTTTTTGGTGCCACCAAACCCAAACCTGGCTGTGGGGGATCCTTGTTGTTGTTCCTCGGGATTTCTGGTGCCACCAAACCCAGAACGCCTGTGGTGGATCCTTGAGCTTATCCCAAAATATTTACGGTGTCTCTCAACACAAAATCCATCTGTGGGATGTCCTGGACCTTGTCCTAAAGGTTGATGGTGCCACCAACCCCAAAGCCATCTCTGGTGGGTCCTGGACCTTGTCCCTAGAGATTTATGGAGTCTCCAAATCCAAATCTGCTTATTGTAGATCCTTGAGCTTATCCCAAAAGATTTCTGGAGTCTCCAAATCCAAAACCATCTCTAGTGGGTTCTTGATTCTGATCCCCAAAGTTTTCTGGTGCTACCAATCCCAAAATCCATTTGTAGGTAGTCCTTCACCCCATTCCAGGTTTTTGGCACCACTGAATCCAAAATCCACCTGTGCTGGGTCCTGGACCTTGTCCCTAAAGATTTCTGGAGTCTCCAAATCCAAAACTATCTCTGGTGGGTTCTTGATTCTCTTCCCAAAGATTTCTGGTGCCACCAAACCCAAAATCCATCTGTGGGAAGTCCTTGACCTTGTCCCAGAGGTTTATGGCACCACCAAATCCAAAATCCACCTGTGGTGGGTCCTGGACCTTGTTCCTAAAGATTTATGGAGTCTCCAAACCCCAAACCATCTCTGGTGGTTTCTTGATTCTGTTCCCAAAGATTTCTGGTGCTACCAAACCCAAAATCCATTTGTAGATAGTCCTTCACCCCATTCCAGAAGGTTTTTGGTGCCACCAAATGCAAAATCCACCTGTGGTGGGTCCTGGATCTTGTCCCTAAAGATCTATGGAGTCTCCAAACCCCAAACCATCTGTGGTGGATCCTTGAGCTTATCCCAAAACATTTATGGAGTCTCCAAATCCAAAGCCATCTCTGGTGGGCCCTGGACCTTGTCCCTAAAGATTGATGGTGCCACTGAACCCAAAACCAGCTGTGGTGGCTCCTTGACCCTGTCCAAGAAGGTTTTTGGTGCCACCAAACCCCAAAATCCAACTGTGGTGGTTCCTTGAGCTTACCCCAAAATGTTTGCGGTGTCACCAAACCCTGACTTGGCTGTGGGGTGTCCTTGGCCTTGTCCCTAAAGATTTATGGTGTCACCAATCCCAGAACTTCCAGTGGTGGTTCCTTGACCTTGTCACTAAAGGTTTCTGGTTCCACCACTCCCAAACTCAGCTGTGGGAAGTCCTTGACCCCGTTCCAGAAGGTTTTTGGTGCCACCAATCCCAAAATCCATCTGTGGGAAATCCTTGTCCCCGTTCCAGAAGGTTTTTGGTGCCACCAAGCCTGACCCTGGCTGTGGTGGGTCCTGGACCTTGTCCCTAAAGGTTTTTGGTGCCACCAATCCCAAACTCAGCTGTGGGAAGTCCTTGACCCCATTCCAGAAGGATTCTGGTGCTACCAATCCCAAAATCCATCTGTGGGAAATCTTTGACCCCATTCCAGAAGGTTTTTGCTGCCACCAAGCTCAAACCTGGCTGGTTTGGGTCCTTGGATCCTAAAATACAAAGGAAAATCGGGGGTTTCGGGGATCGTGTTGGCGCAGCTGCTCCTGTGCCGGGAATTCCATGGGAAGACGTTCCCAAGGCTCCGGAAGAGCTGGGATAAAACAGGATCGTCTGTGTGGGATGTGGGGGATGGATCCATGTGTGCACGTGGAGAAATCCCATCCCAGCATCCCAAACCCACACCGTCCAGAGAGGAATTGGGACTTTTATCCTGGTTTATCCCATGTTTTGGACTTGGATGTGGGTCCTACCCCAGTGCCATTGGAATGAGGAGGATCCGGGAGATTCCCAAAGGGTGTGGGGAATTTCTGGGTGAGACTGTTTGGGAAGAAGCTTTGGAAAAGCTGTTCAAGGGCTGGAGTGCTGTGAAGAGCTGGGAATGATTTGGAAAAGGATCTGGAGTGGGAATGGTGGCATTATCCAGGATGGATCATCCACTGGGAATGCATCCATGGAATTGTCCAAGGGCTGGAGCCAGGCTGGGAGAGCTGGGAATGTTCCCCTGGAGAAGGGAAGGCTCCAGGGAGAGCTTCCAGCACATTGCAGGGCCTGCAGGGGCTCCAGGAGAGCTGCAGAGGGACTGGGGCCAAGGCCTGCAGGGACAGCACCCAGGGAATGGCTCCCAGTGCCAGAGGGCAGCCATGGATGGGATCTTGGCAATGAGGAATTCCTGGCTGGGCTGGAATTGCCAGAGCAGCTGGGGCTGCCCCTGATCCCTGCAATGGCCAAGGAAAGGTTGGAACAGTCTGGGATCTCAGGAGGTGTCCAGGGGTTGGAAGTGGAGGGGCTGGGAGGTGCTCCCAACCCAAACCACACCAGGATTGGGGAGTTGTGGAATCCTTGCCCATGGAATGCCGGCAGTGCCTCGGGAAGGGCCCCCGAGCCCCCCAGGGCTCCGAGCAGGGAGAGCCCAGGAAAAGTGGGATGTGCCCCGGGCTGGGGGCCAGGGCAGCTCTGCTGGGATCGGGGCAGGGATCGGGAATGTCCTTCTGGCCCTGCCCAGCTCCTGCCAGGAGCCAGCGGGGATCGGGATCTGCTCCAGGGAATGAGCCCCGGGAAAAGGGGGAGCGGCCTCAGCCTGGGCCAGGGCAGGCTCAGCTCCCAGATTTGGGATCGTTTTCCATGGAAAGGGGTCAGGCCTTGGCAGGGGCTGCCCAGGGAGCTTTGGGGTCACCGTCCCTGGAGGTGTCCAAGGAATTCCTGGAGGTGGCACTCGGGGCTCTGGTGGGGATCAGGCCCAGCTTGGACTCGGTGGCCTTGGAATTCTTTCCCAACCTCAGTAATCTGGGAATTGTGTCCTCACACCCCCATGAGAATTCCCAGCATATCCCGGTTACCCCAGACATTCCCAGCCCATGCAGTCAAACCCCCCTGGAAAAAAAGGGATTAAAACCATTCCTTGAATCTCCATCTCCAGTGAGAGAATCCCTGCTCCAGGCAGGAATGGCTGCAGCTGCCACAGCACATCCCGACCAAAAATCCAGGGAAAAATCCCACCCAGAAGCACCAGATCCATCCCCACAGCGGGACAACCCCTGGAATGGAGGGGACCCAACCCAAAAGCCAAAGCAGCTCGTGGAAGAAACCATTCCCGTGGAATTCCAGGAAAACGGGGATGGAAAAGAGGCGGAGAGGGAGGAATCGGGTGGGAATGGGGCTGGAATTAGAAGTCCTTGAGCTGTCATTCCACACCCACGGCCGGGAGCTGCGCAGTCACTTGATTCCCGGGGAAAAATCCCTGCACGGGCGAGGAAGGAGATGAAAAAGCAGCGCTCGGATGGGTTTTTTTGGGGAATAAATATTCCCTGGCATTTGCGTATTCCAGCAGCACTGCAGATTCCCAGGGAGAAAAGATCAAAAAGATTCCGGGGGGAAAAGAATTCCCGGGATAAAGGTAGTTAACCCCTGTCTGGCTGGAATAAAAAGAGAGAGAATAGATCAAAAAAATTCCAGGAAAAATTCCTGTCATAAAGGTGGTTTACCCCCGGCTGGCTGGGGAAAAAAAAGGGAGAAAAAGATCGAAAATATTCTGGGAAAAATTCCAGAATAAAGGGATAAAGGTGGTTAACCCCCGGCTGGCTGGAATAAAAAGTGGGAGAAAAGATCAAAAGAGAGTCCTGGAAAAAATCCGTGAATAAAAAGCAAGGATGGGAGGAAAATGGAAAAAAAAAAAAAAACCAAAAAAAAAAAAGCTGGATGGGAGGAATATCTGGAGGAAAAAGGGAAGGAGTAGGGGGAAGGGGAGGGGACATAATTCCTGTCAGACTTCCAAGATTTCTGCCAGCGCCATCTGCTCCAGCAGCAGAGTTAAAAACACTCCGGAGACTGCGGAGCTGCCATGGCTCCCGGAGAGAATTCCAGAGGGTGTAGCCGCTGCCTTTGGAGGGATGGGAGGGATTTGTGACCCCTCAGGATCATCGGGAATGTTGGGGGAAGCTGGGAAGTGTCCTGGTGTTAAAGTGATATCCAGGATGGAATCCTGGAATGGTTTGGGTGGGAAGGATCCTCAAGATTCCCAAATTCCGTCCCATTCCAGGGGCAGGAACACCTCCTGCTATCCCAGGGTGCTCCAGCCTGGCCTGGAACACTTCCAGGGATCCAGGGGCAGCCACAGCTGCTCTGGGAATCCTGGGCCAATCCCGGGTGCCGGAGGATGGAGATTTCCACCTCTGGACTCCAAAAATTGGAGATTCCCATCCCTGGATGCCACGGGACAGAAATTCCCATCCCTAGGCTCCAGAGGATGGAGATTCCCTGGGCTTCAAAGGATGGAAATTCCCATCCCTGGATACTATAGGACAAATATTCCCAACTCTGGGCTTCAGAGGATGGAAATCCTCATCCCTGAACACAGCAGGACAGAGATGCCCTTTCCTGGACACCAAAGGATGGAAATTCCCATCCCTGGGCTCGAGGATGGAGATTCCCATCCCTGGATACCAAAAACTGGAGATTCCAATTCCTGGGTACCAGGGGACAGAAATTCCCATCCCTGGATACCATAAGACAAAGATTCCTATCCCTGGGCTCCAAACGATGGAGATTCACATCCCTGGGCTCCAGAGGATGGAAATTCCCAACCATGGATACCAAAGGATGGAGATTCCCTTTCCTGGACACCAAAAATCGGAGATTCCCATCCCTGGGCTCTAGAGGATGGAGATTCCCTCCCCCTTCCTGCTTCAGTATTTGCACCCTCCTGCTTCAGGTATTTTTTTGGGATTCACTCCCTCATCTCAGCCCAAATCCCTGGAAAACCTCCTTCCATTGCTAAGGAATTTGGGCTGTTATGGCAACGGCCCGGGAGCTTTCATGGCAAGGCTTTGTGTTTTCCTTGGAGATTAATTCCATGGAGTGCACCAGGAATGGCTCCGGGGGTTGCCAGGCTACGCTGGGAGCGCCATTCCCATTCCAGGGAAGTCATTCCAGGGAATGCTGGGAGTTGGTCCCTACTGGTCCTTTCTGGTGGCTCCGTTTGGATTCCAGCTCTTTATTCCCGAGCTCCAGAATTTGATCCCAGCGATCCTCCCCTGGTTTGAGGGGAGCAGAATTCCATGGAAAACAGCAAAGGAATGGCTTGATTCAGGGTTGAAAATTCCTGGGAACGGGAGGACATTTGGGACTTTTCCCAGAGGATATTCCCACTTCTCTCCCATGCCTCCTGAGAGCCTGCAGCAGCTCCCAAAATTCCAGATTCAGCAGGAAGTCAAAGGTTTGGACACCCTGTGCTTTCCTGGGACACAGGGAACAGGGATTGAGATCCAGGGGTGAATCATGGAATCCTGGAATGGTTTGGGGGCCTTGGTCCCATCCCATTCCCACCCCTTTCGTGGGCAGGGACACATTCCACCATCCCAGATTTTTCCAGCCTGACCTTGGACGCTTCCCAGGATCCAGGGCCAGCCACAACTTTTCCTGGGAATTCTGTCCCAGAGCCGGATGTTCTGGATCTGCTCCCTTTTAGGGATCTTTGAGGATCCTTTAGGGATCTTTTCCAAGGACAAATTCCCTTGGGAATTCCAGGAGTATATCCAGGCTCCAGGTGCTGCAGGGATGGAGCCCAATCCCAAAATTCTCCACACCTGATCCAGCCCCCAGCATTCCAGGCTGCTCCCAGGGGATCACTGGTGGCTTTTGTTCCCCTCTAGAGATTCCCAGGCAGAATTCCATGAAAAGTAAATAAAGCTCCAGATTGGAGCATCCATGCTGGGAATAAACAGATCCTGCTTTTCCATGCTCCTTGGAATTCCTGGGAGGAATTTCTTCCTCTCCTGAGGTTCTGTAGGGATTTGGCCACAAGGAGAAGGATTTGGGCAGGAGGAGACAACAGCAGCCCCGGAATTTGGGAAAAACCTTCCCTCAACCCAGCAACTCCACTGGAATTCCAAAGGATCCACTGGGAGCGGCTCAGTGGAGAAGGATCTGCTGGAAAACTTTGTCCCTGAGGCCAGTGGGATCTTGGGATGGATTGGGAAGAGCGTTCCCGGCAGGACAGGGAGTGCTGAATCCAGGTCTGGGATCCTCGGGACAAGAGGGAGATGGAGCTCCCGGAGCAGATCCTGGAGGGATGGGAAGATGAGGAAGGGACAGGACATGGAATTGTTGGAGCAAGTCCAAAGGAGGAACCAGGATGATCCGAGGCTGGGAAAATTGGGATTGTCCAGCCTGGAGAAGGGAAAAAGGGAAAAATCGAGGGTGACCCAACTGTGACCATCCAGGACCTGCAGGAGCTCCAGGAATGGCTCCCACTGCCAGAGGGCAGGGATGATGGATGGGATATTGGGAATTAGGAATTCCTGGCTGGGTTGGAATTCCCAGAGCAGCTGTGGCTGTCCCTGAATCCCTGGAATGTCCAAGGAAAGGCTGGAGCAGCCTGGCACAGTGGGAGGTGTCCCTGCCCTTGGAATGGGGTGGGATTGGGTTGGGATTTGAGTTCCCTTCCCACCCAAACCATTCCATGATTTTTCCGTGGGAAGAACATCCCACGGGGGCTGTGGAATCTCCTTCCCCGGAGGTATTCCTGATCCCGCCAGACACATTCCTGAGGAACATTCCCAGCATCATCTCCAATGGTTCCTCCCCCATTCCATGGTGGCTCCAAGCTCCCTTTTCCAAGGAGCCCTGCCCAGATCCAGGGAGCAGCTCCAGGGTCTGGGAGTGGAGCCGCTGAGGAGGTGACACCCAAGGTGGCTCAGCTGCTCCTCCTGGGAATGGCTGGAAAACCCAGGGATGATCTGGGAATGATCCCATGGCTGTGGCTCAGCCACTGCCACAGGGTGCTGCTCCAGGCCTGGAATGCCGGGTGGGAATGAACATGGAATTCCTGGGATGTGCTGTTCCGTAGTGTCCCTTCTGCTTGGCAATTCCTTGGATGTGGTTTTCCAGAGCATTCCCTGCCCTTGGATGTGGTTTTCTGTGGTGCTCCCTGCCCTTCACAATTCCTTGGGTGTTGTTTTCCGTAGTATTCCTTACCTTTGGCAATTCCTTGGATGTGGTTTTTCATAGCGTTCCTTACCTTTGGCGATTCCTTGGATGTGGTTTTCCGTAGTGCCCCTGCCCTTGGCAATTCCTGGGATTTGGTTTTTCATAGTATTCCCTGAATGTGGCAATTCCTGGGATGTGGTTTTTCCATGGTATTCCCTTCATTTTGCAATTCCTTGGATTTGGTTTTCCATAGTATTCCCTACCTTTGTCAATTCCTGGGATGTGATTTTCCAGAGTCCCTTCCACTTGGCAATTCCTCAGATGTGATTTTCCATAGTGTCCCTGCCCTTGGCAATTCCTGGGATGTGGTATTCCATAGTATTCCCTGAACATGACAATTCCTGGGATGTGGTTTCTCCATGGTATTCCCTGCATTTTGCAATTCCCAGGATGTGTTTTTCCATAGCGTCTCCTCCTCATTTAGGGAAAAATAGAGGAGAGCTGGATCCAAGGAGTGGATCCAAGGACTGGATGTCCCAGTGTTGCCCCTGATCTGGCAGCCATTCCCAGGACATTCCAGAGGGAAAATCCTGCTTTCCTACTGGATTTCCTGCCCAGCTGGATACCACATTCCCAGGACAAGCTCCCCTATTCTGTGTCCTGGGACATTCCAGGCCCAGGGATGGTGCTCAGAGCTTCCCAAATATCCCTGTGTCACCTCCCAGCCGTTCCCGGAAATCTCAGTAAGGCAGGACTGGGGTTTATTTTGGGATCTTCCTGCTGCTCCCAGAACATTCCACGGCTCCATCTAGTGCAGGTTCCCAGATTCCCAAGGAAAAAAGGGCAAGGACGGGATCATTCTCCCAAATTCCCCCTGCTGGTCTCGGCTCCGGGATTTCAAAAAGCTTGGGAAAGGCACATTTTCCATGGCTTTGTCCAGGCTCCCTTTGAACCCGTTCCGTGCTGCTGGTTCTTTATTCCCACGGCACATCCCCAATCCCCAAAAATAGCCCAGTTTCCAGCACGACCAACAGCATGGGATGGAATTTCAGTGCCAAATTCCTCCCTTTTGTCCCCATTGGATTCTGCCTCGGGTGGAATCGCTGACGGATTCCGGGCGGAGCTGCCGGAGCCTCTCAGTGCCACTGGAAGAGCGTTTTCCATAAAGGAAAATTTGCTCCAGAGGCCAGAAATAAAAAAAGCCCAAATCCTCTCCGGAGCCGTTTGAAAGCTTGGGAAGAGCGGAGGAGGGATTGGGAAGGAGGAATTTTCCCTGAGGACAGGTGAGCACAGCGGATCCAGGCTTGGGAATGAGGCTGGAGCTGGGAATGGAGGGGGGGAATTGTGGCGTGAATGGATTTTAGGATCAGGGAATGGCTCGGGTTGGGAGGGCCCTGAAGTCATCCCAATCCACCCCTGATTTGTTCCTGCCTTTCCATCCAAATCCTCGCAGTGTCTCCGAGTATTCCCTGAAAAAGCAGGAATTCCTGCTAGACCCTGCCGGGCTCAGTCTGGCACTCGGGAACAGATGTCACCCCTCGGGAAAGCGGGAAGTGTGACGGGAGCCGCGCCCGTGCCGGTGGCACTCGGATGTCTGGCACGTTGGCGGTGGCGGCGCTTCCGTCACCGGAGCTGCTCGGGAAGGGGTGGGAACAGCTCCCGGGGGAGCCGATCCCACGGGAATGTGGCTGTGGGGAGGCTCTCAAGGAATCGTGGGATGGTTGGGATTGGGGTGAGCTCAAAGCTCATCCCATTCCCAGCTTCTCCATGGGACAGCTTCCACTATCCCAGGGTGCTCCAACCTGGCCTTGGGCAGTTCCAGGGATCTGGGGGCAGCCACGGCTTTCCTGGGAATTCTGGTTGGTTCCTCCAGTCTCGGAGCTTCTACTGGAAGTTGCTCCAAGCCTTTTCCAGGGAGGCTTGGACAGAGGAAAAGTCTCGGGAGCAAAGTGGGGTGGGAGGAACAGCCCCAGCCACTTCCCAGCTTGTCCCAGTCTGTGAATTCTCTGGGAAAGTCCTCGTCACTGCTCTCCTTGTTTTCCAGTTGGAAGATGAGGAACTCATCCCTGACTTTGCTCTTTTCCTTGTTTTCCTTGTGAAGACCAGAAAATCATCCCTGATTCCATTTCTCTCCTTGTTTTCTGGGTGGAAAATGGGAAACTTCTCCCTGACTCCACTCTTTTCCTTGTTCTCCATGTGGAGAAAACAAATTAATACCTGACTTCACTTCCATCCTTATTTTCCAGGGGAGACAAGAAACTCATCCCTGATTCCATTGTTTTCCTTGTTTTCCATGTGCAGACCAGAAAGTTGTCCTGATTCCATTTCTCTCCTTGTTTTCTGGGTGGAAAATGGGAAACTTCTCCCTGATTCCACTCCTTTCCTTGTTTTCCAGCTGGAAACCAGAAACTCATCCCTGACTTTGCTTTTTTACTTGTTTTCCACATGGAGACAACAAATTCACCCCCTGACTCCATTTCTCTCCTGGTTTTCCAAGTGGAGACAAGGAACTCATCCCTGACTTTGCTCTTTTCCTTGTTTTCCCAGTGGAGACAACAAATTTATCTCTGACTTCACTTCTATCCTAATTTTCCAGGTGGAGACAAAAAACTCGTCCCTGACTTTAGTTCTCCCTGTTTCTCAGGGAAAGACAAGAAACTTCTCCCTGATTCCACTCTTTTCCTTGTTTCCCAGGTGGAGACCAGAAACTCAGCCCTGACTTTGCTCTTTTCCTCGTTTTCCATGTGGAGATGTGAAGATTGTCCTTAACTCCAGTTCTGTCCTTGTTTTCCGAAGAATTAATCCCTGACTTTGTTCTTTTCCTTCTTCCAGGGGAAGACGAGAAACTCCTTCCCTGACTTAACTTCTCGTTTTCCAGCTGGAGACCAGAAACTCATCCCTGATTCCATTGTTTCCCTTGTTTTCCAGGTGGAGACCAAAGACTCATCCCTGACTTTAGTTCTCCTTGTTTTCCAGGTGGAAGATGGGAAATCTCTCCCTGACTCCACTCTTTTCCTTGTTGTCCAGCCAGAGACCAGAAACTCATCCCCGACTCCCCCGTTTTCCTTGTTTTTCCAGGGGAAGACGAGAAGCTGGCGGCGTCCTTGCTGGACGGGAAGTTCCCGCGGAGCACCTCCATGACGGACACGGTCCGGGAAGGCCACGGGATCCCCCCTCCCCCGCAGACCGCCCCTCCCCCGCCCCCCTCCCCCTATTACTTCGACACCGGCCCCCCTCCGTCCTTCTCACCCCCTCCGCCGCCGGGCCGGGCCTACGACACCATCAGGTCCAGCTTTAAGCCGGGCTTAGAAGCCAAACTGCACGGGCTGCCGCAGGTGCTGAGCGCGGCCGAGATGTACGACCAGGCCAGGGGCTCCATGCCCTACCCCGAGCGGCAGAAGAGGGCCCGCTCCATGATAATCCTCCAGGATTCCTCCCACCTCCCCGTGGAACCCACCGAGATCCCGCGGCCCGGCCCGGCGGCGACGCCCCCGGAGAAGCTCAAGAGGAAGGGCCGGGTCATCGACAACCCCTACGCCAACATGGGCCAGTTCAACGTGAGCCTCTTCGCCCCCACCAAGCCGCAGAGGAAGAAGAGCCCGCTGGTCAAGCAGCTCCAGGTGGAGGACGCCCAGGAGCGGGCGGCCTTGGCCATCACCGGCGGCTACTCCTCCCGGGAACCGTCGCCCACGCGCCGGGGCCACCGCCTGGACTACCAGCACCACCCCAGCATCGCTCAGGTGGAAGCCGCCGGCCTCCCCTTCGCCACCGCCATCGCCGCCGGCGTCATGAAGGACCGGGACCGGCGGCTGGACGAGAGGAGGAAATCCACGGTGTTCCTGTCGGTGGGAGCCATCGAGGGGCCGGCGCCGGGCGGCAGCGAGATGCCGTCGCTGCAGCAGTCGCGCTCCATCGACGAGCGGCTCCTGGGCAGCCGGGACGTCCTCCTGCCGTCCCCCGTGTCAGCTTTAAAGCCATTAATCAGCAGCTCCTCCTCGACCTTCATCCACCCCCTGACGGGAAAGCCCCTGGATCCCAACTCGCCCCTGGCGCTGGCGCTGGCCGCAAGGGAACGGGCGCTGTCCTCTCAAGTCCCATCCCGGTCGCCCACCCCGATCCACAGCCCCGACTCGGACAGAGCCGCGCCCCTGTTTGTGGACATCCAAACCAAAGAACCGGACAGGGGGGACCTGGAGAGCTTGGTGTCCCCCGCCTACTCCCCGGGAGGGAAGGCGGTGATGGCGGCCGACGCCGGCGCTCTGACCCCCACCAAGAGCCCCTGGGGGACTCCGACCACCCTGCGGAAGGAGCCCGAGGTGCGACCGGAGACGCCGGGCAAGGAGGAGAAGAAACCCGAGGACAAGAAGTCCATGATCATCAGCATCGTGGACACGTCGCAGCAGAAGACCGCCGGCCTCATCATGGTCCACGCCACCAGTAATGGTCAAGACGAGATAGGCCTGGAGATCAAGGAGGAGAGCCCGGCCGTGCCCGAGGTCTGCGCCGAGCCGGCCGAGTCCCCCAAGGCCGAGCCCCAGCCCAGCCCCGTGGGGAAGCCGCCGGCCAGCCCGGCCTCGGAGAAGGCGCTGGGCCAGGGCAGCTCGGAGGAGGAGGTGGAGCCCTACACGGTGACCCTCCCGCCCGCCCAGCTGTCCTCCAGCGATGAGGAGACCCGCGAGGAGCTGGCCAAGATCGGGCTGGTGCCGCCCCCGGATGAATTCGCCAATGGGGTGCTGGTGACCACCCCCGGCACCCCCGTGAGCCACCTGGCCGCGCCCGGCGCGCCGTCCCTGCCAGCGGCAGCAGTAGCACCTTCTCCCCCCCGGCGCGACACCCTCAGGGAAGCCCTCGGACGCCCCCGCGGCCCCAGAGTCGGCGGCGGACTCGGGAGTGGAAGAGGTGGACACCAGGAGCTCCAGCGACCACCACCTGGAGACCACGAGCACCATCTCCACGGTCTCCAGCATGTCCACGCTGTCCTCGG
The DNA here is from genome assembly GCA_039654755.1 of Calcarius lapponicus. Classification (NCBI taxonomy): domain Eukaryota; kingdom Metazoa; phylum Chordata; class Aves; order Passeriformes; family Fringillidae; genus Calcarius; species Calcarius lapponicus. Next base: position 19,098,666 of record CM077463.1, read on the forward strand.
AGAGCGGCGAGCCCACCGACACCTACACGTCCTTTGCCGACGGCCAAACTTTTCTACTCGAGAAGCCACCAGTGCCTCCAAAGCCCAAACTCAAGTCCCAGCTCAGCAAGGGGCCGGTTACTTTCAGGGACCCACTTTTGAAGCAGTCTTCGGACAGCGAGCTCATCTCCCAGCACCACGCGGCCACGCTGGCAGCCACCAGCGCGGCCCGGCCACGCTACCTCTTTCAGAGAAGGTCCAAGCTATGGGGGGACCCCATGGAGAGCAGGCCCGGCCACGGGGCCGAAGAGGACAAACCAACTGTGATCAGCGAGCTGAGCTCCCGCCTCCAGCAGCTCAACAAGGACACGCGCTCCTTGGGCGAGGAACCGGCCGGCTCCACCCTGGATCCCGGCAAGAAGTCGCCGGTGGTGGCCGCACGGTAAGAGCCGGGCGTGGCCGGGGTCAGGGACGGGCGGGTGACGCTGCCGAGGAGCCGGATGGGGCTTTGAGGGACACCTCGGAGCTTTGGGAGCTCGGCGGAGGGGCTGGAATGCTGGCGGGAGTTGTGGGATGGGCTCGTGGCGCGCCGTGGCTGTGGCTGCTCCCCCCGCTCTGCCCTTCCTGCCGCTCCGTGTCCTCCTTTCCCCATGGTGACAGTGGTGATGGGGAGGTGACAATGGTGATGGTGAGGTGACAATGGTGATGCCATGGTGACAATGACAATGTGACAATGACAATGCTATGGTGACAATGACAATGTCCTGATGATGATGCTGTGATGACAATGATGCCATGACAGTGACAATGCCGTGGTGACAATGACGATGTGGTGACAATGCGAATGCTGTGGTGACAATGCTGTGGTGACAATGATGATGCCATGGTGACAATGACGATGCCCTGACGATGATGCTGTGATGAGAATGATGATGTCATGACAGTGACAATGCTGTGGTGACAATGATGATGGGGTGACAATGGCAGTGCTGTGGTGGCAATGATGTGGTGACAATGACGATGCCGTGGTGACAATGCTGTGGTGACAATGACGACCTTGTAGTGACGATGACGATGCCATGGTGACAATGACGGCACTGTGGTGACAATGACGATATTGTGGTGCTCATGACAATGCTGAGGTGACAACGCTGTGATGACAATGATGATGTGGTGACAATGATGATCCCATGGTGACAACACTGTGGTGACAATGTCGAGTCCTAAGTCACCCCCTCCATGTTCTCTCCTGGCCAAGCACCAAGGATGGGTTTTCCAGGGCTTTTCCATTTCTGAGGATCTCCACGTGTTGTCCCACTTAGGAGGTGACAAAGGTGGCCCGTGGCACCCCCCAGACAGGACATGGTGGCACCAATGCCACCCTGGTCCAGCCTCACCCCCCAACTGTAAAACAATCCAAAACCTTCCAAATGGGAGCCCAGACCCTTAAAAAGCTTGGGAATATTCAATCCCGGCAGGAAGTGACCCAAAATTCCAAGTCTTGTCCTGCCCTTTCAGGCGCAGCCCCTCAGAGCTGCCATGAGCCAGTGTCACCTGGTGTCACCCGGTGTCACCCGTGGGTGCCAGGAGCTCTGGATCAGGGGCAGCCTTTCCCATCGGAAAAGCTTTTCCAACCAAACCATCCCGGCCACGGCTGCTCCCGGCACATGGCGCTGGCGCAGGAGGTGACATTCCAGGTGGTGGCCTTGGGGACAAAGTGTCCTGGAGTATCCCAGGCCTATCCCAGCAGATCCAAACTGGGAATACTGGGAGCAGATCCAGGGGTGTCTCCCTGCCCCAGGGTGTCATTCCCGATGGAGCCGGGTGTCACCCAAGGTCCCCTCCCTCATCCTGAGCTGAGGTTGTCCGGGGATCCTCTGGAATCGAGGCTGTGCCCATCTCCAGTGGTGCTGGAATTTTGGGAATTCTGGGCTTTTACAGGCCCTTTTACCAGGATCCCACGCTGGTTTGGGATTCCCTGCTGGGAATCCTCCGGCTCCTGGTGATACCAGAACATCCCTTTCCATGTCCCCATGCCTTCCATCCGTGTCCATCCAATCTCCCGGTTTTCCCCTGGAGCAATTTCACCAATTTCGAGGATCAGCCCTTCTTCATCCTCTCTTCCTGCCTTCCCTGCAATCCCTGCAATTCCCAGGGCGCCGTGCCCCACTCATCCAGCCCCTGGAGCCTCCTGTTTTCCTGCACATCCTGTCCTTGCTCCCCGCTGGAATCCGGCCCTTCCAGCCGGATCCCGCAGAGTCCCACATTCCCAGTTTTCTCCCATTTGGGAAAGTCACAGCCTTTCATCTCCCGAGTTTTGGGATGTAAAAAGCTTGAAACGTTTCCCATGAAGTTGGTGGGGAACGGAATTTTTAAGGATGGCAGCCGCTCTCCCTCATTGTCCAAGTTCTCCTGGGTTTTTTATGGAATTGCTGTGAATTCAGGGAATAATGGGAGCACGATTAGATAAGAGGCGGTGACCCAGTTTGGAATGCATTTTCCAGGCTCTGGAATTGTCCAGAGAAGGGAAGTGTCACCTGAATGTCCCTCAAGAGCTGCCGGGAGCCAGAGGCGGCCTGGAATCCCACAGGGATTGGGACAGGGAGGTGGCCTGGAATTCTGCAGGGATGGGGACATTGAGGTGACCTGGAATTCCAAATGGGGACATTGAGGTGTCCTGGAGACCCACAGGGATGGGGACCCTGGAATTCTGCAGGGATGGGGACACTGAGGTGACCTGGAGTCCCCCAAAAGGCACTGAGGGGTCTCGGAATTCCACAAGGAACAGGGACACTGAGGTGACCTGGAGTTCCACAGGGATGGGGACAGGGAGGTGGCCTGGAGTCCCCAGAGGGGACAATGAGGTATCCTGGAATCTGGGAATAGGGACAGTGAGGTGGCCTGGAGTCCCAGAGGACTCCATGTTCCCATACCTGATCCTCCCCCAGCCCTTCCAGCAGCTCTGAATCCATGGGATTGGCGGAGCAGCTGCCATTCAGGAATCATCCTGGAATTCCTCCCTCCCCACATTCATCCTGAATTCCCAGCAATTCCTTGCAAGCTCAGGGAATTCCCTGCTCCAGAGCAACACCCAGCGCCTTTCCCTGACTGATCCCTGTGGGGATGCTCCCTGGGAACCCCGGGAGGCCCCGATCCATGGATTTTTCCCGAGCTCTAACTCCGGCTCTGTCTCCTCCCAAGCCGGGCATCCATGGAAGGACCTTTGAGCCGAGGGACTGGGAAAGAGCCCAAGGAATTCTGACAGTGGGAACGTCAGGTCACAGTTCAGGCCACTGATGGTGACAATCCCGGGACCAAGGACACCCGGGACGGTGACAATGGCAGCGGAGCAAGGGGACAGCTTCCCTTCATCCGTGGCGGCCCTTGGTGGCCGTGTCCAAGAGGAGCTTCCTCGTGTTTAACCCAAAACCCTGGAATTGTTGAGGTTGGAAAATCCCTCTGATCCCACCGAGCCCAGCCATTCCCAGCCCTGCCCCGTGTCCCCAAGTGCCACATCCACACGGCTTTTAATCCTGCCGGGAATGGGGCTTCCACCCCTTCCCTGGGCATCCCATTCCAGCGCTTCATCCACTTCTCGGGAAGGAATTTTCCCAAAAACCCAGCTTCACCTCGAGGTGATCCCCTCTTGTTCCCTGCCCCGGCTGGGATTCCTGTCCGGGATTCCTGGAGCGGTGGCGGGATCCTGGAAAATCCCAGGATCCTGGAAAAACCCCGCTGAGCCGCGGGAGAGGCTCGGGATGTGCCGGGAGCCGTGCGGGGCCGAGCGCGTTCCGCGTGTGACATCCATGTCCCCAATAAAGCTGACGGTGACCGTGACAGGTGTGTGTGTGTCATTGGGGACACGGCCATTCCCAGCATTTCGGGAGCCACGTTCCATGCCCGGAGCCAGCTCCGGCTCCGGGTTCACTGCTCCAGTGCTCCAGGCGGCATTCCCGCAAAATTCCATGTGACATTCCCGTCCCGTGTCCCCGCCCAGCCCTGCCAGGCTCCCGCCATCCATAATCCCAATTGGATCCATCTTCCCAACCTCTGGGACTCACCGGGAGCATCCCAAACATCCCAAACACCCTTTGTCTTTTCCAACCGATTGATCACGGTTTAATTCCCAGGAATTTGGGATGTGGAGGGCCCAGGATTTGTCCAGGTCATTCCCAGGTAGAGCTTTGTATTTTCCTCTGGAATTTGGAAGGAGGCTCCAAGTCCAGAACTGTGGGAGCTTTGCCCATCCCAAGGGTTTTCCCAGCTAAATCCCAGACACAGGTTTCCAGCTTTTCCCAGAGTTTTCCTTGGCGTTGATAAATCTCCAATGCAGATTCCAGGAGAGTTCTGAGGTTTTGGGGCTCTGAAGCCAGACCAGGGAGGGCTTTTCCAAAGGGACCTGGCTCCTGGGAACTTCCAGGAACATCCCATTGGTCCTGGTGTGGGGCTCTGGATCCAAGCTCAAGCTCAGGGAAGCTTTGCCAACCAATCCTGGCTCCTGGCTCCAATTTGGAGCTCCATATCCAAGCTCAGGGAAAATTTTCCAAGGGCTTCTGGCTCCTCAGAACTTTCAGGAACATCCCAAATGTCCCAGTTTGGAGCTCCGGATCCCAGCTCAACGGAGCTTTTCCAATGGCTCCTCAGAACTTCCAGGAACATCCCAAACGTCCCATTTTGGGTCTCTGGATCCAAACTCAGGGGAGCTTTTCCAAGGGGTGCTGTAGACTCCCAGGAGCATCCCAAATGTCCCCTTTTGGTGTTCTGAATCCAGATTCAGGAGAGCTTTTCCAAGAAGTTCTGGCCCCTGGGGACTCCCAGGAGCATCCCAAATATCCCAGTTTGGGGCTCCAGGTGAGGCAGGGCTCTGCCAAAGGGTCCTGGTTTCCAGTGACTCCCAGGAGCATCCCAAATGTCCTAGTTTGGGGCTCCATATCCAAGCTCAGGGAAGATTTTCCAAGGGCTTCTGGCTTCTCAGAACTTCCAGGAACATCTCAAATGTCCCATTTTGGGGTTCTGGATCCAGATTCAGAGGAGCTTTTCCAAGGAGTTCTGGGCCCTGGGGACTCCCAAGAACATCCCAAGTGTCCCAGTTTGGAGCTCTGGATCCGAGGGAAGCTTTTCCAAGGGTTTTTTCGTGTCTTTGCTCGTGCCTTTGTTTCTCTTTAACCCCAAAAAGGCTCCTGGGAAGCAGAATTTGAGCTTCCGAAGGGAGCGTTTCCGGTGCTGCTCTGCAATTCCATGAATTCCTTTGTATTCCCACAGATCTGAGGGAGAAGGAGAAGAAACTTGAGCCCTTTGGGGTTTTAGTTCCTTTTAGGGTAAAGCTGCCTCTTTTTCTCCAATCCTGAATGAATTCCGCGTCCCGGGAGTGGTGTCACATCCCAGCAAAAGCTTGGAAAAACACCCCCCTGTTTCCTTGTAGGCTTGGGGACTTTTCCCAGGGAAATTCCCATTGGAAGGAGGGGTTTGGGGTGAAAATCAAGGGGATTGGCTGTGGGGAGGGAAGGAAAAGGGGATTGGGATTGCTGAGCGAGGGAGGGTGGGAATAGAGGGATTTCAGTTGCAGGGAGGGGTGACATGAGGTGGCCTCTTTTGCAGAGGAGGTGGCCGGGATTGAGGAGGAGGTGATGAGGACTGGGAAGGAGTAGCTGGGATTGAGGAACAGGCGGCCAAGTTTGGAGAGAAGGTGACCGAGTTTGGGAAGGAGGTGCCACCCTCCCCACATCTGGAGAGGAGGCCACCAGGATTGTGGCGGTGACCAGGACTGGGAAGGAGGTGACAAAGTTTGGGAATGAAGTGGCCAGGATTGATTGGGATGGAGATTCCAGGATTGAGATGGAGGTGACCAGGATTGGATAGAGGTGACCAGGACTGGGATGGAGATTCCGGGATTGGGAATGAGGTGACCAGGACTGGGATGGTGATTCCGGGAGTGGGATGAAGGTGACCAGGATTGGGATGGAGATGATCAGGATTGGGATGGAGATGACCAGGACAGGGATGGAGATTCCAGGACTGGGAATGAAGTGGCCAGGATTGGGATGGAGGTGGCCACGCTGCCAATGGCCACAGCCCCTGTGTTCTCCACTCCCTCCCACTGGGCTCCATGGATTCCACTTCCCATGGAAAGAGGCTGCTGCAGGGGTCCCCAGGCAGAGTGGGATCCCCTGGATCCCCTCCCCTCTGGGGAATGTGGCCATGGAATTTCCCCAGGTTCTCAAAGGCTGGGGACCTTCCCCACCAGCAGAGCCTCAGGGAGGCTGAGCCGTGGAAAACCGGGAATTCTGGAGGGCTGCACTGAGAGGACCCTTCCAGCCCTTGATCCCAGATGATCCCGAGGTGCTGTGGGATCTGGGAAGGGTTTGATGCCTACAAGGAGACAGGGTCCCCCCAGCACGTGTCCTGTCCCGTGTCACCGTGTCCCCGCGTCACCGCTCCGCTGGCTTCTCCCATCCCAGCTTCACCCATCACCCTCATCCCAAGGAAACGGGCTTTTCGGGGAGTTTGGGAAGAGCAGTGGGGCTGCCTGGAGCTCCATGGGATGAGATCCAGGTCCCAAGGGAGCCTCCAAGTGGGAAGAGTGGAAGTGTCCCCCTGTTCCCATCAAACTGGGCTTTGTCACCTTTTCCTTGAGGTGGGGATCATGGGCAAAAGGTTTTTCCTTGGAGAAATCCAGAGGGATCCATTCCAGGAGGAGTTCAGGGAAGGAGGGATCTCCGAATGTCCTGCAGGATCTCTCATGGGAAGAGATTGGCTTGGGAAGGCCCAGAGGCAACCCTCGAGGAATTGGGAATTTTCCTATGGATTCCAGCCCAGAATTCCCTTTTCCTGCTGGGATCAGAGAAGGAAAAAAGGGAATTTTAGTTACAACATCCCTGACCCTGCCAGAGCTCCCTGTTGGAGCTTCCCGGATGCCGGGATTGCTCCGGATTGTCCCTGCTCCGGGACAGAGCTCACAGATAAATCCCAATCCCAAAACTGCTCCGGACAAATCCCAGTTGGAGCTTGAGACCCCCTTGAGTCTCCTCCCCATCCCTGCTCCAGCCTGGGCCCCTTGGGGTGTTTTTCCCAAGGGATAATCACGCGTCCTTCCCAAAAATTCCCAAATCCACATTCCCAAGTGTTCCCAGACTCTGCTCCAATGGCAGCTCCCAGCTTTTGGCATTCCCGAGGTGTCCCCGCTCCCGGCACAGCTCCGGCTTTTCCTGCCTGTTCCACTGCGGAAAGGGTTAAAATTGGGAATAACCCAGGGGTTTTGGGGCGTTTGGAGCCAACATTCCAAACCTGGAAGCTCCTGGTCCTTATCTGGGTGGGATGAGGCCATTCCCTGCTTCCCGACTGCACAGCCCAGGGATCCGGGGGAACTTCCACAGGTTATTTATTCCCTCTGGGAAGCACCGAATCCCCGGGAACATCCCGTGGCCTTTGGGGGTGGCCGATGGCACCGTCACTGTCACCAGCCCCGGGGGGACATGGAAAAACTTGGGAATTTTGTGTCGGCTGCTCGGTGTTGTTCTGGCTGTGGGGCATTTTTCTCATGCATTTGTTGTTTCCTTCCTTTCCCAAATCCCTGCCTTTCCCAAATCCCTGCCTTTCCCAAATCCCTCTTTCCCAAATCCCTGCCTTGCCCAAATTCCTCTTTCCCAAATCCCTCTTTCCAATATCCTTGCCTTTCCCCAATCCCCCCTCCTCCCCAAATCTCTCTCCTTCCCAAATCCCTGCATTTCCCATTTGCCTGCCTTTCCCAAATTCCTCTCTTTCCCAAATCCCCGATCCTTCCCAAATCCCTACCCTCCCTAAATCCCTGCATTTCTCATTTCCCTGCCTTTCCCATTTGCCTACCTTTCCCAAATCCCTGGTCCTCCCCAAATCCCTGCCTTTCCTGAATTACTCTCTTTCCCAAATCCCCATTCCTTCCAACTCCCTGCCCTTCCCAAATCCCCACATTTCCCATTTGCCTGCCTTTCCCAAATCCCTCTCTTTCCCAAATCCCCGGTCCTTTCCCAAATCCCTCCCCGCTGTTCCCTCTTTTCCCAGCCCTCCCAGCAGCTCTGTCGCTGTCCAACCCTCCAGGCTTTGGCTGAATCCATGCAATTCCAACCGCCCCATTCCCGGCTGGCCACGCCCTCACCCATCCCATGGGAACCATCCCGATCTCCCCCCCAATTCCCAACCCCTCCATTCCCCCATTCCCAATCCCCAACTCTCCCCAAACCCACCCGGGGGTCTCCACTCAGGGAACACCAAGGCCGGATCGATTCCCGCGGTTCTCCCGGCCCCGAATCCCTCGGGATCGACGTCCGGTGGCTTCTTTTTCCGTGTGGCGCTTCCCGGACCGGAGCTAACATTTCTCTCATTGCCTCTTTTCCTGCTTCCATGTGCATGTCCCGCTGCTCTGTCCTAGATCCGCCTCTGGCCTCCGGAGGGTGGGCGAGTTGTGTAAGTGAGCACGTTCCCATTCCATAGCTCCATCCCACCGGGAATGTCCCATTCCTCACCTGTCTCTCCCCCGTCCCCGTTGCCGCCCCGCTCCCGCCGGCGTTCCCGATGTTCCGGGAGGCGTCCGGAGGGAGCGGCGCCGGCTCCGGGATGTGCGCGTCCCTCGGGAGCATGGCCCTGTCCCTGTGCTGTGGTGGCGTGTCCGGCTCTTCCCGCTGGTGTTCCTGCTGAGGAAATTCCCGTCGGGATCCCGGGGGATTGGGGCCATGGGGTGGGAGGGCGATCCCGGAGCAGATCAGTCCTCTGGGAAGGGTGGGAGAGACACCAGGAAAGGGGGAAGGATCCCAGGAAAGGTGGGAGAGATCCCAGGAAGGGCAGGAAAGACACCAGGAAGTGGGAAAAGAGAAGGACACCAGGAAAGGTGGGAGAGACCCCAGGAAAAGTGAGAAAGGATCCCAGAAAAGGTAGGAGAGATCTCAAGGATGTTGGAAGAGACTCCAAGAAAGGTGGGAGAGATCCCAGATAAGGGGGGAGAGATCCCAGGAAAGGTGGGAAAAGGATCCCAGGAAAGGTGAGAGAGATTCCAAGAAAGGTGGAAATGACCCCAGAAGGATGGAAGAGATCCCAGGAAAGGAGGGAAAGACACCAGGAAATGGGAAAAGGGAAGGACACCAGGAAAGGTGGGAGAGACCCCAGGAAAAGTGGGAAAGGATCCCAGAAAAGGGGGGGGAAACACCAGGAAGTGTGGGAAAGGATCCCAGGAAGGGTGGGAGAGGTCTCAAGGATGTTGGAAGAGACTCCAAGAAAGGTGGGAGAGATCCCAGATAAGGTGGGAAAGGATCCCAGGAAAGGTGAGAGATTCCAAGAAAGGTGGAAAAGACCCCAGAAGGATGGAAAAGATCCCAGGAAGGGTGGGAGACACCAAGAAAGGTGGGAGAGGCCCCAGGAAGGGTGAGAGACATCCCAGGAAGGGTGGAAAAGATCCTAGGAAGGGGGAAAGGATCCCAGGAATGGTGGGAGAGATCTCAAGGTTGTTGGAAGAGATTCCAGATAAGGTGGGAGAAACCCCAGGAAAGGTGGGAAAGGATCCCAGGAAAGATGAGAGAGATCCCAGGAAGGGAGAAAGGACCCCAGGAAAAGTGGGAGAGATTCTGGGAAAGGTGAAGAAGACCCTGGACATGACACTGGGAAGGGGGGCAGAGCATCCCCATTCCAATCCAGCAAACCATGGATGCGTTGGGATCCATCCATGGTTCCCCAGCGTGGGAGGTCCCAGGTCTCCCTCTGGAGCAAAAATTCCATGAGACAGAGGAGGGAGCCCCTGGGATCCTGCTCCATCCCAATCCCCCAGGGAAGCCACCCGAGGCCACAGCAGGAAAACCGGGATCCAGGGATTCCCCTTCTGCCAGCAATGATTCCAGGATATCCCAGTGGCTTCCAGAGCTTCTGGAAGGACTCCCCAGGCTGGGATGGGACAGCAGCAGGATCCCGGGAAAAGCTGTTCCCACTCCAGCTCCCTTGGGCTGGAAGGGGCAACCCGTGGGATTGGGAGGGCCGGAGAATTCCCCCTGGGAATTTCCCAGCGTGCATGGCCGGCTCTGTGCTCCTGGTTGTGCTTCCTGCGTGTTGTCCCCGTGTCCCGTCCTCGTGTCCCGTCCCGTGTGCGGAGCTCCGGCTCCATCCGTGTCCCGGCTCCCGGAGCCGTTCCCGGTTGATTTTTCCTTGTCCTTTTCTGCCAAGCGCTGAATTCCCGAGGCCGCGGCCCCGTCCCGGGAGAGCGGCGCCGGATCCCGACGCTCCGGGAATGCCGGGGGCCGCGTTCCCGACGGCTGCTGGATGCCATTCCCAGGGATTTGCTCTGCTCCCGGGTGGGGCAGAGGCGTGGGATGCTCGGGAGCTCCCGGCCTGCTCCAGATCCTTCCGGGAACACCCGGAGCGGGGTCGTTCCGGAGGCTTCTCTCGGCCGTGGGGGGCTCATCCCATCGGATCCAGCCGTGGATTCATTCCCTCAGTCCTGGCACCGGTGTCACGGAAATTTGGGATATTCGGGGGACACCAGGGGGGAACCGTCCCCTGTGTTGGCACTGGGGGCACTTGGATCATCCTATGGATCATTCCAGGGCTTATTCCAGGGCTCATCCTGAGGTTTATCCCAAGATTCCTCCCAGGCTCATCCCAAAGCTCACCCCAAGGTTCCTCCCAGGCTCATCCTGAAGTTCCTCCCAGTGCTCTTCCCTGGGTTCATCCCGAGATTCCTCCCAGGGCTCATCCCAAAGCTCATCCCAGGGTTCCTCCCTGGGCTCATCCCAGGGCTTATCCCAAGATTCCTCCCAGGCTCATCCTGAGGTTGCTCCCTGGGCTCATCCCAGGACTCACCCCAAGGCTGATCCCAAGATTCCTCCCAGTGCTCTTCCCTGAGCTCATCCCAAGGTTCCTCTCCAGGCTCATCCCAAGCCTCATCCCAGGGCTCATCCTGAGGTTCCTCCCTGGGCTCATCCCGCAGCTCCCGGGTTCAGGACAGCAGGAATTCCATGTCCTGCTCCCGCACCTGCTCCTGGATCCTTTGGGATGGCCACGTCCCATCCATGGGAGTGATCGGGATCAGGAAAACTTCAGACAGTGTTTGATCCTTGCCTGGAATCCCTGCCCAGCTCCCAGTATCCCTGCCCAGCTCCCAGTATCCCTGACCAGCTCCCAGTATCCCTGCCCAGCTCCCAGGAAAAGCCAGGGGTGGGGTTAGGGTGAGGATTGGGATCAGGATCAGGGTTGGGATTGGGGTCAGGATCAGAGTTAGGGTTGGGATCAGGGTCTGGATCAAGGTTAGGATTAGGATTGGGATCGGGATCCAGATCAGGGTTAGGATCACCTGGGAACTGGGATCAGGATTAGGGTCAAGTTTAGGATCAGGGTTAAAGTTAAGGTCAGGTTTAGGGTTAGGACCAGGATCAAAATCAGGATCAGGATTGGGGTGAATTTAGAGTCAAGGTTAGGGTCAGGTTTAGGGTCAGGTTTAGGGTCAGGGTTAGGGTCAGGTTTAGGGTCAGGTTTAGGGTCAGGGTTAGGGTCAGGGTTAAGGTTAAGCTTAGGGTCAGATTCTGGATTAAGATCAGAATCAGGGTTAGGATCAGGATTAGGGGCGGAGTCAAGGCTGGGATCAGGTTTGCTCTTGGGATCAGATTTAGGGTCGGGATCAGGGTCAGGATCAGGGTCGGGATCAGGGTCGGGATTAAGATCAGGGTTAGGATTAGGGTTAGGCTCAGGGTGAGGGCTATGTTTGGGATCAGCATTGGAGGAAGGTCCACAAAAAGGAAGGAAGATCCATAGGATCCATTGGAAGGAAGATCTCACAGGAAGATCCCACATGGGAGTGTCAGAGGAAGATCCGTAGGAAGGTTGGGAAAAGGTCCTTGGGAATGTTGGAGAAACCTCCACTGGAATGTTGGAGAAGACCCCTCATGAAGGTCAGAGGAAGATCCATGAGGAGGTCAGGAAATGTCCGTAGGAAAGTCAGGAAGATCCATAGGGAGGTGGGATGGAAGATCCGTTGGAAGACTGGGAAAACATCCATCGGAAGATTTGGAGATGATTTGGAGGAAGATCCATTGGAAGGTTGGGAACAGGTCCACACCAAGGCCAGGGTCACAGCCCCTTTGGAAGCTGCCGTGGGAACTGTGGGAGACAATTCCAAGGGTTTGAGGGCCACCACGGAATGCCGGAGCAGCCACACGGGAGCCTCACCAAGGAACAGGGAACGATCCAAACGATCCCAGGAACAATCCCAGCTATCCCAGGAATGATCCAAACAATCCCAGGAGTGATCCCAGCCATCCCAGGAATGATCCCAGTGATCCCTGGAATTATCCTTGCGATCCCAGGAATGATCCCAGCCATGCCAGAAACAATCCAAACAATCCCAGAAACGATCCAAATGATCCCAGAAACAATCCCAGCCATCCCAGGAACAATTCCAGTGATCTCAGGAATGATCCAAATGATCCCATGAACAATCCCAGCCATGCCAGGAACAATCCAAATGATCCCAGGAACAATCCCAGCCTTGCCAGGAACAATCCAAACAATCCCAGGAACAATCCAAATGATCCCAGGAACAATCCCAGCCATGCCAGGAACAATCCAAATGATCCCAGGAATGATCCGAATAATTGCAGAAAGATCCCAGCGATCCCAGGAACAATCCAAATAATCCCAGGACATCCAGCTTTTCCTTGTCAGAACTTCCTGAAGATGATTCCTTCTCTGCTGTGCCAGGGAAGCAGGAAAATGGGAATTATCAGGAATGCAGCTCATCATGAGGATCTTCAGTCACGTTCAGCTCATCCCTTCGGAGCCATGGATTTATGGGATCCTTGGAGCTCATCAACATTCCCAAAACCAGGAGGTGGCAATCGAGGCAGTGGTGGATCCCAGCAGCATTCCAGAGTGTCCTGGTTTTCCAGGAGGGAGCTGAGATGGGAGGCTGAGCAGGGAAACTGAGGCACCGGGATGTGGGAAGTTTATGGGATAGTTCTGAGGACAAGTGGAGTGGCAGGGATGGGATGGGATGGGATGGACCTCAAAACCCATCCAGGGACACCTGCCACTGTCCCAGGCTGCTCCAGCCCCAGTGTCCAGCCTGGCCTTGGCCATTGCAGGGATCAGGGGCAGCCCCAGCTGCTCTGGCAATCCCAGCCCAGCCAGGAATTCCTCATTGCCAAGATCCCATCCATGGCTGCCCTCTGGCACTGGGAGCCATTCCCTGGGTGCTGTCCCTGCAGGCCTTGGCCCCAGTCCCTCTGCAGCTCTCCTGGAGCCCCTGCAGGCCCTGCAATGTGCTGGAAGCTCTCCCTGGAGCCTTCTCCTCTCCAGATGAACATTCCCAGCTCTCTCCAGAGCAGAGGACTGTGATTTTCCGGGATTCACCCAGGTGTCCATCCGATCCCTTTCCTTTCCCATTCCCTGTCCATCCCACGGGGACAATGGCAGGATGGGGACAATGCCAAGGGGACAGCAGTGCTTTGAGGAGCTTTGTCCCCATCCAAGATTCCCACGGTGGCACAGCCAGGGGGTCCCACATGTCCCAGGGCCAAGGGGACACCGGCCCGGCCACCCCTGGGCTGCCCACGCCACACTGGCCACCAGGTGACCGCCACCAGGGGCGTCCAGAGGGTCCCCCCATCCCGGGAAAATGCTGGAAGGTTCCCTCTTTTCCCGGCTTTTCTCCGCTGGGTCGCTCCCATCCCACGTGGGATCAGCACGGGGGGGACGGGGCAGGACGAGGCGCAAGGTCCTTGTCCCCAGGGCTGGGGACACTTGGGGGGCGCAGAGCCGTGCCAGGAGGGCAGGACCGGCCGGGAATCCCCACCCTGGAGGCGCTGCCGGAATCTTTGGGACATCCCCAGCGGGATATCCCGCCCGAGCCGTGTCCCCGCACCCCGGACCTCCCCCGGCCCCGCTGGATTCGCGCCCCCGTTCCCAAACCCGGCCTCACCCCTTCCCTCTCCTCTCTTTTCTCCCCCGCCTCCCCGCTCTCTCCGCAGACTTTTCAGTAGTTTAGGAGAACTCAGCACCATTTCCCAGCGCAGCTCCGGCACCACCTTCACCGTGCGGCCCGGCAGCCGCTACCCCGTCACCCGCCGCACGCCCAGCCCCGTCAAACCCGCGGCGCTGGAGCGCCCCGAGCCCCTCAGCACCGTCCGGCCCTACGGCCTGACGCCCCCCACCATCCTCAAATCCTCCAGCCTCTCCATCCCCCACGAGCCCAAGGAGGTGCGGTTCGTGGTGCGCAGCGTCAGCGCCCGCAGCCGCTCCCCGTCGCCCTCGCCGTCGCCGGGGCCGCCGCTGCACACGCTGCACCCGCCGCGGCCCTTCATGCAGAAGCCGCTGCACCTGTGGAACAAGTACGACGTGGGGGACTGGCTGGAGAGCATCAACCTGGTGGAGCACCGGGACAAGTTCGAGGACCACGAGATCGAGGGCACGCACCTGCCCGCGCTGACCAAGGAGGACTTCGTGGAGTTGGGGGTGACGCGCGTGGGGCACCGCATGAACATCGAGCGGGCGCTCAAGCAGCTGGTGGACAGCTGACCGCGCCCGGAGCCGCCGTGGGAAGGGCGGGGCGGATTTCCCAAGCCAAGAAAACCCACTCGGATTCTCCTCCTCCTCCTCCTCCGAGCGCTGCACTGAGGCCGTGGGGCCGCCCCCGGCTCCCGCCCGCCCCCGCCCCGGCCCCGCGCCGCCGCCTCCGGCCCAGGAATGTTGCATGAAATTCCTCCTCGTTCCCGTTCTCCCAGAGAGTCTGGCCTGTAAATCGCTCCGCGTGCCCCGCCCGGGTGGCACCGGCGACGCGCAGGGTGGTGGCACCTCGGCGGCGACGCGGCCCGGAGCCCCCGAGCGGCACCTGCGGGGGTGGCACCTCCCGGGTGGCACCTCCCGGGTGGCCCCGCCACGCTCGCAGGTGCCCCGAGATCCTGACGAGTCCCAGGTGTCCCTGCCGGGAGGTGGCCCCAGGTCCCGACACCCCCGAGGTGTCCCCGGCAGGGTCAGAGGTGGCCCCAGGTGCTGAACGCCCCCAGGTGTCCCCAGCAGAGTCACAGCTGTCCCTGCCCGGCTTGGAGGTGGCCCAAGGTCCTGAACCCCCCCAGGTGTCCCTACCAGGGGGTGGCACCAGCTCCTGAACCCCTCCAGGTGTCCCTGGCAGGGTCAGAATTGTCCCTTTCAGGAGGTGGCCCCAGGTCCTGTTCCCCCCCAGGTGTCCCTGAAGGGGGGGATGGCCCTGGGTCCTGAACCCCGTCGGGTGTCCCTGTCAGGAGGTGGCCCCGGGTCCCCCCCAAGTGTCCCTGTCAGGAGGTGGCCCTGGGTCCTGAACCCCCTCAGGTGTCCCTGTCAGGAGGTGGCCCCGGGTCCCCCCCAGGTGTCCCTGTCAGGAGGTGGCCCCGGGTCCCCCCCAGGTGTCCCTGTCAGGAGGTGGCCCCGGGTCCCCCCCAGGTGTCCCTGTCAGGAGGTGGCCCCGGGTCCCCCCCAGGTGTCCCTGGGTCCCTCTCAGGTGTCCCTGTCAGGAGGTGGCCCCGGGTCCCCCCCAGGTGTCCCTGTCAGGAGGTGGCCCCGGGTCCCTCTCAGGTGTCCCTGTCAGGAGGTGGCCCCGGGTCCCCCCCAGGTGTCCCTGTCAGGAGGTGGCCCCGGGTCCCTCTCAGGTGTCCCTGTCAGGAGGTGGCCCCGGGTCCCCCCCAGGTGTCCCTGTCAGGAGGTGGCCCCGGGTCCCCCCCAGGTGTCCCTGTCAGGAGGTGGCCCCGGGTCCCCCCCAGGTGTCCCCATCGGGCTCGGAGGCGGCGGCTCCAGCGGGGCCATCCCGGCGGCGCTCCCGGAGAAAGGAAGGAAGGAAGGAAAGGATGAAAGAAAGGAGGAAGGAAAGGAAGAAGGAAGGAAGGAAGGGCCGGGAAGGCTCCAGCGGCGGCCGTGCCACCCCGAGCCGTGCCAGGCCGTGCCAGAAGAGCCCCCCCCGCCAGGCGGACCCCCCCGGACTCTGAGCTGCTGCCCCGGCCGGGTGAGAGGGAGCGAGGAGCGCATGGATCGAAGCATGTTTGGGAATGTCGGGAGGCTGGGGGGGGACGAATCCCGCAGCAAAAAAACAAAAAAAAAAAAAAAAAAAAATCGCTTTGGCAACGTTTAGAGGGGAGGGGGCGGGGGGTGGGAAAGGTTTGATTTCCTCTGGGCTTGGGGTCTTGTTTTTTCCAAAGGGGGGAAAAGCGTTGATGGGAAATTATTTAATCTCCGTGCATTTATCTAGAGAGCAGCTGATAAGCCCCACGAGATAACGAATTACAGGATCCTCCCTCCCCACACTCCCCTTCCGCCCGCTCCCCCCCTAAAATCCTGCTCATCCCTCGTTTTGCATCTTTTTAAGCAGCTCTATATTTGGAAAGAGAGAATATCTATATATCTATATCTCCAGAGCTATAGCCACCTGATTTTTGTTAGGATTTTCCTAAAAGAATTCCTATCTCTGGACTGGAGGAGACGCTCCCGGGACGCCCGTGGCTCGCGGGAGTTTTTAAGCGACTGAATGAATGTGAAAAAGTCTTTTTAAACACACCACAAAAACCCCCTAAAATCCCCTCCCCTCCTCCCGAAACAGCTCCTTTCAGACGCTCTGGATTTGTAAAAATTCAGAGAAATCACAAAAAACCACACACACACACACACACAAAACACAAAAACACAAACTTGCGTTTTGGGACACACCGAGTCTTCCAGGCACACACAGCAGGGAGGTCCCCGGGGGCCGCGTCCCCGATTTTGGGGGTCCCAGGGCTGGCGGTGGCCGCGGGGACAATGCCCGGGGGAGGGGACGCTCCCCGTGGCCGTGTCCCCAGCGCCACCCGCGCGTCCCCCGGGCGGGGGCGGCCCGGCTGGCCGGGAGGGGAGGGCTCGGTGCTCCCAAAGGCCGAGCGAGGCCCCCAGGAAGGCATTAACAAAACTCTTCTGGTGCTAAGAGGGGAGGACAGGGAGCTCCGTCCTGACCCTCAACATCTCCGAACCTTTCCGACCTTGCCAGGGAAAAGGGCCCGGAGCTCCCCCGGGGGTCCCCAGGATGTCCCCTGTCCTGTGTCGGGGTACCGGGACCTCCCTGGGATGTCCCCTGTCCTATGCCAGGGCACCGGGATGTCCCCGGGATGTCCCTGCCCTGCGCCAGGCTCCGGGCTGTCCCCAGGCGGGTCCCCGGTGCCATCTCCTTGTCCCCGAGCCCTCAGCCCCGTGGCGACCCCGCCGTTCTCCGGCAGCCCCCGGGGGCGCGTGGCCTGTCCCCGTCCCCGGCTGCCACCCCCGCTGTCCCAGCCGGGAACGGGGCAGGGCCCGGTGGGCGACGAGCCGGGAAAAAAAAAAAAAAAAAAAAAACAAAAACAAAACCCAACGGGAACGGCGGGCTCGGCGAGCCCGGGCGCGTCCCGAGCCCTCCCTGCGCCACCGCGCCCCCGGGTGTCCCCTGCCCAGCTCAGGTCCTGCCCCTCGGCCCCGCAGCCCCCGCGGCGCCGCCCAGGTCCCGTCCCGTCCTCTGCCCCGCCGAGCCAGCGCCCGTGTCCCCAGATCTGCCCCGCTGTGTCCCCAAGTGTCACCCAGTGTCACCCTCGCTCCCCAAACCCCCCGTGCCAGCCCCGCCCACGGGCACCCGCCCGCAATCCGCCCCCTAAACCCAGCCCCGCCCTGCGCCCTCCCACCGGGACCCAAAATCATCCAGCCGGACCCTTATCCCCCAAATCCATCCCACCTGCTCCCAAATCCATCCCACCTGTGCCCCCAAATCCATCCCACCCTTATCCCCCAAATCCATCCCACCTGTGCCCCCAAATTCATCCCACCTGTGCCCCCAAATCCATCCCACCCTTATCCACCAAATCCATCCTACCTGTGCCCCCAAATTCATCCCACCTGTGCCCCCAAATCCATCCCACCCTTATCCACCAAATCCATCCCACCCACCTACCCCAAATTCATCCTACCTGCTCCCAAATTCATCCCACCCTTATCCATCCCACCCGTGCCCCCAAATCCATCCTACCCTTACCCCAAATCTATCCCACCCTTATCCACCAAATCCATCCCACCTGTGCCCCCGAATCCATCCCACCCTTACCCCAAATCCAGCCTGACCTTTATCCCCCAAATCCAGCCCACCCGTGCCCCCAAACAGATCCCACCCTTATCCCCCAAATCCAGCCTCACCCTATTGCAATCTCCCCCAAATCCATCTCACCCTTATCCCCCATATCCATCCCACCCGTGTCCCTAAATCCATCCCACCCTTTTCCACCAAATTCACCTCACCCGTGCCCCCCCAGCCCTTCCCCACCCGCTCACCCGGCCGGTGCCACCCTCGCTCTGTGTCCCCGCCGTGTCCGGCGCTCCCGGGACACTCCGGGCACAGGGACGGGCTGGCAGCTCCCGCCCCGAATCCCATCCCAAATCCCACCCGACACCCCACCCCAAATCCTATCCCAGCTCCCACCCCAAATCCCACCCCAGGCAATCCCGTGCCACCCTCCTGTGCCTCCCCTGCCCCCTCTGTCCCCTCTGTCCCCGTGTCCCTCCGCCACCTCCCGCTGCTGTCCCGAGCCCCTCCGCACATCCCGGGGCTCTCCCCGCCCCTCCGCATCCCGCCGGGAATGTCGCACGCGGGAATGTCGCACGCGGGAATGTCGCACGGCGGAATGTCGCACGGCCGGAATGTCGCATGGCGGGCGGAGCACGTCCCGGTGCCACGGCGCGGGCTCCTTCCCCAGCTGCGGGGTTGGGGAATTCCCGGGAATTCCTCTGCCCGTCCCTTCCCGGGGCCGCTCCCCGGGGGGATCCCCGTGGGGACGCGTCCGTGCCCGTTTTGGCCGCGCCGCCCCGCGCCTGGCACCCGGCTGTGCCCCCTTGGGACACGGGGGTCCCCTCGGAGCCCCCGCGAGCGCTCGGCTTGGCCGCGGCCCCGCACGGTCCTGGCTGGGCCACCCCCGTCCCCCCTGGGTGCTGGGCTGGCCCTCGGCACGGCCTGGCACTGCCCACCCTGCCTGGCACTGCCCACCCTGGCCACCCTGCCTGGCACTGCCCGGCCTGGCACTGCCCACCCTGCCCACCCTGCCTGGCACTGCCCACCCTGACCACCCTGCCTGGCACTGCCCACCCTGCCTGACCACCCTGACCACCCTGCCTGGCACTGCCCGGCCTGGCACTGACTGCCCTGCCTGACCACCCTGCCTGGCATTGACCACTCTGCCTGGCACTGACCACCCCAGCCTGGCACTGCCCACCCCGACCACCCTGCCTGGCACTGCCCGGCCTGCCTGGCACTGCCCACCCTGCCTGGCACTGACCTCTCTGCCTGACCACCATGGCTACCCCTGCCTGGCCACCCCAGCCTGGCACTGCCCGGCCTGGCACTGATTGCCCTGCCTGACCACCCTGCCAGACACTGACCACCCTGCCTGACCACCCTGACCACCCCAGCCTGGCATTGACCACTCTGCCTGGCAGTGCCCATCCTGCCTGGCCACCCCAGCCTGGCACTGACTGCCCTGACCATTCCTGCCCACCCTGCCTGGCACTGCCCACTCTGTTTGGCCACGCTGACCACCCGTGCCTGCCAGACACTGACCGCTCTCTCTGACCACCCTGCCTGGCACTGACCACCCTGCCTGGCACTGACCACCCTGCCTGGCCACCCCTGCCTGGCACTGCCCGACCACCCTGCCCACCCTGCCTGGCACTGACCTCTCTGTCTGACCGCCCTGCCTGGCACTGCCCATCTTGCCTGGCCACTGCAGCCTGGCATGGCCCACCCTGCCTGACCACCCTGCCTGGCACTGCCCATCCTGCCCGACCACCCTGACCCCCCCTGCCTGCCCATTCTGCCTGGCACTGCCCACCCTTGCCTGCCCTCCCCGCCTGTCCCCGCCTGTCCCCGCCTGTCCCTCCCTGTCCCTCCCCATCCCCGCAGCCCCCGGCAGCCCCCGGCGCTCTCGCTGTCCCCTGGGTGGCACCGCTGTCCCGGTGTCCCCGCGCGGAGCCCCTCGGTGTCCCCCGGGGCTCGGGGGCTCCGCCGGCGCCACGGGCGCGCGTGGAAGGTGACAGTGGTGGCCTGAGCGCGGGCAGCCCGGCGCGTCCCGCCGGGTGTCGCGGGGTCTCCGCCCCTTCCGCAGCTGTTTTTTGGGGCCACACCGAGACGGAGACCCCCGCCCGCGGCCGCCTCTCGCCGCGAGAGGCCGAACCCGCGGAGCGCAACCGCTCCGCTCAAGCTCGCTCTGGGACCGGAGAGCTGCGCGCCTTCTCGCCATTTCGGAGGAGCCTTCCTCTCCCTCTCCCTCCTCCTCCTCGCCCTCCTCCGCGCCCCCCGAGGGCCGAAATGGCGGTGCCCGCTCCGCGCCCGCGGAGCCGCGGCCGTGCCCGGCCGGCACCCCCAGCTCCCGCTGAAGCAGCTGCAGCCGTACCTGTGTTGGCGAACACTGAGTGTCCCCCGCGCCCTGGCGGGGACACCACGGCTCGTCCCAGTCAGGCCCCACGCCAGAGAAGGCGACTTCCACCCGCGCTGCCCGTCCCGAGAGCGCCCGGGGCGGCCACCGAGCTGCCCCGTGTGTCCCCGCAGCCTCCTCGTCCTGCTGTCCCTGTCCTGTTCATCCCTGCCCCGTTTATCCCTGCGCCAGGCATCCCTGTCCCCTTGTCCCGTTTATCCCTGTCCCCCTCCCCACTCATCCTTTGTCTCCTGTGTCACTCATCCCGTCCTCTGTGTCACTCATCCCTGTCCCCTGTGCCAGGCATCCCTGTCCCCTTGTCACCTTTATCCCTGTCCCGTTTATGCCTGTCCCATCTATCCTTGTCCTCTGGGCCACTCATCCCTGTCCCGTTTGTCCCTGTCCTGTTTATCTCTGTCCCGTTTTTCCCTGTCCCCAGCCCCTCTCATGCTTTGTCTCCTGCGTCACTCATCCCGTCCCCTGTGCCAGGCATCCCTGTCCCCTGTGACACTCATGCCTGTCGCGTTAATCCCTGTCCCCAGCCCCACTCATCCTTTGTCTCCTGTGCCACCCATCCCTGTCTCCCTGTCCCATTAGTTTATCCTTGTCCTCAGTGCCACTCATCCCTGTCCCCAGCCCCTCTCATCCCCGTTCCGTTCCCTTGTCCCTTTTGTCCCTGTCGCCTGCCCCACTCATCCTCCCCTCTGTGTCACTCATCCCTGTCCCGCGCATCCGTGTCCCCAGCCCTTCTCCTTCCTGTCCCCTGTCCCATTCGTCCCTGTTACCAGCCCTGCTCATCCCTGTTCCCCGTTCCATAAATTTCATAAATACCAGCCCTGCTCATCCCTGTTCCCCATGAATTCCTGTCCCCAGCCCTGTTCATCCCTGTCCCCTGTGACTCTCATCCCTGTCCCCAGCCCTGTTCATCCCTGTCCCCCGCCCCTTCATTCCTGTACCCACCCTGCTCCACTCATCCTGTCCCCAGCCCTCGTCATTTCTGTCCCCTGCCCTGCTAATCCCTGTCCCTTGCCATCGTCATTTCTGTCCCTTGCCATCGTCATTTCTGTCCCCTGTCCTGCCCATTTCTGTCCCCTGTCCTACCCGTCTCTATCCCCTCCCCTACCCATTCCTGTTCCCTGCCCATCCCTGTTTTCCCTCATTTTCCCATCTCTGTCCCCTGCCCTGCTCATCCCTGTCCCCCTCATTTCCTATCCCTGTGCCCTGCCGTGCCCATCCCTGTCCCCTTCCCTGCCCATCCCTGTCCCCTGCCCGTCCCTGTCCCCTGCCCTGCCCACCTCTGTCCCCTGCGCTGCCACGGGGATGTGGCAGAGCTGGACAAGGGACTTCCAAAAGGCCATCAGGGTCCCTGGGCGAACTGGCTTCGCCCGGGGCGGCCCCTCCAGCTGCCAGCACAGACCCCCGGTGTCCCCTCCGTGTCCCCTCCGTGTCCCCCCGGTGCCCCTCTGCACCCCCAGCCTGTGCCACCGGCTCTGGGGTGGCCCCGTGCCCGCAGCCAGGGTCACCCACCCGGTGTCACGGTGCCACCGCCGGGACCCCACGGTGCCGTGGCCATTCCCAAAGCGCTGCCGTGCCCTTCCCGGGAGTGATTCCCAGTGTCCCCAGCTCCTGTCCCCGCTCCGGCCACGCCGCCCGCCCGCTCCGGACCCCTCCGGAGCCGGGGCCACCCTGCCTTTGGAAAAGCCATCCGGGAGAAGGCAGAGCAGGAGCCCAGCTGACCCCTGACCCCGGCCTGGCCTCCGGCCACGCTGACCCCTGGGTCACACTGACCCCTGGGTCACACTGACCCCTCGGCCACACCAACCCCTGGGTCACACTGACCCCTCGGCCACACTGACCCCTGGGTCACACTGACCCCTCGGTCACACTGACCCCTCGGCCACACCAACCCCTGGGTCACACTGACCCCTGGGTCACACTGACCCCTCGGCCACGCTGACCCCTCGGCCCACGCTGACCCCTGGGTCACACTGACCCCTCGGCCACACTGACCCCTGGGTCACACTGACCCCTGGGTCACACTGACCCCTGGGTCACGCTGACCCCTCGGTCACGCTGACCCCTGGGTCACACTGACCCCTGGGTCACGCTGACCCCTCGGCCACACTGACCCCTGGGTCACACTGACCCCTGGGTCACACTGACCCCTGGGCCACACTGACCCCTGGGTCACACTGACCCCTCAGCCACACTGACCCCTTGGCCACACTGACCCCTGGGTCACACTGACCCCTCAGCCACGCTGACCCCTGGGTCACACTGACCCCTCGGCCACGCTGACCCCTGGGTCACACTGACCCCTGGGTCACACTGACCCCTCGGCCACGCTGACCCCTTGGCCATGCTGACCCCTGGGTCACACTGACCCCTGGGCCACACTGACCCCTTGGCCACGCTGACCCCTCGGCCATGCTGACCCCTGGGTCACACTGACCCCTGGGCCACACTGACCCCTGGGTCACACTGACCCCTCAGCCACACTGACCCCTTGGCCACACTGACCCCTGGGTCACACTGACCCCTCGGCCACGCTGACCCCTTGGCCATGCTGACCCCTGGGTCACACTGACCCCTGGGCCACACTGACCCCTTGGCCACGCTGACCCCTGGGCCACACTGACCCCTTGGCCACGCTGACCCCTTGGCCACGCTGACCCCTGGGCCACACTGACCCCTTGGCCACGCTGACCCCTGGGCCACACTGACCCTTCGGCCACGCTGACCCCTGGGTCACACTGACCCTTCGGCCATGCCGACCCTTCGGCCGTGCTGACCCCTCGGCCACCCCCGGCTCTGCCAACCCCCGGGTCACACTACCCCTTGGTCACAACAACACATCGGCCATGCCAAACCTTTGGCCACACTGACCCCTCAGCCACGCCAATCCCGGGGTCACGTTGACCCCTCGGCCACGCCAACCCATCGGCTGTGCCGACCCCTCGGCCACATTGACCCCTCGGCCACGCCAACCCTTTGGCCATGCCAACCCCTTGGCCATGCCGTGGCCATGCCAACCCATTGGCCAGGCTGGCCCCTTGACCACACTGACCCCTTGGCCATGCCAACCCCTTGGCCATGCCATGGCCATGCCAACCTATTGGCCAGGCTGGCCCCTTGACCACACTGACCCCTTGGCCATGCCAACCCCTTGGCCGTGCCAAACCCTTGGTCAGCCCTCAGCCACACTGACCCCTAAGCTGTGCTGACCCTTTAAGCACCCTTGGCCATGCCAAGCCCTCGGCCACGCCAACCCATCGGCTGTGCCGACCCCTTGACCACCCCTTGGCCCTTTGGCCATGCCAACCCCTTGGCCATGCCGACCCCTTGACCACCCCTTGGCCTCTTGGCCATGCCAACCCATCAGCCACGCTGACTCTTTGGCCATGCTGAGCCCTCGGCCGTGCTGACCCCTTGGCCACGCCAATCCATTGGCTGTGCCAAGTCTTTGACCACGCCTCAGCCCTTTGGCCGTGCCAATCCTTCAGCCATGCCAACCCCTCGGCCGTGCCGACCCCTTGACCACCCCTTGGCCCTTTGGCCATGCCAACCCATTGGCCGTGCCAATCCATTGGCCGTGTTGACCCTTTGGCCATGCCAACCCTTTGGCCATGTTGACCCTTTGGCCATGCCAACCCATCGGCCGTGCCGACCCTTTGACTGTCCCTTGGCCACACCAACCCTTCAGCCATGCCAATCCGTTGGCCGTGTTGACCACTTGGCCATGCCAGCCCATCAGCCATGCCAAGCCCTTGACCGCCCCTTGGCCACGCCAGCCCATTGGCCCCGATGACCCCTCGGCCACGCCAACCCCTCGGCCATGCCAACCCATTGGCCGTGTTGACCACTTGGCCACGCCAACCCCTCGGCCATGCTAAACCCTCGGCCATGCCAACCTATTGGCCGTGCCAAGCTCTTGACCACCCCTCGGCCATGCCAACTCCTCGGCCGTGCCAACCCCACGGCCGTGACGGCCCTTTGGCCGCGCCAACCCCTCGGCCGTGCTGATCCTTTGACCACCGCTTGGCCTCTTGGCCACGCCGACCCCTTGACCACGGCTCGGCCACACCAACCCCTGGGCCGTGCCGCCCCCGGCCGCGCCGCCCCCCGCCCCGGGCCGCGGCGGTTACTGTGATTCCTCTCATGGCTTCTCCACCACTCGGGTTTTTCCGCTGTACAAAGGGAGACACTTTTCCTTTTCTTTTCCCCCCGCTTCCAAAGGGGTTTTTTCCCCCCGAGCTGTCGATATTTTTCCGTTGTCCAGCCCGGCGCCATCGCCCCCCTCCATCCGCCCGTCCGTTCCCCCGACTGTGACAAAGAGCAGAGCCCCCCGGGGTCACTCAGCTCCCGGGGGATCTCCGGCCCTGCCAGCCCCATCCGCGGCGGGGCCGCTGTCCGGCCGGCCGGCCGCTGTCCGGCCCGGCCCTCACTGCCCATGCATGTGCCACGCCCTCACGCCCGCTGCATGTGCACAGCCCGGCCCCGCCACACTCTCGGTTCCGTCCCCCAGCCGGACTCACCTGTGGGTTTTCGTTCCGTTTTTAATTTCCCAGGGTCAGTTTGACTTCACCCTTAATTTTGTATGGATTTTCGGAGGAGCTTTCTCCTTCTCCGGAGTCACGGAGGTGCGGCCATTCGCCTCCCGCCCTTGACGTTGTGATACACATCCCCCACAGAGATCTATGTTTCTTATATTATATTATTATTATTAATTATTATTATTATTATGTAATAAATTTATAAGAAAGCTCCGCCTGGTCCTGTGGTCGCTCAGATCCCGCGGTGGTCCTGGCCCTACACGGGGGGGACAATGGGAGCTCCCAAGGGACAGAGCCCAGTGGGTGAGATTTGGGGTGTCCCCACTGAATTTTGGGGTGTTCCTGGATGAGTTTTGGAGTGTCCCTGAGTGAGATTTGGGGTGTTCCTGGCTGAATTTTGGGGTGTTCTCAGTTGAATTTTAGCACGTCACGGCTGAATTTTGAGGTGCCCCTTTTTAATTTTGGGATATTCCCGGCTGAAATTTGAAGCACCCTGCATGAATTTTGGGATGTCCTTGGCTGAATTTTGGGCTGTCCCTGAGTGAGATTTGAGGTGTCCCTGGATGAATTTTGGGGTGTCCCTGCCTGAATTTTGGGGTGTTCTCAGTTGAATTTTAGGATGTCATGGCTGCATTTCGAGGTGCCCCAGTTTAATTTTGGGATATTCCCGGCTGAAATTTGAGGTGCCCCTCAAATTTTGGGGTGAATTAATTTTGGGTGGGGTGGGTGGGATGGATCTTGGGGTGTCCCTGGGTGAGTTTTGGGGTGTCCCTGGGTGAGTTTTGGGGTGCTCCTGGATGAGATTTGGGGTGTCCCTGGGTTAGTTTTGGGATGTTCCTGGATGAGATTTGGAGTGTCCCTGGGTGAGTTTTGGGGTGCCCTGGGTGAGATTTTGGGGTGCACCTGGATGAGTTTTGGGATGTTCCTGGATGAGATTTGGGGTGTCCTTGGGTGAGATTTGGGGTGCTCCTGGATGAGTTTTGGGGTGTCCCTGGGTGAGATTTTGGGGTGCACCTGGATGAGTTTTGGGATGTTCCTGGATGAGATTTGGGGTGCCCTGGCTCCCACGGGTGCCACACCAATGGCACGAAGCCGCTGTCCCGTGTCACACCCCCAGCAGGTCCCGGCCACCCCCTGGTGTCCCCAGGGCCAGGGCAGGGGGGGACCCTCGAGGGGCATGGCCAAGGGACAAAGGGACAGGGAAGGGACTGGGGGTCCCCACTTGTCTGGGTGTCCCCAACTCACCTGGATGTCACCAACTCAGCTGGGTGTCCCCAACTCAGCTGGGTGTCCCCAGCAGTGCCCCCACCCCCAGCACTGTCCCCAGCAGTGTCCCCAGCAGTATCCCCACCCCTGTCCCCAGCATTGTCCCAGCCAGTGTCCCAACACTGTCCCCAGGACTGTCCTCGCCCCTGTCCCCGCCCCGTCCCCAGCAGTGTCCCCAGCTCACACCAAGCATATATTTTATTGAAAGACCAAGTGGGTGACAACGGCGTGGGGACAGCCGGGGTGGCACAGTGGCTCGGGGGCTCCTCTGGCTGCTGAGTACAGATAAATACCGGGACATCGAGCGGGTGGCGATATAGTCACGATAGCGCTGGGCGACAGGGCCGAAGCGAGGGACCACCAGGCACAGCAGTGAGGAGGGGGCGGCCCCGGGACCCCCCCGGGGCCCGAGCTCGGTGGCGGGGGGGGGACAGCCGGGGACACCGACACGAGGGGCAGCACACCCGGGGCGGGGGGGCGGCTCTGGGGGATCCCCGTTCCTTTGGGGGGGCAGCGCGGATTTGGGGGCGCGCGGAGATGCCCCCCCCCTCCCCCGAGCTGCCCCCGGACCCCCCCGGACCCCCCGTGCCCCCCCCCCGTGCCCCCAAAGCCGCGGGCCCGCCGCCCCCCGGGCCGGCCGTGCTCATGCAGGGGGGGCTGCTCGGGCCGTGCCACCCCCCCCCGGGCTGTGTCACCCCCCGAGGGGACCCCCGGACCCCCGAGAGGTGGGGGGGGCGTGCGGGGGGGGGCAGATACTCTGGGGGTCACACAGAGAACCCCTGGGGTCACACAGAGTCCCTGGGGGTGACACAGAGTCCCTAAGGGTGACCCAGAGTCCCTAAGGGTCACAGAGAGTCCCTGGGGTGACAGAGTCCCTAAGGGTCACACAGAGAGTCCCTGGGGTCCCACAGAGTCCCTAAGGGTGACACAGA
This sequence comes from Calcarius lapponicus, assembly GCA_039654755.1. NCBI lineage: Eukaryota > Metazoa > Chordata > Aves > Passeriformes > Fringillidae > Calcarius > Calcarius lapponicus. Next base: position 19,125,819 of record CM077463.1, read on the forward strand.
ATCCCTGGGGGTGACACCGAGTCTCTGGGGTGACCCAGAGTCCCTGGCTGGGTGGCCCCGGATCCCGGGGGTGGCAGGGACCCTACTCCAGGTAGATGTCCTCTGTGGGGCAGGCGTACTCCAGGTGCTCCTGGTAATATTCCTGAAACGCTCGGCTGGGGGGCAGCGATGGGGAGGGGGGGGTCAGAGAGGGCAGGGGGCACAGAGCGGCACCCCCAGACCCACCGAGACCCTGAAAGAGGGGGCTGGGACCCCCAGAGCTGGCACAGCTGGATCCCGGTACCCGCGGCCCCCCCAGACCTGGCACAGCTGCACCCACAGCTCCTCCAGACCCCCAAACCTGGCACAGCCGGACCCACAGCCCCCAAACCTGGCACAGCCGGACCCACAGTCCCCACAGCTGACACAGCCAGACCCTGGCACCCACAGCCCCCAAACCTGGCACAGCCGGACCCACAGCACCCATAGCCCTCACAGCTGACACAGCCAGACCCACAGTCCCCCAAGCTCCCAAAACTGGCACAGCTGGACCCACAGTCCCCCAGACCCCCAAACCTGGCACAGCTGGATCCCGGTACCCACAGCCCCCCCAAACCTGGCACAGCTGGACCACAGTACCCCCAGACCCCCAAACCTGGCACAGCCGGACCCACAGCCCCCACAGCTGGCACAGCCAGACCCTGGCACCCACAGCCCCCAAACCTGGCACAGCCAGACCCACAGCACCCATAGCCCCCCAGAGCTGGCACAGCCGGACCCACAGCCCCCACAGCTGGCACAGCCAGACCCACAGCCCCCCCAGACCCCCAGAGCTGGCACAGCCAGACCCCAGCACCCACAGCACCCCCAGTCCCTGGCACCCAGAGCCCCCAAACCCAGCCCTCAGCACCCCAAAAACTCCTACAGCCATGATCCCAGCCCCAGCACAGCCACAACCCCTGCACCCCAATCCCCTGGCACCCAGACCCCAATCCCTGACACACAGACCCCAATCCCTGGCACCCCAATCCCCTGGCACCCAGACCCCAATCTCTGACACCCCAATCCCTGGCACCCCAATCTCTGACACCCCAATCCCCTGGCACCCAGACCCCAATCCCTGGCACCCAGACCCCCAGCACTCCCAGCCCCACCAGAGCCAGCCCCTCTGTCCCCTGTCCACTGTCACCCAGACCCCCCCAGATCCCCCAAGCCCTGGCACCCTGATCCTCCAGCACCCCCAGACCCTCTGCACCCCCAATCCCCTGGCACCCCAATTCCCTGGCACCCCAATCCCCTGGCACTCAGAGTCCCCATTCCCTGTCAATCCCAATCTCCTGGCACCCAGACCCCCCCAAAACCTCCAGCTCCAACACCCCGTACCCCCATGCCCCCCATGTCCCCATGTCCCCAGTGCCCCCTGTGCCCCCATAACCCCCGTGCCCCCAGCCCCATCCCAGCCACCCCGTGTCCCCCGTGTCCCCTGTACCCCCTGTGTCCCCATGGCCCCCATGTCCCCTGTACCTGCTGCGTGTCCCCCACATCCCCCGTGTCCTCGTGCCCCCTGTGTCCCCCATGCCCCCCATGTCCCTCCTGTCCCCAGTGCCCCCCCGTGTCCCCAGTGCCCCCGGTGTCCCCATGTCCCCTGTGTCCCCCGTGCCCCCCCATGTCCCCAGTGCCCCACGTTTCCCATGTCCCCCATGTCCCCTGTACCCTCCATGTCTTCTGCACCCCCTGGTGTCCCCCATGGCCCTCCTGTCCTCGTGCCCCCCATGTCCCCCATGTCCCTCATGTCCTCAGCGCCCTCGGTGTCCCCGCGCCCCCATAACCCCCGTATCCCCTGTACCCCACATCTCCCGTGTCCCCATGTCCCCCCATGCCCCTCCATCTCCCCTGTACCCCCTGTGTCCCCCGTGTCCCCTGCACCCCCCGGTGTCCCCCCATGGCCCCGGTGTCCCCGGTGTCCCAGTGTCCCCCATGTCCCCAGTGCCCCACGTCTCCCGTGTCCCCCCACGTTCCCTGTACCCCCTGTGTCCCCCATGCCCCCCATGTCCTCTGTACCCCCCGTGTCCTTGTGCCCCCCAGTGTCCCCCATGGCCCCGGTGTCCCCGGTGTCCCAGTGTCCCCCATGGCCCCGGTGTCCCCGGTGTCCCGGTGCCATACCCGACACACTCGGCCACGTGTCTCATGGACTCCTGCGACACGAACACGTGGCAGGCGAAGCGGCTCAGCACCGGGTGCTTGGTGATGAACCCGAAATAGCTGCGGGGGGGGGGGGGGGGCACGGGCTCAGGGGGGCACCCCCAAACCTGCCCCGGGCGGGCTCTGCCAGGGGACACCCCCAGAGCCCCGGGACGGGCACCCCGGGGGCACCGGGGCGGGCAGGGGACGCTGGGGTGGCACCGCGGGTGTCCCTGCGCGGGGTGGGGGTACCTTGGGGTGTCCCTAAATGGGATGAGGGTCCCTTGGGGTCCCTGGGTAGGGTGGGGCTTCCTTGGGGTGCCCACGGCAGGGTGGGGGTGTCACTTGGGGTGCCCCTGGGCAGGGTGGGGGTCCCTTGGGGTACCCCTAACAGAGTGGGGGTGTCTTGGAGTGCCCCTGGATGGGGTGAGGGTCCCTTGGGGCGTTCCTAAATTGGGTGAGGGTCCATTGAGTTGCCCCTGGCAGTGTGGGGATGTCTTGGGATGCCCCTAAATGGGGTGAGGGTCCCCTAGGGTGCCCCTTGGGGTGTCCTTAGGTGGGCTGGGGATCCATTGGGGTGCCCCTGGATGGGATGAGGGTCCTTTGGGGTGTCCCTGGGTAGAGTAAGGGGTCACCTAGGGTGTCCCTAGCGGAGTGGGGGTCCCTTGAGGCATTCCTGGAAGGGTGGGGGGTGTCCTTTGATGGGATGAGGCTCTCTTGGGGTGTCCCTGGCAGGGTCCCTCGGGGTGGCCCTGAGGGCAAGGGGGGCTCACCAGCTGTTCCGGGGGTGGCACCCACAGAAGGAGATGTTCTTCATCTGGAAGAAGTGGCTGCAGCGCTCGAACTGCGGCGGGACAGGGGCACAGGAGGGGCTGGGTCAGGTCTGGGGGTCCAGAACCCCCAAAATCTGTGCCCCCCCCCCTTAGCATCGGCCCCCCAAACCCACAGCCCCACACCCTGCACCTGTTCCACTCACCTCCAGAGCCCTGAGCCCCCCCAAAACCCACTCCCCACATTCTTCCTGTCCTGGGTAACCCCAGACCCCTGAGCCCCCCCCAAAACCCACTCCCCACATTCCTCCTGCCCAGACCCCTGAGCCCCCCCCAAAACCCACTCCCCACATTCCTCCTGTCCTGATCACCCCAAACCCAGACCCCTCAGCCCCTCATTACCTCCTTGCCCCCCAAAATCAGACCCCCAAAGCCCTGACCTCGTGATCACCCCAAATCTGAGCCCCTCATCACCCCCCAAACCCACCCCCACATTCCTCTCTGTTGCCCCCCCAAACCCACACCCCTGCACCCCTCCCCTCCTGGTCACCCCCAAATCTCCTTTTTGCCCCCAGATCCAGACCCCTGTCCCCTCCTGTCCCCCAAACCCAGACCCCTGTCCCCTCCTGTCCCCCCAGACCCAGACCCCTGTCCCCTCCTGTCCCCCCAGACACAGACCCCTGTCCCCTCCTGTCCCCCCAGACCCAGACCCCTGTCCCCTCCTGTCCCCCCAGACACAGACCCCTGTCCTTTCCTGTCCCCCCAAACACAGACCCCCGTCCTCTCCCAAACCCAGACCCCTGTCCCCTCATGTCCCCCCAAACCCAGACCCCTGTCCCCTCATGTCCCCCCAAACCCAGACCCCTGTCCTTTCCTGTCCCCCCAAACACAGACCCCTGTCCCCCCCGGTGCCCCCCAAACCCAGACCCCTGTCCCCCCGGTGCCCCCCAAACCCAGACCCCTGTCCCCTCCATGTCCCCCCAAACCCAGACCCCTGTCCTTTCCTGTCCCCCCAAACCCAGACCCCTGTCCCCCCAAACCCAGACCCCTGTGCCCTCCTGTCCCCCCAAACACAGACCCCTGTCCCCCCCGGTGCCCCCCCAAACCCAGACCCCTGTCCCCCCGGTGCCCCCCAAACCCAGACCCCTGTCCCCCCGGTGCCCCCCAAACACGGACCCCTGTCCCCTCCTGTCCCCCCAAACCCAGACCCCTGTCCCCTCCTGTCCCCAAGACCCAGACCCCTGTCCTTTCCTGTCCCCCCCAAACCCAGACCCCCGTCCTCTCCCAAACCCAGACCCCTGTCCCCCCAGTGTGCCCCCTGTCCCCTCTGTGTCCCCGCGGTGTCCCCCCAGTGTCCCCCCATTCCCCAGTGCCCGACCTCGTGCTCGGGGCTGTACTCGGTGACGGTCAGGATGAGTTTGATGCCCTGCAGTGTCACCTCCAGGTCACAGCTGGCCGGGGGCCGCAGGTGCACCGTCAGCTTCCTGGTGGTGGCGATCTGGGACGGCGGGAAAGGCGGGAAAGGGCAAAAAAGGGAAAATTGGAGAAGGTAAAATGATAAAATATTGGTAAGAGATTATAAAAGGGAGCCCCGTGGGGTCAAGGCTGGGGCCTGCTCCCTCTGCTAAGCACAGCTCAGCAATAGCTACCAAGTTCCCATGCCAAATTATTATTATTATTATTATTATTATTATTATTATTATTATTATTATCTGACTTTTCATCTTATCAACCGAATTTTCATATCGTTATTATTATTAACTGTCTTCTCATAATGTCAACAAACTTTTCATATCATTATTATTATCAACAGACTTTTCATTCTCCAGACTGTTTCGCAATCTTGAGAATGAAAAGTCAGTTAATAACAAATTATTTATTCCTGGGTAAAAAACAGGCTGCACCTGTAATAAGAAGAGATCTGTTCCATGAGAATGAGCAGAAAAGGTGTGGGAAACGGACTAAAAATAACAAGTTTGACAGATATACTGATGAACTGAGTGTGTGCTATTAATTACAATTAGATCTGACAATATAATCGAAATTATATTATATTACATTACATTATATTACAATATCATATCATATCATGTCATATATAACTATATAATTATTATATATTACATAGGTTTGTGTTTAGTTATTATTTCTATTATTTAATAATATTGTTATTTATATTACGTTAATTTATTACTATTTCTATTATTTATATGATAAATATATAATCGATATTATGTATTAATATATTATATGTAATAGCTAATAGATAATAACACGATTAATAATTATAGTATATAATATTTCGTATAATAAATATTATATATAATATTTATTATGTATTTTAATAATATAATTGTATATAATAATACAGTTATTATATGCTAATGTCGTTATAATTATCATTTAATAATATAATAATACGATGATGTGTTTTTTAATATAATTTAATAGTTATAATATTTATTTTATATGTGATTATACTATAAATAATTTTATATTATAAATAATATTATAATAGATCACAATTAATTTTCTATTATTAATTACGGAATATACAATAATTAACGTATACTAATAAAAATACCATTGGATAATGCCATCAAATACGGCCTGAGCCATAAAAATTCAGGTTTCCTGCCCGAGGAGGCGAGTCCCGGCTGCCCTGCCCCGCTCACCTTCTGCATGGCGGCGCAGAGGATGCCGTTGCCCTGGTGGTACGGGACCTCCACGGAGCCCAGGAACTGCACGTTGAACCGCTCCACCCAGCACGGGTTCCGCTTCAGGCCTGCGGCACCGCGGGGCAGCGTCAGCGTCACGGAGTCACAGAGGGGCGGGATGGCGGGATTGGGGAGTCACGGAGTCACACAGAATCAGGGAGTCACACAACGGCAGAATCTCGGGATTGGGGAGTCACGGAGTCACACAGAATCAGGGAGTCACAGAACGGCAGAATCTCGGGATTGGGGAGTCACGGAGTCACACAGAATCAGGGAGTCACAGAACGGCAGAATCTCGGGATTGGGGAGTCACAGAGTCACACAGAATCAGGGAGTCACACAACCGGGAATTACAGAAGGGCAGGATGGCGGGATTGTGGAATGGCGGAGTCACACGGAATCGGGGAATCACGGAATCACACAGAATCAGGGAGTCACACAACGGCAGAATCTCGGGATTGTGGAATGGCGGAGTCACACGGAATCGGGGAGTCACGGAATCACAGAATCACACAGAATCAGGGAGTCACACAATCGCGGAATCACACAATCATGGAATCACAGAATTACACAGAATCAGGGAATTATACAATCACGGAATCACACACAATCACAGAATCAGCGAATCACACAGAATCAGGGAATCAGGGAATCACACAATCACAGAATCAAGGAATCGCACAGAATCAGGGAATCATGGAATCACACAATCACACAGAATCAGGGAATCAGAGAATCACACAATCATGAAATCATGGAATCACGCAATTACAGACTCACTGAATCACACAGACTCAGGGAATCACACAATCGTGGAATCATGGAATCTCAGGATCACAGGATCATGGAATCACAGAATCACACAGAATCGCACAATCAGAGAATCACAGGATCACACATAATCACACAGAATCACAGGATCGTGGAATCATGGAAGCACACAATCACACAGAATCACAGAGGATTATGGAATCACAGAATCACACAATCAGGGAATCATGGAATCTCAGGATCACAGGATCATGAAATCACGAAATCACACAGAATCGCACAATCACACAGAATCACAGAGGATCACAGGATCATGGAATCACACACAATCACAGAATCACACAATCAGGGAATCATGGAATCACACAATCAATCAATCATACAGAATCGTACAGAATCACACAGTCACAGAATCACACAATCACACAATGTCGCCCAGAATCACCGGATCACACAGAATTCACAGAATTGACAGAATCCCTGGGTTGGAAGAGACCTTAGAGACCATGGAGTCCAGCCCAGCCCCAACCCGTCAGGCAGCCCCTGGCACCCAGTGCCACAGCCAGGCTGGTCAAACACCCCCAGGGATGGTGACTGCACCACCTCCCCGGGCAGCCATTGCAGAACTTTCTCCCCCTTGCTGGAAAAGCTTTTTCCTGCTCTCCAACCTGAATTTCCCTTGGCACAGCTCGGGGCTGTGTGCTCTGCTTGTGTCAGTGCTGCTGGAGCAAGAGCCCGAGGGCAGCTGGGCACAGGCACCTTTCAGGAGCTGCAGAGAGTGATGGGGGCAGCCCTGAGGCTCCTTTTCTGCAGGCTGAGCACCCCCAGCTCCCTCAGGGGCTCCTCTCAGGGTTTGTGTTCCCAGCCCCTCTCCAGCCCCGCTGCCCCTCTGGCCCTGCTCAGTGTCCCAAGGTCCTTCCCAGGCTGAGGGGCCAGAGCTGGGCACAGCCCTGAGCTGAGCCCTGCCAGTGCCCAGGGCCGGGCACAGTGACCTCCCTGCTGCTGCTGCCCCTGCATCCCTGGCACAGCCAGCTGGCACTGCCCCCCTGGCCACCAGGGCACACCAGGGCTCCTGTCCTGCTGCCCACCAGGTCCCTTTGTGCCTGGCACTGCCCAGCGAGCCCTGCTGGCCAAGAGAGCCATTGATTCTGTATTAACTTCTGCAAAATATTTTATTTTAGTATAGTTTGTAATCTCTGTTTAAATCATTTAGATTATTTATTCTGTACTAATTTAAATATTATTTATTTTTGTATTATATAGAAATGATATATTATATGTATATTTATATAGTGTTTACATTTTTATATATATTAAGTTTATATATTATTATTTATTATTATATAGTAATATATTTCCTTTTTTATATCTTATTTATCCTATATTAAATTTGGAAATTATTTTAATTTAGTCCCGTTTGTAATTGCTGTTTAAATGATACAGATTGTTTAGTCTATATTAAATTTATAGATTATTTATTCTGTACTAATTTATACATTATTTATTTTTGTATAACATATATATTATTTATATATTTATTCATTTTATATCGTATTTACATACTATTTATTATTTATACATTATTTATATTTTATACATTAAATTCATAAATTATTATTTATTATTATATATTTTATATAGTAATATATTATTTATTTGGTATTAAATGTATCAATTATTAATTCTATCTTGCCATATATTTTATTTATTTACATATTATATATTATCAATTAATATTAACATGATATATTATATGTAATACATAACATATATTATCTCTATATTAATGTATTTTATATTCTTTATATATTATTTATTCTTTATATATTGTTTATATATTTTATATAGATTACATTTATATATATTTTCTATACTTTCTAAGATGTTATTTATTATATTTTGCAAATTATTTAAATATAATTAAAATTTGTAATCTCTTTTTAAGTATAATAAATAATTAAATCTCTTTTTAGCTACTTTTGATATAATTTGATATAATTTGTCATTTTTTATATAATTTGTCATCCTTTTGTGGTCAATACCCTAATCCCTGTGTAGACTGTATATTTTGTTGTGATAAATATATATTATTGTTTAAAACAATAAATTATATACGAATATATATTATAGCTAGATATATCAGTTTAAACTGTAATAATTTTAAATTTTGCTTTTGCAAATATTAATATAGAAGCTACATGCTGTGTGCTATAGCACTAACTTTTACAACAGGAACTGTAGTTATGAAATACCAACTAATGCTTTTATTTTTGGAACTAACTGACAATAGCGAGAATAACTCAGATAAGTAAAATAACTAAAACTCTCTGTGTGATTAAATAATATTAAAAAAACCCCACACAGATAACATGGAAAAAAAGATGTAAAAAGATTTCTGCCACTGACCCTCCAACTATCAATAACTCCCCGTTTGTTGTGAAGAAATTACATACACATTGTGAAAAAATACTATTCACCACTCCCAAAAATGAAATATTCACTCTTGCACAACGGGTCAGGGGTGGAACCAAACTAAAAAATTCCCAGAGGATGTAAAAAAACTTAAAGACATGTTTAAATATGTATAATCCTCATAAATAGGTATGCAATCAATGCAATATAAATAATATATAATTTATATATGATATAAAAATAAATAATGTATAAGTTAATATAGAATAAATAAAGTTAATATAGAAAATCAATATAGAAAATCTCAATAAAGAAAGAAAACCGATATAGAAAAAAATACGGGAATAATAGAAATAAATATAGAGATAAACATAGAAATAAATATGGAGATAAATGTAGGGATATAAATGTAGAGATATAAATGTAGAGATATAAATATAGAGATATAAATGTAGAGATAAATATTGAAAAATCAATATAGAAAGAAAATCAATATAGAAAATAAATATAGAGATAAATATATAAATAAATACAGAGATAAATGTGGAAATGAATGTGGAAGTATTTGTAGAAATAAATATTGAAAAATCAATATAGAAAGAAAAATCAATATAGAAAAATAAATATAGAAATAATAGAAATAAATATAGAGATAAATATAGAAATAAATGTAGAAATATATCTAGAAATATATCTAGAAATAAATATAGAAAAATCAATATAGAAAAAAATTATAGAAAGAAAATCAATATAGAAAAATAAACATAGAAATAACAGAAATAAATATAGAAAAATCAATATAGAAATAATAGAAATAAATATAGAAAAATAAACATAGAAATAATAGATATAAATATAGAAAAATTAATGTAGAAAAGGAAAAATTATTATAGTAAAGCTACAGCCACACCCCCACCGCTTTTATCCCTTATGAAAAATTAAGGACGTGGAAGAGCAAAGCTGGTTTTTGGCAGAGAGGGCCCCCCAAGCCCCAGCCCCCTCCCCGTTCGGGGGTCCCCGGGCTCGTACCGACGGCGTCGCGGGCCTGCCCCACCACCTCGTGGGCGTAGAAGGCGGGGAAGATGCCGCGCTCGCCCGTGCGCATGTTGTAGCCCCGGGTACCAGTAATCGTCCTCCTCCAGCTCCACCAGGATGGGGTCGTCCACGTCCAGCTCCAGCTCGTCCTCGTGGCGCGGGATGAACCTGGGGGGACGCGCGGGGGGGGACAGCATGGGGACATGGGCAGCGCCAAAGTCACTGCATGACCTCGTGGGCAGCCCCAAAGTCACTGCCGTGATGTCCTGGTCAGCTCAAAGTCACTGCCCTGACCCCTTGGTCAGCCCCAAAGCCACTGCCATGACCTCCTGGACACAGGCAGCCCCAAAGTCACTGCATGACCTCGTGGGCAGCCCCAAAGCCACTGACATGATGTCCTGGTCAGCCCAAAGTCACTGCTGTGACCTCGTGGGCAGCCCCAAAGTCACTGTCCTGACCCCTTGGGCAGCCCCAAAGCCACTGCCATGACCTCCTGGACATGGGCAGCCCCAAAGTCACTGCCATGATGTCCTGGTCAGCCCAAAGTCACTGCCATGACCTTGTGGGCAGCCCCAAAGTCACTGACATGATGTCCTGGTCAGCCCAAAGCCACTGCCATGACCTCGTGGGCAGCCCCAAAGCCACTGACATGATGTCCTGGTCAGCCCAAAGTCACTGCCATGACCTCGTGGGCAGCCCCAAAGCCACTGCCCTGACCCCTTGGTCAGCCCCAAAATCACTGTCCTGCCCTCCTGGACATGGGCAGCCCCAAAATCACTGTCCTGCCCTCCTGGATATGGGCAGCCCCAAAGTCACTGCCATGACCTCGTGGGCAGCCCCAAAGCCACTGACATGATGTCCTGGTCAGCCCAAAGCCACTGCTCTGACCTCCTGGTCAGCCCCAAAGCCATGGCCTTGACCTCCTGGTCAGCCCCAAAGTCACTGTCCTGTCCTCCTGGACATGGGCAGCCCCAAAGTCACTGCCATGATGTCCTGGTCAGCCCAAAGTCACTGCATGACCTCGTGGGCAGCCCCAAAGCCACTGACATGATGTCCTGGTCAGCCCAAAGCCACTGCCCTGACCCCTTGGGCAGCCCCAAAGTCACTGCCATGACCTCCTGGACATGGGCAGCCCCAAAGTCACTGCCCTGACCCCTTGGTCAGCCCCAAAGCCACTGACATGATGTCCTGGTCAGCCCAAAGCCACTGCTCTGACCTCCTGGTCAGCCCCAAAGTCACTGCCTGGCCTTCCTGGTCAGCCCAAAGCCACTGCTCCGACCCCTTGGTTAGCCCCGAAGTCACAGCCCTGCCCTCCTGGTCAGCCCCAAAGTCACTGCCCTGACCTCGTGGGCAGCCCCAAAGTCACTATCCTGACCCCTTGGTCAGCCCCAAATTCACAGCCCTCATCTCCTGCTCAGCCCAAAGTCACTGCTCTGACCTCCTGGTCAGCCCCAAAGCCACAGCTCGGCACCCCTGATGTCATCAGCACCCCAAAGCCACTGTCCTGGCCTCATGAGCAGCCCCAAAGCCACTGCCCTGTACCCTTCAGCTCCTAATCACCCCAAATCCACTCTCTTCAGCCCCTCACCACCCCAAAAATCCACCCCATTACATCCCTGACCTCCCAGTCACCCCAAAAAACACACTCCTGACCTCCTGGTCAGCCCCAAAGTCACTGCCCTGACCTCTTGGTCACCCCCAAAGCCACTGCCCTGCTCTCCTGGTCAGTCCCAAAGCCACTGCCCTGACCTGGTCAGGCCCAGATTCACAGCCTTGACCTGCTGAGCCCCAAAGCCACTGCCCTGACCTCGTGGTCAGCCCCAAAGCCACAGCTCAGCACCCCTCAGGTAATCGGCACCCCTCAGGTTATCAGCACCCCTCAGGTTATCAGCACCCCGAAGCTACTGCCCTGATCTACTGCTCAGCCTCAAATCCACCCCCCCAACCTCCTGGTCAGCCCAAAGCCCCTGCCCTGTACCCCTCAGCTCCTAATCACCCCAAATCCACTCTCTTCAGCCCCTCACCACCCCAAAAATCCACACCATTACATCCCTGACCTCTTGGTCACCCCAAAAAACACATTCCTGACCTCCTGGTCAGCCCAAACCCACTCAGCTCCTGGTCACCCCCAAATCTGCTTCCCCTCACCTCATGGCAGGGGATGAACCTGGGGGACCCCATGGATGGAGGGGTTGGGCGGGGATGGGGTCCTGGAGACCCCGAAGCCACCACCTCACACTCCTGATCTCCTGGGCACCCCCAAACCCAGACCCACACCCCTTCCCCCCCGGGCACCCCCAGACCCACAGCCCTGTCCTCCTCATCCCCTGCTCACCCCCCGTGCTCAGGCCCCACCCCAATGTCGTGGTCACCCCCAAACCCTGTGGCAGCTGTGGGGTGCCTGCCCTGGGGGACACGACAGCCCCAGAGCCCAGGGACAGCCACCCCAGCAGCGGGCAGGGGGCCCTGGGGTGGCACCGCGGGGCCCTGGGTGTCCCCAGGAGGGGCTGGGTGTCACCTGGGGTGTCACCTGGGGTGGCCTCACCTGAAGACAGCGCGGTGGGTCTGCTCCCGCTCCTCCCCGTTCACCATGCAGGAGAACAACCCGAAGGACTCTGTGCCTGTGGGGACAGCAATGCCAGGGACACGGGGGACAGCTGCCACCCCCACGGGGACAGGGGACAGCTGCCACCCCCACGGGGACACCCCTGCCCATGTCACTCGTGGGGTCAGAACCTGAGCCCTGCCCATCAGAGCAGGACTGGGACCCCTGTGGTCACGTGAGCCTGCCCTGTCCCCCGTGACATGTCACGACGTGCCGAGACATCCCAGATGAATCGTGACATATCATGACATGACATGGCACACGGGAATGGCGCCAGGGACAGGACAGAGAGGGCAGCTGGTGTGAGAAGAGCCAGGACAGCATGGCACAACATGTCACATCCTGTGACATACCGTGACATCCCGTGACACGTGGTGACATGCCACAACAGGGTACACGGGAGTGGCTGGGGCAGGACACGGAGGGCAGCTGGTGTGCCAAGGTCACCCAGACCAGCCCAGGACACCGTGACACGTCACGACACGTCACGACATGTCACGACACGTCACGACACGTCACGACACGACGCTGCCACTTACTGGAGGAGCGCGAGGTGCTGTTGACGAAGACGTTGAGGAACTTCTTGGAGAACTGCAGGTCGGCCTCGGGGGACGAGTCCTCGGAGGAGCTGCGCGCGTCGGGGGCCACCAGCCCGTCCCCAAAGGCCACCTCGTCGTCGCAGGCCCTCAGGATGTCGCTGTCGTCGCTGAGCACGGACGTGCAGCGCCGCAGGCTGACCAGCTCCAGCTGCGTGTGCTCGTCCACCACCAGCGTGTACTTGACCGAGTCGTAGGCCAGCGACTCGTCCAGCGCCGGCGGCTCCGGCGGCTCCGGCGCCTCCCCGGCCGGGCTGCCCCGGCGCGAGGCCACCGAGGCCGGCTCGGCCTCCTCCAGGGCCATGGCGAAGCCGCGGTTGGTCTTGGCCGTGGACACGTCCAGCGCGGCGGGGTCGGCGTCGGGCGCTAACCGGACGTCGTCGATCATGGAGTCGGCCTCCAGCACGCCCGAGTCCAGGTCCCCGTCGAGGGCCCAGCGCCGGGGGCTGGCGGGACGGCGATCGGTGCCGGCGGGCTCGGCGCCGGGGGACGCCCGCGGGAGCGGCGCCGGGCGGCAGCCCAGGGTGGCCAGGACCTCGGAGGCGTCCAGGCGGCCCAGGGCGACGGGGCGGCCGGGGCACACGGGCGCGATGGTGTCGTTGGTGGGGTTGCTGAGGAACAGGAAGGGCCCCGGCTCCTCGGCCGGCGGCTCCGGCGGCGGCTCCGCGACCGCGTGCTCGGCCTCGGCCAGGGAGCTGCGCAGCGTCTCCATGTCCACCAGCTCGATGGCGCCGCGCTGGCACCGCGCCGCCGGGGCCGCGTCCGCCAGCGGCGCCGGCGAGTCCCGCGGGCCCGGCTCCTCGTCCAGCGCCTCGCTCAGGATCTCGGGCTCCAGGTCGGAGGCGGGCGAGATGGTGTCGCACAGCGAGTGGCTGTTCTGGAAGCACTCGTCCGGGCACTTGATGGGGTACGAGCCCTCCGAGATCATCTTGTTCACCAGGTTGCTGAGCAGCCACGGCGAGTCCGAGTCCTCGCTCAGGTCGGGCTCCGACTCCGAGTCGGAGTCGTACTCGCTGTTGTCCTCTTCGTCCGCCTCGGGCATCAGCTTGGGCCCCACGGGCAGGTAGAAGGAGCGGCGGATGCTCTCCAGGCTGTGGTCGGGGTCGATCTTCAGGTCCAGGGGGCTGGCGCTGGACACGTCGGTCTGGCCCTCGGGCGCGGGGGCCGTCGGCCGGGTCCAGGCTGTCGTAGTAGGCGTCCATCTTCAGCTCGGCCAGGCTCTCCCTCCTGAGCACGCCGCGCTCCGGCGGGCCCCTCTCGGCCGGCTCCTCCTCGTCCTCCTTGCCCTTGTCCAGCAGCAGCGAGTCCTTGATGCCCAGCAGGCCGGGCGCCTCCAGCTCGGGCTCCAGCTCTCCCTCGGAGCCGGGTGAGCTGGCCTCCTCGATGGAGTTGGTCAGGTGGGACGAGCGGCCGCTGCTGCTGTCGCTGCTCAGGTCCAGCTCGGTCTCCGAGATGGACGAGATCATGTTGCTGACCAGGCGCCCGCCGGCGAAAGCCGCCTCGAGCTCCCCGTCCACGTCCGAGTCGGAGCCGGGCGAGCTGAGCTCGTCCCCGCGCCGCCCGCCGGGCAGGAAGGGCTTGGCCGTGCGGCTCGTGAGGTCGGCCTCGATGCCCGGGTCCGAGGAGGGCGAGGTGGTCTCCGAGGAGCCCGAGGGGTGGCCGCGCACGCTGGCGGCCCGGCCGGACTGGGCGCCCTCCCCGTCGGAGCTGAGCGGCTCCGCGGGAGCCCCGTCCCGCTCCGGCCGGGGGGGCTGCGGCTGCGGGCGGGGGGACCCCGGGCTGCCGCCGCCCTGGGGCTGCGTGGGGGCCTGGGGGGCGGCCTGGGGCGGGGGGGCGGCCTCGGGGGCGCCGGGGGGAGCCGCGGGCCCTGTTGGAGAGAGACAGGGGTGAGGAGGCGGGGGCGGCTGGCGGGGGGCGCGGCGGGGAGAGCGGAGCTCGGAGCGCAGCGGAGATGAGGTTCATGTTAAAATCGGGCGCGGCTCTCGGGGGCGATGGGTTACCATGTGCCAGGGACTCGGGGCTGTTGCCTTGCGAGTCCAGGGGGGAGGGCGGCAGCGAGGGGGGAGCCCCCCCGGGGCCCGGCGGGCTCTCCAGGCAGGGTCCGTCCAGGATGCAGGCGTGGGGGGACGAGTGTCCTGCGGGGAGGGCGACACGGAGCCGGCGTCACCCCGCGGGGCGGCCGCGGGAGCCGGCAGCACACCCGCGATGGCACAGCCCCACTGGCACAGCCCCACTGGCACAGCCCCACTGGCACATGCCCAAATGTCACACCTGCATTGTCACACCCGCACTGGCACAGCCTCATTGTCCCAGCCCCACTGTCACACCCGCATTGGCACAGCCCCACTGTCACATGCCCAAATGTCACACCTGCATTGTCACACCCGCGATGGCACAGCCCCCCTGGCACAGCCCCACTGGCACAGCCCCACTGGCACATGCCCAAATGTCACACCTGCATTGTCACACCCACACTGGCACAGCCTCATTGTCCCAGCCCCACGGTGACACCCGCATTGGCACAGCCCCACTGTCACATGCCCAAATGTCACACCTGCATTGTCACACCCACACTGGCACAGCCTCATTGTCCCAGCCCCACGGTGACACCCGCATTGGCACAGCCCCACTGTCACATGCCCAAATGTCACACCTGCATTGTCACACCCGCGACGGCACAGCCCCATTGTCACACCTGCACCGTCACACCTACATTGTCACAGCCCCATTGGCACAACACCAATGTCACACCTGCATGTCAGAGCCCCACTGTCACACCCCATTGTCACAGCCCCCCTGCGTCGGCACAGCCTCACTGTCACCCCGCCACTGTCACAGCCCCACTGTCACAGCCCCATTGTCACACCTGCATTGTCACAGCCCCACTATCACAGTCCCACTATCACACAGCCCCCCTATCACACCTGCTTTGTCACAGCCCCACTGTCACCCCACCACTGTCACAGCCCCACTGCCACAGTGCCACTGTCACATCTGCATTGTCACAGCCCCACTGTCACAGCCCCACTGTCACACCTGCATTGTCACAGCCCCACTGTCACAGCCCCATTGTCACAGCCCCACTGTCACAGCCCCACTGTCACACCTGCATTGTCACAGCCCCACTGTCACACCTGCATTGCCACAGCCCCACTGTCACAGCCCGTGTCCCCCCGCGCTCACCGGTGTGTGAGGAAGAGGAGGAGGAGGAGGAGTGCAGCAGCGCGTCCTGCCAGCTGGGGCGCGGCGCGGGCGGGGCGAAGCCGCCGTTGTTGTTCAGGGAATCCTGCAGGGACAGCGCGCCCGGGGGGATCAGTGCGGGCCCCCCGATCCTGGGGAGCGCTGGGGGACCCCGGGGGGACACCGGGATGGGGGGTGGGAATGGGGATATGGGGGATGTGGGAATGGGGGATGTGGGAATGGGGATACGGGGGACGTGGGACTGGGGGATGTGGGATATGGGTCCTAGCGGGGACAGGGATGGGAATGGGTGCAGGAGGGGACAGGGGTAGGGGGACATCCCCAGGATGGAGGGATGGGAATGGGGGATGTGGGGGACGGGAATGGGGATAGGGGGGATGTGGGAATGGGTCCTAGTGGGGACAGGAATGGGGGGACACTGGGATGGGGGCATGGGAATGGGTGCTGGGGGGAACAAGAATGGGTGCCAGGGGGACAGGGATAAGGGGACATCCCCGGGGATGGGCACTGGGGGGACAGGGACGGGAATGGGTGCAGGAGGGGACAGGCATGGGGGGACATCCCGGGTTATGGGTCCTAGGGGGGACAGGGATGGGAATGGAGGATGCGGGGCACAGGAACGGGAATGGGGGATGTGGGGACAGGGATGGGGGTGCGGGAGGGGGTGCCGGGGGTGGGGACGGTTCCGGGGGGGTCTCGGGGAGGGCTCGGAGGGGCCTGGCAGCCCCCGTGCCACGTGCGCGGGTTTATCCGGATTAGGGCCGCCGCATCCCTGCATCCCCCCGCCCGGCCAGACGCGCGCCAGGGGCCGGGCACGGCACGGCACGGCACGGGTGGCACGGTGCCCGGCCCGGGGACAAACCCAGCGCCCAGCAGCGGCTCTGAGCGCGGGACAGCCGTGCGGGAGCCCGGGAGCAGGGCCCCGGCCCGCAGGGGTGTGCGGAGCCCCCGGGATGTTCGGGAACGTCGCGCCGGCAGCTGCAGCGGGATTAGTCCCGCCGGGAAGCCCGGGCAGCGCTAATCCCGGCCCGTCCCGGCCCATCCCGGCGGGAGCGGGGATTAGGGAGCGCGGCTGGGGCCGCCGGGCACCAATCGGGGGGGGCCTGACGGGGACTGGGGTGGGCACCGAGGGGGCACAGGGAGATGGGAATGGGCATGGGACAGCGATGGGAGAATGGGAATGGAAGAGGGATGTGGGAATGGGGGATGTGGGAAATGGAAGATGTAGGAAAGGGGGATATGGGAATGGGGATGTGGGAATGGGGGATGTGGGAATGGGGGATGTGGGAATGGGGGATGTGGGAATGGGGGATGAGGGAAAGGGAATGGAGGAATGGGGATGTGGGAATGGGGATGTGGGAATGGGGGATGTGGGAATGGGGATGAGGGAAAGGGAATGGGGGATGTGGGAATGGGGGATGTGGGAATGGGGATGTGGGAATGGGTCCTAGGGGGCACAGGGATGGGAATGGGTGCTGGGGGGATACAAATGAGCACTGGAGGGACAGGGATGGGGGACAGGGATGAGGGAGCATCCCCAGGGAAGGGTACTGGGGAGACAGGGATGGGAATGGGCGTTGAAGGGGACAAGGCTGGGGGACAGGGACAGATCCTTGGGGGGGACAGGGGGTGGGGGGACAGGGATGGGACAGGATGGAAGTGGCGATGGAGGGGATGGGGACAGGCGCTGGAGGGGACAGGGATGAGGGACATGTGGGAGGACAGGTGAACGGCGGTGGAAGGGTTAAAGCCGGGGTACAAGGGATGGGGACACAGGGATGGCGGCAGGGGGGACAGGGATGCCGCCTCCTCCCGGGAGCCCGCGACGGGGCAGATCCAGGGGCTCCACCCGCCCCTCCAAGGGGTGACGGAGCCACGCGGGGACCCCCGGGCTCTGTCCCCTCTCGGAGCCCCCCCGGCCCGGCAGCGCGCGGGGCCCTGCCGGGAAAAGGGGGGGCCCCGAAATTCCCGAGGGCCCGCGGTTCCCTGGCAACGCCGGCGGCTGCAGCCGCTTCCCACACACTGCGGCGGCGCCTGCGCCGCGACACGGGGACATCCCTGCGGCGACACGGCCCGGGGGACACCCCCGGGGAGCCCCGAGCCCCGCAACAGGGGGGACACGGCGTGGGGGGGGCACCGGGGATGGAGAACCCCGGGATGGAGGGGACAGGGACCCCCGGGGGGATGGGGACAGGGACCCCCGGGGAAGGGGACACAAACCCCGGGGAGGGATGGGGACAGTGATCCCGGGGGAAGGGGACAGTGACCACGAAAGGGAAGGGACAGTGACCGGGGAGGGAGGGACAGACCTCAGTGTGGGGAAGGGACACAGATCCTGGGGAGGGATGGGGACAGTGACCCCTGGGGAGGGATGGGGACACAGACCCCGGGACAAGGGGACACCTGCGGCCAGCCCGGCCTCACCTGGGTGCCCGGGGCCGTCAGGTTGAGGGTGGTGGGGCGGTGCTTCTGCGTCTCCTCCAGGGCGGGCGAGGGGATGGGCGAGGCCGATGGGGACGGCGGCGCCTCCAGCTCGTTGCCTTCCTCCTCCTCCTCTTCCTCGTCGTCGTCGTCGTCGTTGTCGTCGATCATCTCGAACTCCTGGAAGTCGTCCTGGAAGGTGCACACGGGGTGCGGCTGCTCCCCGCGCTCCAGCACCAGGCAGTCCTGCGGGCGGCACCGCGTCAGGGACCAGGGGACAGCCGCGGGCCACCCTCCCTGCCACCCAGGGCTGGCAGCGTCCCCGGTCCCCCCTGGGGTGGCCTAAAGGGGACAAGGGACCCCCGGCTCGTCCCCTTTGCCTCAGCACCCACAGAGCCACCAAAGCCACCACTGCGGGTGAGTGGTGGCAGCCCGGTGTCCCCACAGCCCCCGCGGTGTCCCCAAGGGCCACCAGGCTCCCACACCTTCTCATAGTGGTCCGAGTCGTAGTTGAGGCCGATGCCGCAGTCGTCCGTGATCTCCGACAGGTCCTCATCATCGAACTCCTCCAGGCTGATGTCCTGGGGGGGCCTGGGGACACAGGGGACACGGCTCAGGGACAGCCAGGCCCTCATGGCACCGTGAGAGCAGAGTGGCACCGTGGGGACACAGGGGACACGTCTCAGGGACAGCCAGGCCCTCATGGCACTGCGAGAGCAGAGTGACACCATGGGGACACAGGGGACACAGCTCAGTGACAGCCAGGCCCTCATGGCACTGCGAGAGCAGAGGGGCACCACGGGGACACAGGGGACATGGCTCAGGGACAGCCAGGCCAGGCCCTCATGGCAGCATGAGAGCAAAGTGGCACCATGGGGACATCCGTCCGTGTATGAGTGACATTCTCAGCATGGGAGCACCAGGGACATGGCACCATAACTCTGTCACCCCTGGTGCCACACGGACATGTCACCGTAACTCTGTCACCCACCCCTGTGTGCCACACAGACATGGCACCAGGACACTGTCATCCCTGTGTGCCACACAGACATGGCACCAGGACACTGTCATCCCTGTGTGCCACACGGACATGGCACCAGGACACTGTCATCCCTGGGCGCTGGACCAGGACAGCCAGAGGGACATGTCACCATAACACAGGGACGTGGCACCAAACCCTGTCACCCCTGGGTGCCAACACCAAGAGAAGCACAAGGACATGTCACACAAGCCTGTCACCTCTGGTATCACAAGGACATCACCATAACTCTGTCACCCCTGGGTGCCAGCATGGATATGTCACCATAACCCTGTCACCCCTGGGTGCTGGCACAGGACAACCACAGGGACATGGCACCACAACCTTATCACCACTGATGTCACATGGACATGTCACCATAATCCTGCCAGCATGAGACAGGGACACGTCACCATAACACAGGGACATGTCACCACACCCCTGTCACCTCTGGGTGCCACATGGACGTGTCACCATAACCCTGTCACCCCCTGGTGCCAGCAAGGGACAACCACAGGGACATGTCACCATAACACAGGGACATGGCACCAAACCCTGCCACCCCTGAGTGCCACATGGACACGTCATCACTCCCCTGTCACCCCTGGGTGCTGGCACAGGACAACCACAGGGACGTGGCACCATAACACAGGGACATGACACCGAACCCTGTCACTTCTGGATGCCAGATGGACATGTCACCATAACCCTGTCACCCCTGGATGCCAGCATGAGACAACCACAAGGACGTGTCACCATAACACAGGGACATATCACCACAGCCCTGTCACCTCTGGGTGCCACTTGGACACGGCACCAAACCCTGTCACCCCCGGGTGCTGGCACAGGACACCCACGGCTGTCACCACGCGGTGGCACCGGCTGGGCGGAGGTGCCGAGGCCACCACATGTCCCAAATTCCCAAATTCCCAAATTCCCAAATTCCCGTCCCACAGAACCCCCGGAGCCGAGGCGGGAGGGGACGGTCACCGGCTCTGGGGTGGCCTGTGCTGCACGGCTGGGGGTGACAAAGGGGACGCAGGCTGTGACACCCCTGAGCGCATTCCCAGGGAACGGAGGTGCCATGGAAACCAGCGGCTCCTGCGGGAACAACGGAACGGAGAGAAATCCTGAAATCCTGAAATCCTGAAACCCCGGCAGGGTCTGGGGATGGAAAACAGAAACTGGGGGTTTGGAGGGTTTGGTGAGGTGGGAGATACGGCCTGGGTGCCACTGGGACCCTCCGGTCACCCTCCGTGGGGCTGGGGACACCCAGGGTCCCCCATTCCAGTCCTAAGGGTGCCTGGGTGCCACTGGGACCTTCTGGTCACCTTCCATGGGGTTGGGGACACCCAGGGTCCCCCATTCCAGTCCCAAGGGTATGTGGCAGTGCCTGGGTGCCACTGGGACCTTCTGGTCACTCTCCATGGGGTTGGGGACACCCAGGACCTCCAGCTTGTCCCCAGGGGGATGTGGCAGCACCCTGGTGCCAGCAGAACCCTTTTTCCATGGGGCTGGGGACACCCAGGACCCCCAGATGGTCCCCAGGGGTGTGTGGCAGCACTCAGGTGCCACTGGGACCCTGTGCCACCCTCCACGGGGTTGGGGACACCCAGGGTCCCCCAGCAGCCCCTGGGCACCGGTGGGACCCTGTGCCACTCTCGGTGGGGTTGGGGACACCCGGGTGGGCTCAGCCCGCAGGGTGGCAGCAGGGTCAGACCCCAAGGGGCCCAGGGCTGTCCCCTGTCCCCCCCCGCGGTGCAGCCGCTCCCGATTCCCCGGCAGGAAGATTCCCCTAATCCCATAATTCCCAGAAGTAGGGCACGGCCGCACTGAATCCGCGCAGATTTGGGGCAAAAGCGGCAGAAACGGAGCCGGGGCCGGGGCTGCGGCGGGAGCGGGGGCCGAGCGGGGCCCCAAAGGCTGCGCGGGGCCGGGGAGCCCTGGGCTGTGGGGTGAAGGGTCCCGGGGTGTTGGGGAGCGCAGCCTTTTGGGGTGCAGAGCCCTGGGCTGTGGGGTGAAGGGTCCCGGGGTGTTGGGGGAGCGCAGCCTTTTGGGGTGCAGGGCTCTGGGGTGAAGGGTCCCGGGGTGTTGGGGAGCGCAGCCTTTTGGGGTGCAGAGCCCTGGGGTGAAGGGTCCCGGGGTGTTGGGGAGCGCAGCCTTTTGGGGTGCAGAGCCCTGGGCTGTGGGGTGAAGGGTCCCGGGGTGTTGGGGGAGCGCAGCCTTTTGGGGTGCACAGCCCTGGGTTCTGGGGTGAAGGGTCCCGGGTGTGTTGGGGAGCGCAGCCTTTTGGGGTGCACAGCCCTGGGCTCTGGGGTGAAGGGTCCCGGGGTGTTGGGGAGCGCAGCCTTTTGGGGTGCACAGCCCTGGGCTGTGGGGTGAAGGGTCCCGGGATGTTGGGGAGCGCAGCCTTTTGGGGTGCACAGCCCTGGGCTCTGGGGTGAAGGGTCCCGGGGAGTTGGGGAGCGCAGCCTTTTGGGGTGCACAGCCCTGGGGTGAAGGGTCCCGGGGGTGTTGGGGAGCGCAGCCTTTTGGGGTGCACAGCCCTGGGCTGTGGGGTGAAGGGTCCCGGGGTGTTGGGGAGCGCAGCCTTTTGGGGCGCACAGCCCTGGGCTGCTGGGATGGAAAGTCCTTAAAGTCCTTCGGGGCGCAGAGCCCTGGCGTGTAGGGGAACAGAAATTTTGGGGTTCAGAAACCTTTGGGGCGCTGAGCTATGGGATGTGGAGGTGCAGAACCCTTCGGGGTTCAGAACCCTCTGGGATTTCAGGGCACCAAACTCTGGGGTGTTGGGGTGCAAAGGCCCAGACGGTTGGGGAACAGCAAGTTTTTGGTGTGCAGAATCTTTTTGGGATATTGGGGTGCAGACCCTGCTGGGTTACAGGGACCAGAGCCTGGGCTGCTGGGAAAGAGAGCCCTGGGGTATCGGGGTGCAGAACCCCAGGATGTCAGGGAGCAGAACCCTGGGGTTTTAAGGTGCAGAGCCCTTTGGGGTGCACAGCCCAGGATGTTGGGGTGCAGAGCCCTTTGGGGAACAGAGACCTGATTTGTTGGGGAGCAGAGCCCCGGGGTTTTGGGGTGCAGATCCTGTTGGGTTATAGGGTCAGAGCCTGGAGTACTGAGGAACACAACCCCGGGATTTTGGGGTGCAGAATCCCAGGATGTCAGGGAGCAGAACTCTGGGGTTTGGGGGTGCAGAGCCCAAGATGTTGGGGTGCAGAGCCCTTTGTGGCACAGAGACCTGATTTGTTGGGGAGCAGAGCCCCAAAAATGCTGAGGAGCAGAGCCTTGGGGTGTCAGGGAGCAGAGCCTTTTGGGGTGCAGAGCCCAGGGGTGTTGGGGACCAAACTCCTGGATATTGGGGTAGGGATCCCAGGATGTCGGGGTGCAAAGCCCAGGATATTGGGGTGCAGATCCCAGGATGTCAGGGTGCAAAGTCCTAGGAAGTGCAGAGCCCTATGGGGTTGTAAAACCATCCCCCAACCCCACAGAATATCGGGGGCTGCCCCCCTGCAGGAAGAACCCCAGACTCTCCCGGGGTCTTAGGGGGTCCTGTGGGCACACAGGGGGACAGGGACAGCAGGGCTGAGTCCTCCTGGGGTGGGGACCTTGGGGACCTCGGGGTCCTCCCCTGCACCCCTGGAGCCTCCTCATTGGGGGAGAAACTCCTGCTCCTGGCTGGGGGACCCTGGGATGGGATAATGGGATGGGATAATGGGATGGGAACACTGCAGTGGGATGGGAATGACACAATGGATGGGGACACTGCTTTGGGTTGGGACAGTCATATGGAGTGGGAATGACACAGTGGGATGGGGTGGTCACAGTGGGATGGGAATGGCACAGTGGGATGGGATGGGGACACTGTGGTGGGGTGGGGTGTTCACAGAGGGATGGGGACACTGTGGTGGGGTGGGATGGTCACAGAGGGATGGGGACACTGTGGTGGGGTGGGGTGTTCACAGAGGGATGGGGACACTGTGGTGGGGTGGGATGGTCACAGAGGGATGGGGACACTGTGGTGGGGTGGGAATGACACAGTGGGATGGGACAGGGACACTGTGGTGGGGTGGGATGGTCATAGAGGGATGGGGACACTGTGGTGGGGTGGAACCAGCAGTGAGAGCCCATCCAGCCCCACAATCTCCCGATGGGACCCCCTTGGGACCTGGCTGGGACCAAAGGCAGCGGCCCGGCCATGGGTGCTGGGACACAGCACCAGGGATGAGCAGCAGGAACAAGGACAGTGCCCGTCCCCACCTTGGGGGACACTCCCGGGGCCGGCTGGCACCGAGGGACAGGAGCGGAGCCGAGGGTGGGGACAGGGCCGGGGAGTCTCACCCAGCGGTGCCAGGGCCGGGAGGGCTGGGCAGGGGACGGCGGCGGTGCCGGCGCTGCCAGGGCCGGGAGGGCTGGGCAGGGGACGGCGGCGGTGCCAGCGCTGCCAGGGCCGGGCTCCCCGGGGAGCGCTGCCGGCGGCGCAGGCCCCGGGCGGGTGGAATTTCCCCATCGCTGCCAGCTCCGCTCCCTGCGCACCGCCCGGGGGGGCTCCGAGCGCCGGGAGGGGACCCCACAGCTGCCCGGGACCCCCACAGCCGCCCGGGACCCCCACAGCTGCCCGGGACCCCTCCTGCTCTGCGTCCCACTGCTCCCGGAGCCGGCTCTGACCCTGCGGTCACCCCAAACTGGGGACCGGCGGCTCCTGACTGGCACCTGGGGCCGCCACGGCCCGAGCGGGAGGTGGGAGCCGTCCCAAGGCCCAGCTGCGTGCGCGCCTGGAATTCCCTCATCGAGCATTCCCACATCGAGGGGCATTCCCACATCGAGGGGCATTCCCACATCGGGCATTCATTCCCACATCGAGGGGGGCATTCCCACATCGAGGGGGCATTCCCACATCGAGGGGGCATTCCCAGCCCATTCCGGCCAGGGGGTCCCACCCCACCGGCCACCCCAAGCCGAGCTGGGCACCCCCTCCCTGCCCGCGGCTCCTTCGGGAAGGCACAGCCGGGTTCGGGTTCGGTTCTCCGTCACCATTCCCGGCTGGATCTCGGCACTCTCGGGGAGAGCCAGGGAGCGGCCCCGGGTTTTGGGGATGGCTCCGGGCACAGCTGCCGCTCCCCGGACTGGGCCCGGCTGCCCCAGGGCCCGCCCCGGGGCCGAGCGGCCCAGCGAGGCCGTGGCGTCCCCTCCCTGCGCCACCGCGGGCAGGGACAGCCCGGGGTCCTGCTGCGCTGCGGCCCGGGAAGGGGACAGCCCGGCCACAGGGACATCCTGGGATGCTCGGGGACGGGGACATCCTGGGGATGGGGACGTTCAGAGAAGGGGACATCCTGGGGACGTAGATGCTAAGGGAGGGGACAGTCCGAGCAAGGGGATGCTCAGGGAAGGGGACATCCTAGGGACAGGGACACCCCAGGGAAGGGGAGCCCTGCCCAGCACAGCCACCCAAGGGCACGTCCCGCAGCCCCGCCGTCCCCTGCTCCTCTCTCCGCAGCTCCCGCATCCCCGGGGCCCTCCAGGTGCCCCTCAGGGCCGCCTCCTGCCCTTCTCATGGCCCTGCCGGGCGTCTCGGCCCCGCAGTGCGCCAGCCCGGCCCGCACCCGCACCCCGACCCCGCACCCCGACCCCGCACCGCGCACCCAGCCAAGGTCAGGCGGGTCCCCGCGGGACCCCCGGCGGCCCTGCGGGAAGGTGACCGATGCCGGGGCCCCGGTGCGGCGGCCCGGCTGCGGGAACCCCCCGGAATCCCCCCGGAGCGCCCCCGGCCGCGCTGAGCCTCGGGGGGCGCTGAGCCTCCGCTCCCCCCGCTCCCGGGACCGGCCCCCCCGTCCCCGTCCCCGTCCCCATCCCGGGGCCGCTGCGGCGCCTCGGGAGAGACAAAGAGGCGGCGGCGGCTCCTCCCGCAGCGGCCCCGGGATGCGGCGGCCCCCGAGGCCGGGGGGGCTCCGGGCCCCGGCCGGGGGAAGGGAACGGGGGGGACCCCGCGGCGCGCCGGGGGCTGGATGGCGGCGCCGTTAACGCCGGGAAGGGCCGCGCTGGGGCGGGGGGCGGGAGGAGCCCCCCCGGTCCCGCATCCCAAGGTGAACGGGCGGGCGGGGGGGCCGGGGCGCGGGCCCGGCGCAAGGGCGGCCCGGCGGGAGGGGAAGGGCAGCGCGACCCCGCATCCCCCCGCGCATCCCCCGCGCGTCCCCCGCGCCCCCGCTCACCGGCAGCCGGGCGGGGAGAGCGAGTGGAAGGTGGAGAGCGAGAACATCTCGGCGCGATCCGCCATTTTCTCCGGCCGGGGCTGCGCCGGACTGCGGAGCTGCGGGAGCGGGGGGGGGAGCGGCGGGAGGAGCTGCGGGAGCGGCGGGGGAGCGGCGGGGGGCGGGGGAGCCGCGGGATGAACGGGGGGAGAGGGAGGAGGAGCTGCGGGAAAACGGGGGGGAGCCGCGGGGGGAGAGGGAGGAGCCGGCAGGGAGGGAGGGCGCTATGGGATCGGATGGGATCGGCTGGGGTGGGATGAGGGGCGGTCCAGGGGGTCTCGAGAAGGAGGGGTCTGGGGGTGTGGGATGGGATTGGGGGAGTTATGGGAATGGGGGTGGGATAGGGAGGGAATGGGGAGTGGTCCTGGGTGGGCGGGGGGGGAATCTCCTGAGGGGAGGGGAAGGGAAGGGAAGGGAAGGGAAGGGAAGGGAAGGGAAGGGAAGGGAAGGGAAGGGAAGGGAAGGGAAGGGAAGGGAAGGGAAGGGAAGGGAAGGGAAGGGAAGGGAAGGGAAGGGAAGGGAAGGGAAGGGAAGGGAAGGGAAGGAAGGGAAGAGGGAAAAGGAAAAGGCTTTGGGGTGGGGTGGGACCAGCTGGGACGGGGAGGAGCAGGAAGGGGTCGGATCGGGGGGGGAACAGGGGCATCTATCTGGACAGGGGGTCAGTAGGGTCTAAAAGACATCAGGGGTTTTTATAGTGGGGTCAGGGGGTCTATAGGAGGGGTCGAGGGTCTATTGTGGGGCCAGAGGGTTTATAGGGAGGTCAGGGGGTCCGTAGGGGGTTCAGGGGGTCTGTAGTGGGGCAGGGCGGTTTATAGGGGGGTCAGAGGGTCCATAGGGGGTTGAGGGGGTCTGTAGAGGGGCAGGGCGGTTTATAGGGGGGTCAGGGGGCTGCGGGGCGCTGTAGGGGCGGTGACGGGGCCGGGGCGGAGCTGTCCGCGGTGCTGAACGCGGGAAAGGGGAACCGGGGCTGTGTGGGGGGCAGAGGGGCTATAGGGGATCGGGGGGGGTCTGTAGGGGATCCCGAAGCTCTCTAGGGGCGCTGAGGGATCCATAAGGGGCTCGGGGGGTCTATGGGTCGGTAAGAGGGGAGAGGAGCAGTGTGGGGACTGGGAGCAGAGCACAGGGGGTCTGGGGTCTATAGGGGATCGGGGGTCTATAGGGGATCGGGGGCGCTATAAGGGGTCTCTATAAGGGATCGGGGGGTCTATAAGGGGGCCAGGGCTCTATAGGGGATCGGGCCCTATGGGGCGCTCTATAGGGTCGCTCTGTCGGGTCGCAGAGCGGGCCCGGGAGCGGAGCTGTCCCTGGTGCTGGCACCGGGACCGGACAGCGGCCGCCGCTGGTGGCGCAGGGGACACCGGGGAGCAGCCAGGGGACACCAGGGACGGGGCCAGTTTGGGGGGCGGCCAGTGGGACCCCCGCACTGCCACCCGTGGGACGTGGGGTCCCCCAGTGTCCCCGTGTGTGCCCCAATTCCCTCAGTGTCACCCCTGTGTCCCCCCATTCCCTCCGTGTCCCCACTCCCTCAGTGTCCCCTATGTCCCCAAGCGAGGCCGAGGCCACTTTGGTGCCACCACAGGGCCCGGGGGACACCCAGGGCATCCCAAGCCACCCCCTGCCATGACCCACTCCTGCCTGTGCCCCTTCCCAAAATTCCCATCCAATCCAACATCCCCATTCCAAACCCTCCCAACACTCCCATCCATCCATCCATCCATCCATCCATCCATCATCCATCCATCCATCCATCCATCCATCCATCCATCCATCATCCATCCATCCATCCATCCATCCATCCATCCATCCCAACATCCCCATTCCAAACCCTCCCATCACTCCCATCCATCCATCCATCCCAACATTCCCATTCTCATCCATCCCAACATCCCCATTCCAAACCCTCCCAACATTCCATCCATCCATCCATCCATCCATCCATCCATCCATCCATCCATCCATCCATCCAAACATTTCCTTCCCTATCCATCCCAACACCCCCATTCCCAGTTTCCAACCCAACATTCCCAGCTTTCACCCCTTTCCCACTCCCATTTTCACCCCAACATTCCCATTCACCCCAATATTCCCATTCCCATCCCAACATTCCCATTCCCATTTTTCACTCCAACATTCCCATCCATCCCATCATGCCCAGTTTCCATCCCAACTTTCCCATCTTCATCCCAACATTCCCAGTTTTCACCCCACTTCCCCATTCCTTTCTTCACCCCAACATCCCCATTCCCAGTTCCCATCCCAACATCCCCATTCCCATCTCAATCCCAACATTCCCATTCCCATCTCAATCCCAACATTCCCATTCCCAGTTCCCATCCCAACATTCCCATCTTCATTCCTTTGGGGTTTTGGGACACAGCCCTGCCCCAGCTGGATTTGGGGTTCCAGCAGCTCCCCCCGGGGTGTTTGAGCCCCATTCCATGGGGAAAACATTCCTAAAAACCGAGCAGGATCTTCCCAAGCCCGGGGATTCCCAAACTCCCAGTGGGAATTGTGGCTTTAAGGGACTTCAAGATTTCCAAGGACAAGCTGGGCTCGATGCTCCTTTGGGATCCCGCTCCGGATGTTCTGGAATTCCTCTGGCCCCTGCCAAGGCCTGGTCCCCTTTCCATGGAAAATGATCCCAAATATCCCATTGGCCCAGGCTGAGGCTGCTCCTTCTTTTCCCAGGGCTCATTCCCTGGATAACTGGGATGTGCTGGGAATCCTCATGGGGGTGTGAGGACACAATTCCCAGATTATTGAGTCTGGGAAGGAATTCCAAGGCCACCGAGTCCAAGCTGGGCTGATCCCCACCAGAGCCCGAGTGCCACATCCAGGAATTCCTTGGACACCTCCAGGGACGGTGACTCCAAAGGTCCCTGGGCAGCCCCTGCCAAGACCTGACCCCTTTCCATGGAAAACGATCCCAAATCTGGGACAGAGCCTGCCCTGGCCCAGGCTGAGGCGCTCCCCCTTTTCCCGGGGCTCATTCCCTGGAGCAGATCCCGATCCCCGCTGGCTCCTGGCAGGAGCTGGGCAGGCCAGAAGGACATTCCCGATCCCTGCCCCGATCCCCAGCAGAGCTGCCCTGGCCCCCAGCCCGGGGCACATCCCACTTTTCCCGGGCTCTCCCCTGCTCGGATCCCTGGGGGGCTCGGGGGCCCTTCCCGAGGCACTGCCGGCATTCCATGGGCAAGGATTCCACAATTCCCCAATCCTGGCGGGGCCTGCCTGGGAAGGACCTCCCAGCCCATCCTGAAGATCCCCCAGGATCCAGGAGATCCCACGGGCACAGCCCAGGAAGTTTTCCAAGTGTTTCCATTACCAGCATCCATGAATTCCACTCTGGGCTGATCCCAAACCTTTGCTCCCAGAATGGATCCAGAGGATCCACCCGGATCTGCAAGAGCTTGGAAAAACGGGAGAAATTCCTGCTGGACAATCCAGCCTGAGGAAAATCCACCCATTCAATCCTTCCTCCCTTCTTATCCCAAGTTTTCCCTCATCCCTCTCACTTCCAGCTGAGTCCTTCCCACGGATCCACGGGGTCTCCTCATTCCCAAATCCCCAAATCCCAGCCCTCTCCATATCCAATCCCCGCCACTTCCCACCCCAACATGGAACATCGGCTCCCGGAGCAGCAGAGAGGCTGGAGCTGAGATTCCACCAAAAAAAAAAAAAAGGAATTTCTCTTTGGAAGAGGAAAAGCCAAAGCCAGGAAATCCCGGATCCGGGAGTGCCCAGCACAACCCAGCCCCGAGCCCAGCCAGGCCCGATGGAAATCTTGGAAGCAAAGGGAAATCCCTGGGGAATGAGGGAGCAAGGGGCTGGCCAGGGCTTCCAGAAGCTTCTCTGAGATTCCCGGGATGAGCCAGAGCCTGTCCTGAAGGAGCCCCGGAGCCACCTCTGCTCCAGGCTGAGCCCAATCCCAAATCCAGACGGAGTTTTCCAGTCCAAATTCCAAACCCCTTTGGAGTTTTCCAGCCCAAATCCCAAATCCCTCCAGAGTCCTCCAGGCCAAATCCCAAATCCCTGTGGAGTTTTCCAGTCCAAACCCCTCTGGAATTTTCCAGCCCTTTCCAGCCCTGTTCCCTTCCTGGCCCCATTCCAGCCCCTCCAGGGCTCTCCAGAATTCCAGCTGGGGCCTCACCGGGGCCACCTTTGGAAAATCTGGGAAAACTCCTGGAAAAGGTTTGGGATCGCCATGGCCGCAGGGGTTTCCAGCCCCGCAGATGTGACACTCGGGGACACGGGGGGTGGCCTTGCCCTGCTGGATCCCAGGGGATTTTCCAGCCTCAATTCCCCCCCCCCGGGCAGGCCGGGAGTGGCAGCAGCAGCAGCAGCAGCTGGCACAGATGCCACCCCCCCCCGTCACCCATCTGTCACCCCCGGCCCCCGGCACTTCCCAAGGCTCCGGACATAATCCGGGATCAGGGCCGGGCATCGCTGCCACCCTGAGCCCGGGAATGTCACACGGGGGGGACAGGGTGACCCCAGAACGGGCACAGCTGGACACGGACACGGGGCGGGCACGGAGTTTATTGGTGGCCATGGGCAGGGGGACACGGTGACCATGGGGGACACGGTGACCATGGGGGACAGGGTGAACATGAGGGGACACGGTGGCCATGGGGGGACACGGTGACCGTGGGCAGGGGGACACGGTGGCCATGGGGGACACGGTGGCCATGGGGGACACAGTGACCATGGGCAGGGGGACACGGTGGCCATGGGGGACAGGGTGAACATGAGGGGACACGGTGACCATGGGGGGACATGGTGGCCATGGGGCAGTGTGGGGTTTCCAGGGGGGATTTGGGGCTGGGGGTGCCTGTGGGGTGGGCACAGGGTGTTTATGGGGTGGGCACAGGATGTCCATAGGATGCACAGGGTGTTTATGGGGTGGGACAAGGCACAGTGTGTTTATAGGGTGGGCACAGGGTGTCCATAGGGTGCACAGGGTGTTTGTGGGGTGGGACAAGGCACAGTGTGTTTATAGGGTGGGCACAGGGTTGTCCATAGGGTGCACAGGGTGTCCATAGGGTGCACAGGGTGTTTGTGGGGTGGGACAAGGCACAGTGTGTTTATAGGGTGGGCACAGGGTGTCCATAGGATGCACAGGGTGTTTGTGGGGTGGGACAAGGTACAGGGTGTCCGTGGAGGGGTTTACGGTGCCCACAGGGGTTTAGGGTGTTTATGGGGTAGGACAAGGCGCGGTGTTTTTATAGGATGGGCACAGGGTGCTTATGGGGTGGGCACAGGATGTCCATAGGGTGCACAGGGTGTTTGTGGGGTGGGACAAGGCACAGTGTGTTTATAGGGTGGGCACAGGGTGTCCATAGGGTGGGCACAGGGTGTTTATGGGGTGGGACAAGGCACAGTGTGTTTATAGGGTGGGCACAGGGTGTCCATAGGGTGCACAGGGTGTTTATGGGGTGGGACAAGGCACAGGGTGTTTATAGGGTGGGCACAGGGTGTCCATAGGGTGCACAGGGTGTTTATGGGGTGGGACAAGGTACAGGGTGTCCGTGGAGGGGTTTAGGGTGTCCATAGGGGTACAGGGTGTCCATGGGGTGGGCACAGGGTGTTTATAGGGTGGGCACAGGGTGTTTATGGGGTGGGACAAGGCACAGGGTGTTTATAGGGTGGGCACAGGGTGTTTATAGAGTGGGCACATGGTGTTTATGGGGTGGGACAAGGCACAGGGTGTTTATAGGGTGGGCACAGGGTGTTTATAGGGTGGGCACAGGGTGTTTGTGGCGTGGGACAAGGCACAGCGTGTTTACAGGGTGGGCACAGCCACCAGGTCCCTGTGCCCTCAGCCCCGCTGTCCCTGGCCGGCCAGGGGTGGCTCAGGGGGTGTCCCCATTGTCCCCCTGTGCCAGCAGCAGGTCCAGGTAGGCCCCAGAGATGAGGTCCTGCTCCCCGATGCCCAATTCCTGCAGCAGCTCCCGCGCCAGGCGCTGCCCGTCCTCCTCGCTCTGCTCCGGCCGCAGCACCACCTGCGGCCACCCAGGGTCACCCACGGTCACCCGGGGGTCACCAGGGCCACCCGGAGTGCCACCCCCCCCCCCCGTGTCCCCTCACCTCCAGCTCCAGGAAGTCCCCGAGCCCCTGCACCCGGTCCAGGTGCAGCCGGGTCTGGCCCAGCAGGAACAGGAGCCGCTCCTTCCTCACCGTGCCCAGCACGCCCAGGGACTGCGACAGCACCGCCTGGGGACACGGGGGACAGGAGTGACAGGGGTGACAGGGGTGGCACAGGGACCCCACAGTGCCCAGGGCCCGTGCCACCACTCCCTGCGGGCACAGGGGGTGACAGGGGTGGCACAAGGGTGACAAGGGGGCACAGGGACCCCAGCTCTCCCCCAGCCCCGCTCACCTGCAGCCCCTCGGGGTCAGCCGTGGGGGTGATGCTGAACCTGGACAGTTTGGGGCCGGCGCTGTCGGGGCGCTCGTAGAAAATCAGCTGCCCCTGGCCGTCCTGGGGACAGCCACAGGTGGGGACAGGTGAGCACGGGGACAGGTGAGGGACAGGGACAGGTGAGCACGGGGACAGGTGAGGGACATGTAGGGACAGGTGAGGACGGGGACAGCAAGGACAGGTGATGGCGGTGAGGACAGGGACAGGTAGGGACAGGTAGGGACAGGTGAGCACGGGGACAGGTGAGGACAGGGCCAGGTGAGCACAGGGCCAGGGCCAAGCCCCTCCAGCCACCCCTCACCTGTGTCCGGCGCAGCTTGAACCGCCCCCCGGGGCACCCGGAAGAACGTATCGGTCTGGAGCAGCACCTGCCCTGCCCCGGGGCACACCTGGGGCGCTCCCTGCCCTGCCCCGGGGCACACCTGGAGCGCTCCCTGCCCTGCCCCGGGGCACACCGGCTCCAGCCCCAGCAGCCTGAGGGCCGCCCTCAGCGCTTCCTCCCGCGCCCTCAGCCGCGCCTTCACCTCCACGTTCCGCCGCATCCCGCCCGAGCGCGCCCATTGGCTGCCCGCGCACGCGCCACCTCCCCGAGGCGTCTTTCTATTGGTCGGCTAAACCGTCAATCAGAGAATAGCGTTGTTATTGGTTAGAGGCTGCCCGGGCGCCGCCCTAGCCGAGCGGGACGGGGCAGGGGCGACCATGGCGGCGGCGGCGGGGGGGCCGGGGCAGCGGCAGCGAGGACGGCGATGTCCCCGCCGCCACCCGCCTGCAGGCCTACGCCTGGTGCCGCGAGTTTCTGGCCGGCTCCTGGAAGCTCATCGGCCCGGACGAGTTCGGCATCTGGCCCATCGGGTAGGAAGCGGAACGGGAGAGAGGCGTCCCCCCCCCCCGCCCTCTCCGCGGTGGTCTCGTCCCGGGGTTTAGGGAAGCGTCCCTCACAGCGGCCCCCGTTGCCCCGGAGCGGTGTCCCTGTCCCCTCCCTGTTCCCTCACAGCGGCCCCTCACATGTCCCCTCACAGCGGCCCCGGTTGTCCCCCGGAGCGGTGTCCCTGTCCCCTCACACTGTCCCCTCCCAGTGGCCCTGATTGCCCCGGAGCGGTGTCCCTGTCACCTCCCAGTGGCCCCGGTTGCCCCGGAGCAGTGTCCCTGTCCCCGGTGTCCCCTAGTTGCCCCCGTGACCAGTAGCCCAGTGCCCCTCGGACCGCTGTCCCCAATTACCCTCCGGACCAGTGTCCCGGTCCCTTCCCCGACCCTTGTCCCAGTCCCTCTCCCAGTGTCCCTCCCAGTGGCCCCGGTTGCCCCCGGAATGGTGTCCCTGTCCCCTCATAGTGTCCCCACACCTGTGTCCCAGTCCCCTCACAGGACCAGTAGCCCAGTGTCCCTCCCAGTGTCCCCGGACCAGTGTTCCCAGCTGCCCCACCCTGAAGCAGCGTCCCTGTCCCCCAGTGTCCCCAGCTGCCCTCGGGGCCGTGTCCCAGTGTCCCCTCCCAGTTACCCCCCAGACCATCATCCCTGCTCCCCAGTTACCCCCGGCTGTCCCCACGGACTGGTGTCCCCCACGGACTGGTGTCCCGGTCCCTCTCCCAGCTGCCCCCAGTTGTCCCCCGGACCCGTACCCCAGTCCCTCTCCCAGTGTCCCCATCCATTGTCCCTGGTGTCCCAGTCCCTCTCCCAGTGACCCCCATCATCTCCTGCCAGGTACCCAGAACATCCCGAGCGGGGGTGTCGCTGTCCCCCCCGTGTCCCTTGTGGTTCCCGGTGCCACTTCAGTGTCCCCCAATGTCCCCTGACCCCCCAAAATACCACAGCAGGGGCTCAGTAACTCCTGTGTGCTGCCCAGGCACATCCTGAGCGGGTGGGTCAGTGTCCCCTGGTGTACCCAGTGTCCCCAATGTCCCTGTCCCACAGGGGGGGCTCAGTAACCTGCTGTACAAGTGTGCGCTGCCCGGATGGGTCAGTGTCCCCTGGTGTACCCAGTGTCCCCAATGTCCCTGTCCCACAGGGGGGGCTCAGTAACCTGCTGTACAAGTGTGCACTGCCCGGGTGGGTCAGTGTCCCCAGTGTCCCCAATGTCCCTGTCCCACGGGGGGGGCCTCAGTAACCTGCTGTACAAGTGTGCACTGCCCGGGTGGGTCAGTGTCCCCCTCATGTCCCCAATGTCCCCAATGTCCCTGTCCCGCAGGGGGGGCCTCAGTAACCTGCTGTACAAGTGTGCACTGCCCGGGTGGGTCAGTGTCCCCAATGTCCCCAATGTCCCTGTCCCACGGGGGCCCTCAGTAACCTGCTGTACAAGTGTGCGCTGCCCGGGTGGGTCAGTGTCCTCTGGTGTCCCCAGTGTCCCTGTCCCACAGGGGGGGGCTCAGTAACCTGCTGTACAAGTGTGCGCTGCCCGGGTGGGTCAGTGTCCCCAATGTCCCCAGTGTCCCCAATGTCCCTGTCCCACAGGGGGGGCTCAGTAACCTGCTGTACAAGTGTGCGCTGCCCAGGTGGGTCAGTGTCCCCCTCATGTCCCCAGTGTCCCCAATGTCCCCCCAATGTCCCTGTCCCACAGGGGGGGGGCCCAGTAACCTGCTGTACAAGTGTGCGCTGCCCGGGTGGGTCAGTGTCCTCTGGTGTCCCCAGTGTCCCTGTCCCACGGGGGGGGGCTCAGTAACCTGCTGTACAAGTGTGCACTGCCCGGGTGGGTCAGTGTCCCCAATGTCCCCAATGTCCCTGTCCTACAGGGGGGGGGCTCAGTAACCTGCTGTACAAGTGTGCACTGCCCGGGTGGGTCAGTGTCCCCAATGTCCCCAATGTCCCTGTCCTACAGGGGGGGGCTCAGTAACCTGCTGTACAAGTGTGCACTGCCCGGGTGGGTCAGTGTCCCCAATGTCCCCAATGTCCCTGTCCTACAGGGGGGGGCTCAGTAACCTGCTGTACAAGTGTGCACTGCCCGGGGTGTGTCAGTGGTCCCCAGTGTCCCCCTGATGTCCCCAATGTCCCTGTCCCACAGGGGGGGGCTCAGTAACCTGCTGTACAAGTGTGCACTGCCCGGGTGGGTCAGTGTCCCCTGGTGTCCCCAGTGTCCCCAATGTCCCCCCAATGTCCCTGTCCCACAGGGGGGGGCTCAGTAACCTGCTGTACAAGTGTGCACTGCCCGGGTGGGTCAGTGTCCCCAATGTCCCCAATGTCCCTGTCCCACAGGGGGGGGCTCAGTAACCTGCTGTACAAGTGTGCACTGCCCGAGCACGTGCAGAGCGTGGGGGACGAGCCCCGGCAGGTGCTGCTGCGCGTCTATGGGGCCATCCTGCAGGTGAGGACACAGCCACACCCCATGGGGACCCCAGACCCCATGGAGACCCCCAAGGGAACCCCCCGGGATCAGGGATCCGGCTGGGGTGGGGGGTGCTGGGGTTGGAGATTCCAGGGCCATCCTGCAGGTGGGGGGACAGCCACACCCCATGGGGACCCCAGACCCCATGGAGACCCCAAGGGAACCCCCGGGACCCCCTGGGATTAGGGTTTTGGGGTGCCTTCCCACTGGGGTGGGGGGTGTAGGGGCCATCCTGTAGGTGAGGGGACAGTGACACCCCGAATCCCAAGGGAACCCCCGGTGACACAAACCCTGGGGGGATCCCAAGGGACCCCCTGGGATTGGGGTTTTTGGGTGCCCTCCCTCTGGGGTGGGGGGTGCTGGGGTTTGGGGTCCTGAGGCTCCTTGGGGTGCTGGGTTGAGGTCCCGTTTTTGGGGTACCATTGTTTGGGGTGCCAGTATTAGGGGTGCTGGGTTGCGGGGCCGTTTTTGGGGGGCTGGTGTTGCAGTCCCAGTTTTGGAGTCTTGGTTTTGGGGTAACTGCATGGGGATCCTGGTTTTGGGGTGCTGTTTTGGGGTCCCTTTTTGGAGTCCTGATTTGAGGATCCCTCTATTGTGTCCCGATGTGGGGATCCCGTTTTTGGGGTCCCATTTTTGGGTCTCCATTTTGGGGATCCTGTTTTAGTGTACTGTTTCTGTGGTCCCATTTTTGGGTCCCATTTTTGGATTTCCTATTTGTGGTCCCGTTGTTGGGGATCCCATTTTGGTGTCCTATGTTTTTTGTGTCCCAATTTGGGGTCCCGTTTTTGGGGATCCCATTTTGGTGTCCCGTGTTTTTCGTGTCCTGATTTGGGGTCCCGTTTTTGGTGATCCCATTTTAGTGTCCTGTGGTTTTTGTCTCCCTGTTCGGGATCCCGTTTTTTTGGGTCCCATTTTTGGGGATCCCTGTTTGGTGTCCTGTGTTTTCTGTGTCCCAATTTGGGATCCCATTTTGGTGTCCCATGTTTTTGCTGTACTGATTTGGGGTCCCGTTTTTGGGGATCCCCGTTTGGTGTCCCAATTTTTTGGGGATCCCTGTTTGGTGTCCTGTGTTTTCTGTGTCCCAATCTGGGATCCCATTTTGGTGCCCCATGTTTCTGGTGTCCCAATTTGGGGTCCCGTTTTTGGGGATTCCATTTTAGTGTCCTGTGTTTTCTGTGTCCCAATCTGGGATCCCTGTTTGGTGCCCCGTGTTTCTGGTGTCCCAATCTGGGATCCCTGTTTGGTGCCCCGTGTTTCTGGTGTCCCAATTTGGGGATCCCTGTTTGGTGCCCCGTGTTTCTGGTGTCCCAATGTGTGTCCCCGTTTTGGGGCGCCCCCGTCCCCCCGCAGGGCGTGGACTCGCTGGTGCTGGAGAGCGTCATGTTCGCCATCCTGGCCGAGCGCGCGCTGGGGCCGCGCCTCTTCGGCGTGTTCCCGCAGGGCCGCCTGGAGCAGTACCTGCCGGTAGGATCGGGGTCCCCCGCGCCCCCCGTGTCCCCCCGGGCACCCCCAACCCCCCGTGCCCCCCCAGAGCCGGCGGCTGCGCACCGAGGAGCTGCGGGACCCGCGCGTCTCGGCCGAGATCGCCGTCACCATGGCGCGCTTCCACGGCATGGCCATGCCCTTCAACAAGGAGCCCAAGTGGCTCTTTGGGACCATGGAGGGGTGAGGGGACCCGGCCCCGCTGGAATGGGGAGGGGGGACCAAAATCCCACTGAGAATGGGGAGGGGGGACCAAAATCCCACTGGGAATGGGGAGGGGGGACCAAAATCCCACTGAGAATGGGGAGGGGGGACCAAAATCCCACTGGGAGAGGGGAGGGGGGACCAAAATCCCACTGGGAATGGGGAGGGGGGACCAAAATCCCACTGAGAATGGGGAGGGGGGACCAAAATCCCACTGGGAATGGGGAGGGGGGACCAAAATCCCACTGAGAATGGAGAGGGGGGACCAAATCCCACTGGGAACAAGGAATGAGGTGAGGGGACCCAAACCCCACTGGGAATGGGAGGAGGGACCAAAATCCTACTGGGAATGGGGATGGGGTGAGGGACCCGATCCTACTGGGAATGGGGAGGGGGAATCAAAATCCCTCTGGGAACAGGGAATGGGGTGAGGAGACACAAAATCCCACTGGGAACAGGGAATAGGGGACCAAAATCCCACTGGGAACAGGGAATGGGGTGAGGGGGACCCAAATCCTCCTGGGAGAGGGGAGTGAGGACACAAAATCCCACTGGGAACGGGGAATGGGGTGACAGCACCTGATCCTACTGGGAATGGGGGAATCAAAATCCCACTGGGACCAGGGAATGGGGTGAGGGGACCTGATCCCTACTTGGAGTGGGAAGTGGGGATGCAAATCCTACTGAGGGTGGGGTGGGACAGCTCCAAATCCCACTGGGAGTGAGGACTGGGGACCCAAATCCCACTGGGGTCAGGGAGTGGGGACCCAAATCCCACTGGGAGTGAGGACTGGGGACCCAAATCCCACTGGGATCAGGGAGTGGGGACCCCAAATCCCAGCAGGTCCAGACCCTGGGGGTTTCCTGGCTGCTTCCAGCAGGTCCCGTGGGACACGGAGGGGACGCTGGGTGACCTTGGGGTGGCCCTGGTGTGGCTGGGGCTGGGCAGGGAGCTCTGGAGGTTCTGTCCTCGGTGTCCCCACACTGTCCCCTGTGTCCCCACTGTCCCGTGTCCCCAGGTACCTGCAGCAGATCTCGGAGCTGACGTTCTCAGAGCCGGCGCAGCTGCGGCAGCTGGAGCAGCTCCGGGGCTACAACCTGGAGCAGGAGATGAGGAGCCTCAGGTCACTGCCACCCCCTGAGTGTCCCTCTGCTGTCCCCTGTCCCCCCCAGGGCAGTGATCCTGCGGGACGTCCATGGTTCTGTCCTCCCCCTTTGTCCCCCTCTGTCCCTGGTGTCACCTGTGTCCCCCATGTCCTTGGGGCGTCCCTGTGTCTCCCCTGTGTCGCTTGTAGCTGTGTCACCTCCACCTCCTGGTGTCACCCATGCCTTTTGTTCTGCTGTGTCCCACATGTCCCCAT
Organism: Calcarius lapponicus; assembly: GCA_039654755.1. Taxonomy (NCBI): domain Eukaryota; kingdom Metazoa; phylum Chordata; class Aves; order Passeriformes; family Fringillidae; genus Calcarius; species Calcarius lapponicus. Next base: position 19,164,551 of record CM077463.1, read on the forward strand.
GTCCCCTGTGTCCCATATCCCTGGTGTCCTGTGTCCCCCATATGCTTGGGGTGTCCCTGGTGTCCCCTCTACCCCCCATATCCCCATGTCACCATGTCCCTGTGTCCCATGTCCCTGTACCCCTGGTGTCCCCATTTCCCTGGATCCCTGTGTCCCCAGTGTCCTTGTATGCCAGTTGTCCCCCTTGTCCCCAGTGTCCCTGTATGCCAGGTATCCTCTGTCCCCAAAGTCCCTGTGCCCCCATGTCCCCATATCTCTGCATCCCCCATGTCCCCATATCCTGGGATCCCTCCATGTCCTTGGGCTGTCCCTCATGTCCCCATACTCCCGGTGTCCTCCCATGTCCCCGTGTCCCTGGGCTGTCCCCAAGCTGTCCCCGTGTCCCCTCTGAGCCCCTTTTGCCCCTCAGGGACCTGCTGGAGGCCACCCCGTCCCCAGTGGTCTTCTGCCACAACGACGTGCAGGAGGGTGAGTGCCATGGGGTGGCTCTGTCCCCCAGACCCCCCAAACCCCCCAAAGCCCCCAAAACCCCATAAATGCCCCAAAACCCCATAAATGCCCCAAACCCCAACCCCACAGGGAACATCCTGCTCCTGGCGGGGCGCGAGGCCTCCACGGACCGGCTCATGCTCATCGACTTCGAGTACAGCAGCTACAACTACCGGTGGGCTTGGGGTCCCTGGGGGATTCTGGGGTCCCTGGGGGGATTTTGGGGTCCCTGAGGGGTTTGGGGGTCCCTGGGGTCTCTCACACTCCATGATCCCACTGGGACTTGGGGGCTTCCTGCTCAAATTCCTGGTGGGATTTAGGGGCTCCCCCTCTTGAGTCCCTGCTCTTTTTTTAGGGAGATTTTAGGGGGTCCCTGGGGGCTTTTTGGAGGCCCTTGTGGGGATTTGGGTGTCCCTAGAGGATTTGGGATCCCTGTGGGGTTCCCCACACTCCAGGACACCCCACTGGGATTTGGGGGCTTCCCGCTCATATTCCATGACCCCTTTGGGATTTGGGGCCCCCATCACCATGCCATGACCCCATTGGGATTTGGGGTCTCCCCATCACCACTCCATGACCCCATTGGGATTTGGGGTTTCACCTCTCTGCTCCATGATCATGGTGGGATTTAGAGTTGCCCTGTCCCCACTCCGTGATCCTGGTGGGATTTGGGGCTTTAATCCCATCTCCACTCTCCCAGTGGGATTTGGGGCTTTAATCGCCTCTGCAGACTCCCAGTGGGGTTTGGGGTTCCCTCTCAGGCTCCCAGTGGGTTTGGGCTCACAGTGGGGTCGGTGCTGATCCCTGATGGGTTTGGGCTCACAGTGGGGTCAGTGCTGATCCCTGATGGGTTTGGGCTCACAGTGGGGTCAGTGCTGATCCCTGATGGGTTTGGGCTCACAGTGGGGTCAGTGCTGATCCCTCAGTGGGTTTGGGCTCACAGTGGGGTCAGTGCTGATCCCTGATGGGTTTGGGCTCACAGTGGGGTCAGTGCTGATCCCTGATGGGTTTGGGCTCACAGTGGGGTCAGTGCTGATCCCTCAGTGGGTTTGGGCTCACAGTGGGGTCAGTGCTGATCCCTCAGTGGGTTTGGGCTCACAGTGGGGTCAGTGCTGATCCCTCAGTGGGTTTGGGCTCACAATGGGGTCAGTGCTGATCCCTCAGTGGGTTTGGGCTCACAGTGGGGTCGGTGCTGATCCCTGATGGGTTTGGGTTCACAGTGGGGTCAGTGCTGATCTCTCAGTGGGTTTGGGCTCACAGTGGGGTCAGAGCTGATCCCTGATGGGTTTGGGCTCACAGTGGGGTCAGTGCTGATCCCTCAGTGGGTTTGGGCTCACAGTGGGGTCAGTGCTGATCCCTCAGTGGGTTTGGGCTCACAATGGGGTCAGTGCTGATCCCTGATGGGTTTGGGCTCACAGTGGGGTCGGTGCTGATCCCTGATGGGTTTGGGTTCACAGTGGGGTCAGTGCTGATCTCTCAGTGGGTTTGGGCTCACAGTGGGGTCAGAGCTGATCCCTGATGGGTTTGGGCTCACAGTGGGGTCAGTGCTGATCCCTCAGTGGGTTTGGGCTCACAGTGGGGTCAGTGCTGATCCCTCAGTGGGTTTGGGCTCACAATGGGGTCAGTGCTGATCCCTCAGTGGGTTTGGGCTCACAGTGGGGTCAGTGCTGATCCCTCAGTGGGTTGGGGCTCACAGTGGGGTCAGTGCTGATCCCTCAGTGGGTTGGGGCTCACAGTGGGGTCAGTGCTGATCCCTCAGTGGGTTTGGGCTCAGAGTGGGGTCGGTGCTGATCCCTGATGGGTTTGGGCTCACAGTGGGGTCAGTGCTGATCTCTCAGTGGGTTTGGGCTCACAGTGGGGTCAGTGCTGATCCCTCAGTGGGTTTGGGCTCACAGTGGGGTCAGAGCTGATCCCTCAGTGGGTTTGGGCTCACAGTGGGCTCAGTGCTGATCCCTCAGTGGGTTTGGGCTCACAGTGGGGTCGGTGCTGATCCCTGATGGGTTTGGGCTCACAGTGGGGTCGGTGCTGATCCCTCAGTGGGTTTGGGCTCACAGTGGGGTCGGTGCTGATCCCTCAGTGGGTTTGGGCTCACAGTGGGGTCAGTGCTGATCCCTGATGGGTTTGGGCTCACAGTGGGCTCAGTGCTGATCCCTCAGTGGGTTTGGGCTCACAGTGGGGTCGGTGCTGATCCCTCAGTGGGTTTGGCTCACAGTGGGCTCGGTGCTGTGTGACCCCCCCGTTGCAGGGGCTTTGACCTGGGCAATCACTTCTGCGAGTGGGTTTACAGCTACAGCCACGAGGGCTGGCCCTGCTTCCAGGCACGCCCCGAGCACTACCCCAGCCGCCAGCAGCAGGTCTGGGGTCCCAGGGGGGTGCTGGGAGGGGTCCCGCCGGTGTCCCTTGGGGCTGAGAGGGTCCCCTGGGCTGGGGGAGGGCTTCTTTGGGGTCTGGGGGTCCCTTTGGGTCCCATTCCTGCTCCCAACCCCCGTGCCCCTCCCCAGCTCCATTTCATCTGGCACTGCCTGTCCCGTGCTCAGGGGATCCCTTGGGTTGGGGGGTGTCTCTGGGGTGTCCCTTTGTGGTCCCAGCCCCCATGTCCCCCCCAGCTCCATTTCATCCGGCATTACCTGTTAAGCACTTGGAGAGTCCCAGGACTGGGATAGGGATCCCTTTGGGGTCGGGGGGTGTCCCTTTGGCACCGGGGGTGTCCCTGGGGTGTCCTTTGTTGTGCCAGCCCCCGTGTCCCCCCCAGCTCCATTTCATCCGGCATTACCTGTCTGAGGTCTCCGGGGTCCCAGGGCCGTGACAGGGGTTCCTTTGGGGTTCCTTTGGGGTCCCTTTGGGGTCCCTTTGGGGTCCCGTTCCCGTTCCCAGCCCCCGTGTCCCCCCAGCTCCATTTCATCCGGCATTACCTGTCCGAGGTGTCCGGGGTCCCAGGGCCGTGGTAGCGGTTCTTTGGGGCCAGGGAGGTCCCTTTGGGGTCCCTTTGGGGTCCCGTTCCCGTTCCAGCCCCGTGTCCCCCCCAGCTCCATTTCATCCGGCATTACCTGTCTGAGGTCTCCGGGGTCCCAGGGCTGGGCAGGGGTTCCTTTGGGGCCAGGGAGGTCCCTTTGGGGTCCCATTCCCGTTCCCAGCCCCGTGTGCCCCCCAGCTCCATTTCATCCGGCATTACCTGTCGGCGCTGTCGGGCGGCGCCGGGCGGGCCCCGCGGGAGGAGCAGGCGCGCCTGGAGGAGGAGATGCTGCGGGAGATCGAGCGGTTACCGCCGGGGCTCGGGGGGTCTGGGGGGGTCCTCAGTGGGATCTGTACCTCTGTTTGGGGTCTCTGTGCCGCTTTTGGGGGTGTCTGTGCCGCTTTTGGGGTCTATGTGCCTCTGTTTGGGTCTCTGTGCCGCTTTTTGGGGTGTCTGTGCCGCTTTTGGGGGTCCTCTGTGGGATTTTGGGGGGGTCTTTGTACCTCTGTTTGGGGTTTCCATGCCGCTTTCGGGGTCCTCTGTGCCAAGATTTGGGGTTTCTATGCCCTCATTTGGGGTCTCTGTGCCACTTTGAGGGGGTCACTGTGCCTCAGCTGGGGTCCCTGTGCCACCATTGGGGTCCTCCGTGTGGTTTTTTTCGGGGTCTTTGTACCTCCATTGGGGGTCTCTGTGCCACTTTGGGATGTCTGTGCCAATTTTGGGGTCCTCAGTGGGATTTTTGGGGCACTTAGTATCTCTATTTGGGGCTCTCTGTTCCCCTTTTGGGGTCTCCGTGCCTGTATTTGAATTCTCTGTGCCACTTTTAGGGCTCTCTGTGCCCCCATTTGGGGTCTCTGTGCTTCTGTTTGGGGTTTCTGTCCCTCTTGGGGGTTTCTGTGCCATTTTTAGGCTCCCCTGCCCCACGCCCCCCCTCCCGTGGCTGTTTTTGGGGTGCCCGGGGGGAGGTTTTGGGGTCTCACCCCCCTTTTCCCCCCAGCTTCACCCTGGCCTCACACTTCTTCTGGGGGCTCTGTCCGTGGTGCAGGCCAAGATCTCCACCATCCACTTCGGGTACCTGGTGAGCTTTGGGGGCCCCTCTGGGCTCTGGGGGGGCTCCACAACCCCCTGAACACACCTCTGATCCCCTTTCCCCTTCTTTCCCCTCCCTTTCCCTCCCTTTCCCTCCCTTTCCCTCCCTTTCCCTCCCTTTTCCCTCCTTCCCCCCATTTCTCCCTGGTTTTTTCCCCTTTTCCTTCCTCTTTGCCCGATTTACCCCACTTTTTCTCCCCCTTTTTCTCCCTTTTATCCCCCCTTTTTCCCCCATTTTCCCCCCTTCCCTGCCCTTTCCTCCCTCTTTCCCCCCTTCTCCCTTTTCCCCCCTATTTTCCCCCTTTTCCCCCTATTTTTCCCCCTTCCCCTTTCCTCCCTTTTTCCCAATTGTCTCCCATTTTCTCCCCCTTTTTCCCACTTTTTCTCTCATTTTCCCCCTTTTATCCCCCATTTCCCCCTCTTTTCCCTCCTTCCTGCCCTTTTCTCCCTCTTTCCCCTTCTTTTTTCCCCTTCCCCCCTCCTTTTCCTCCCCTTCTTCCCCCCTTTTCACCCCATTTTTCTCTTCCCCTTTCTTTCCTTTTCCCTGATTGTCTCCCATTTTCTCTCCCCTTTTCCCCTTTTTCTCCCTTTTCCCTCCTTCCCGGCCCTTTCCTCCCTCTTTCCCCTTCTCCCTTTTCCCCCCTATTTTCCCCTTTTCTCCTCCTTTTCCCCCCCTATTTTTCCCCTTTCCCATTTCTTTCCTCTTTTCCCGATTTGCCCCCCATTTTCTCCCCCTTTTTCCACTTTCTCCCATTTTCCCCCCCTTTATCCCCCCCTTTTTCCTCCTTCTCTGCCCTTTCCTCCTCTTTCCCCTTCTTCTTTTTCCCCCCATTTTCCCCTTTCCCCCCCCTTTTCCCCCCTTATTCCACCCTCCTTTTAACCCCTCCCCGGCTTTTTAACCCCTTTTCCCCCTTTTTTTGCCCCATTTCCCCCCATTTAACCCCTTTCCCCCCATTTAACCCCTTTCCCCCCCTTCTTCCCCCCCTTCTTCCCCCCCTTTTCCCCCTTTTAACCCTTCCCCCGTCTTTTTAATCCCTTTCCCCTCTTGTTTGCTCCTTTCCCCCCCCATTTTTAACCCTTTTCCCCCTTTTTTGCCCCATTTTCCCCAGGATTACGCCCAGAGCCGTTTCCAGGCCTATTTCCAGCACAAGGCTCGCTGCTGCTGAGGGGATCCCCCAAATCTGCCCCCCCGGGCTCTGGGGGCGTTGGGACGGTTGGGGGGGTTGGTAACGGTTCGGGGGGGCCCCGGCGCTTCGGGGGGCACCGCAAACGGTTCGGGGGGGCTGAGCCCCGGGACCCCCCCCGCGCCCGGGACCGGCAGCAGAGGTGGGTGGGACCCCCCCCCCATAAGGGTGGGATTTGGGGTGGGCGCTGTGGGGACCCCCAGATCCGCACTCCTGGCCAGTAACGGGGGTTCGGGGCGGTTTGGGGGGTTCGGGGTGCGGCACAGGGGGTGGGGGACCCCCGTTTGTACCTCAGTGCCCCCCCGCGCCCCCCGCCCGCAGCTCTGGGGGCCGGGGGTCTCTCGGGCCCCCCCCCGTTTCGACAGCAGAATGTAAAACTCAGACCAATAAAGCCGCGCTGGGGCCGGCGCTCGAGTCCGCCTTCCCTAATCCCGCCCCAAATCCCACCCCTTCAAATTCCCCCTTCCCAAATCCCGCCCTAAATCCCGCCCCTTCAAATTCCTCCTTCCCTAATCCCGCCCCAAATCCCGCCCCCTAAAATTCCTCCTTCCCTAATCCCGCCCTAAATCCCGCCCCCTAAAATTCCTCCTTCCCTAATCCCGCCCTAAATCCCACCCCTTCAAATTCCCCTTTCCCAAATCCCACCCCTTCAAATTCCCCTTCCAAATCCCTTCCCAAATCCCACCCCTTCAAATTCCCCCTTCCCTAATCCCGCCCCAAATCCCACCCCTTCAAATTCCCCCTTCCCAAATCCCGCCCCAAATCCCACCCCTTCAAATTCCCCCTTCCCAAATCCCGCCCTAAATCCAACCCCCTCAAATTCCCCCTTCCCAAATCCCACCCCCTCAAATTCCCCCCTTCCCAAATCCCACCCCCTCAAATTCCCCCTCTCCAAATTCCCCCTTCCCAAATCCCCCCCCTTCCGCAAATCCCAGCCCAGAATCCCGCCCTAAATCCAACTCCCTCAAATTCCCCCCTTCCCAAATCCCGCCCCAAATATCACCCCTCAAATTCCCCCTTCCAAACCCCGCCCTAAGTCCCGCCCCCTCAAATCCCCTCCGCCCCAAATCCCACCCCCTCAAATTCCCCTTTCCAAATTCCCCCTTCCCAAATCCCCCCCCCTTCCCAAATCCCGCCCTAAATCCAACTCCCTCAAATTCCCCCTTCCAAATCCCACCCCCTCAAATTCCTCCCGCCCCAAATCTCACCCCAAAATCCCGCCCCAAATTCCACCCCTCAAATTCCCCCTTCCCAAATCCCACCTCAAAATCCCCCCTTCCCCAAATCCCGACTGCTCCTTCTGCCCCCTCCCCACATTCCCGCCTCTTCCTCCCCCCTCCCCAAATCCGCCCCCCGGGCCCCCCAATCGCCGTCGGCAGAGGGGGGGGACAAGGGACACACGGGGGGTGACACGGGGGGGTTCTTTGGGGTGGGGGT
>CM077463.1:19171802-19377970 GCA_039654755.1 Calcarius lapponicus
CGGGATTTTGGGCTGCAGAATCCCAGGATGTCAGGGAGCAGAACTCTGGGGTTTTGGGGTGCAGAGCCCAGGATGTTGGGGTGCAGAGCCCTTTGTGGCACAGAGACCTGATTTGTTGGGGAGCAGAGCCCCAAAAATGCTGAGGAGCAGAGCCTGGGGTGTCAGGGAGCAGAGCCTTTTGGGGTGCAGAGCCCAGGGGTGTTGGGGACCAAACTCCTGTATATTGGGGTAGGGATCCCAGGATGTCAGGGAGCAGAGCCCTATGGGGTGCAGAGCCCTATGGGGTGCAGAGCCCTATGGGGTGTAAAACCATCCCCCAACCCCACAGAATATCGGGGGCTGCCCCCCTGCAGGAAGAACCCCAGACTCTCCCGGGGTCTTAGGGGGTGCTGTGGGCACACAGGGGGACAGGGACAGCAGGGCTGAGTCCTCCTGGGGTGGGGACCTCGGGGTCCTCCCCTCCATCTCTGGACCCTCCTCATTGGGGGAGAAACTCCTGCTCCTGGCTGGGGGACACAGGGATGGGATGGGATAATGGGATGGGATAATGGGATGGGAACACTGCAGTGGGATGGGAATGACACAATGGGATGGGGACACTGCTTTGGGTTGGGACGGTCATATGGAGTGGGAATGACACAGTGGGATGGGAATGGCACAGTGGGATGGGATGGGGACACTGTGGTGGGGTGGGATGGTCACAGAGGGATGGGGACACTGTGGTGGGATGGGATGGCCACAGAGGGATGGGGACACTGTGGTGGGGTGGGATGGTCACAGAGGGATGGGGACACTGTGGTGGGGTGGGGTGGTCACAGAGGGATGGGGACACTGTGGTGGGGTGGGATGGTCACAGAGGGATGGGGACACTGTGGTGGGGTGAGAATGACACAGTGGGATGGGGACACTGTGGTGGGGTGGGATGGTCACAGAGGGATGGGGACACTGTGGTGGGGTGGGATGGTCACAGTGGGATGGGGACACTGTGCTGGGGTGGGATGGTCACAGAGGGATGGGGACACTGTGCTGGGGTGGAACCAGCAGTGAGAGCCCACCAGCCCCACAATCTCCCGATGGGACCCCTTGGGACCTGGCTGGGGCCAAAGGCAGCGCCCCGGCCATGGGTGCTGGGACACAGCACCAGGGATGAGCAGCAGGAACAAGGACAGTGCCCGTCCCCACCTTGGGGACACTCCCGGGGCCGGCTGGCACCGAGGGACAGGAGCGGGGCCGAGGGTGGGGACAGGGCCGGGGAGTCTCAGCCAGTGGTGCCAGGGCCGGGAGGGCTGGGCAGGGGACGGCGGCGGTGCCAGCGCTGCCAGGGCCGGGAGGGCTGGGCAGGGGACGGCGGCGGTGCCAGCGCTGCCAGGCCGGGAGGGCTGGGCAGGGGACGGCGGCGGTGCCAGCGCTGCCAGGGCCGGGCTCCCCGGGGAGCGCTGCCGGCGGCGCAGGCCCCGGGCGGGTGGAATTTCCCCATCGCTGCCAGCTCCGCTCCCTGCGCACCGCCCGGGGGGCTCCGAGCGCCGGGAGGGGACCCCACAGCTGCCCGGGACCCCCACAGCCGCCCGGGACCCCCACAGCCGCCCGGGACCCCCACAGCCGCCCGGGACCCCCACAGCCGCCCGGGACCCCCACAGCCGCCCGGGACCCCCTCCTGCTCTGCGTCCCACTGCTCCCGGAGTCGGCTCTGACCCTGCGGTCACCCCAAACTGGGGACCGGGGGCTCCTGACTGGCACCTGGGGCCGCCACGGCCCGAGCGGGAGGTGGGAGCCGTCCCAAGGCCCAGCTGCGTGCGCGCCTGGAATTCCCTCATCGAGCATTCCCACATCGAGGGGCATTCCCACATCGGGCATTCATTCCCACATCGAGGGGCATTCCCACATCGGGCATTCATTCCCACATCGAGGGGGCATTCCCACATCGGGCATTCATTCCCACATCGAGGGGCATTCCCACATCGGGCATTCATTCCCACATCGGGCACTCATTCCCACATCGAGGGGGCATTCCCAGCCCATTCCGGCCTCTCCTCTCCGGCCAGGGGGTCCCACCCCACCGGCCACCCCAAGCCGAGCTGGGGACCCCCTCCCTGCCCGCGGCTCCTTCGGGAAGGCACAGCCGGGTTCGGGTTCGGGTTCTCCGTCACCATTCCCGGCTGGATCTCGGCACGCTCGGGGAGAGCCAGGGAGCGGCCCCGGGTTTTGGGATGGCTCCGGGCACAGCTGCCGCTCCCCGGACTGGGCCCGGCTGCCCCGGGGCCGAGCGGCCCCAGCGAGGCCGTGGCGTCCCCTCCCTGCGCCACCGCGGGCAGGGACAGCCCGGGGTCCTGCTGCGCTGCGGCCCGGGAAGGGGACAGCCCGGCCACAGGGACATCCTGGGGACAGGGACATCCTGGGATGCTCGGGGACGGGGACATCCAGAGAAGGGGACATCCTGGGGACGTAGATGCTAAGGGAGGGGACAGTCCGAGCAAGGGGATGCTCAGGGAAGGGGACATCCTGGGGACAGGGACACCCCAGGGAAGGGGAGCCCTGCCCAGCACAGCCACCCAAGGGCACGTCCCGCAGCCCCGCCGTCCCCTGCTCCTCTCTCCGCAGCTCCCGCATCCCCGGGGCCCTCCAGGTGCCCCTCAGGGCCGCCTCCTGCCCTTCCCATTGCCCTGCCGGGCGTCTCGGCCCCGCAGTGCGCCAGCCCGGCCCGCACCCGCACCCCGACCCCGCACCCCGACCCCGCACCGCGCACCCCAGCCAAGGTCAGGCGGGTCCCCGCGGGACCCCCCGGCGGCCCTGCGGGAAGGTGACCGATCCCGGGGCCCCGGTGCGGCGGCTCGGCTGCGGGAACCCCCCGGAATCCCCCCGGAGCGCCCCCCGGCCGCGCTGAGCCTCGGGGGGCGCTGAGCCTCCGCTCCCCCCGCTCCCGGGACCGGCCCCCCCCGTCCCCGTCCCCGTCCCCATCCCGGGGCCGCTGCGGCGCCTCGGGAGAGACAAAGAGGCGGCGGCGGCTCCTCCCGCAGCGGCCCCGGGATGCGGCGGCCCCCGAGGCCGGGGGGGGCTCCGGGCCGCGGCCCGGGGGAAGGGAACGGAGGGGACCCCGCGGCGCGCCGGGGGCTGGATGGCGGCGCCGTTAACGCCGGGAAGGGCCGCGCTGGGGCGGGGGGCGGGAGGAGCCCCCCCGGTCCCGCATCCCAAGGTGAACGGGCGGGCGGGGGGGGCCGGGGCGCGGGCCCGGAGCAAGGGCGGCACGGCGGGAGGGGAAGGGCCAGCGCGACCCCGCATCCCCCCGCGCATCCCCCCGCGCGTCCCCCCGCGCCCCCGCTCACCGGCAGCCGGGCGGGGAGAGCGAGTGGAAGGTGGAGAGCGAGAACATCTCGGCGCGATCCGCCATTTTCTCCGGCCGGGGCTGCGCCGGACTGCGGAGCTGCGGGAGCGGGGGGGGAGCGGCGGGGGGCGGGGGAGCCGCGGGATGAACGGGGGGAGAGGGAGGAGGAGCTGCGGGGGAAAACGGGGGGAGAGGGGCGGGAGGAGCTGCGGGAGCCGCGGGGGGAGAGGGAGGAGCCGGCAGGGAGGGAGGGCGCTATGGGATCGGATGGGATCGGGTGGGGTGGGATGAGGGGCGGTCCAGGGGGTCTCGAGAAGGAGGGGTCTGGGGGTGTGGGATGGGATTGGGGGAGTTATGGGAATGGGGGTGGGGATAGGGAGGGAATGGGGAGTGGTCCTGGGTGGGCGGGGGGGGAATCTCCTGAGGGGAGGGGAGGGGAAGGGAAGGGAAGGGAAGGGAAGGGAAGGGAAGGGAAGGGAAGGGAAGGGAAGGGAAGGGAAGGGAAGGGAAGGGAAGGGAAGGGAAGGGAAGGGAAGGGAAGGGAAGGGAAGGGAAGGGAAGGGAAGGGAAGGGAAGGGAAGGGAAGGGAAGGGAAGGGAAAGGGGAAGGGAAGGGAAGGGAAGGGAAGGGAAGGGAAGGGAAGGGCTTTGGGGTGGGGTGGGACCAGCTGGGACGGGGAGGAGCAGGAAGGGGTCGGATCGGGGGGGGGGGGGGACAGGGGCATCTATCTGGACAGGGGGTCAGTAGGGTCTAAAAGACATCAGGGGTTTTATAGGGGGGTCAGGGGGTCTATAGGAGGGGTCGAGGGTCTATTGTGGGGCCAGAGGGTTTATAGGGGGGTCAGGGGGTCAATAGGGGGTTTCAGGGGGTCTGTAGAGGGGCAGGGCGGTTTATAGGGGGGCCAGGGGGTCCATAGGGGGTTCAGGGGGTCTGTAGTGGGGCAGGGCGGTTTATAGGGGGGTCAGAGGGTCCGTAGGGGGTTCAGGGGGTCTGTAGTGGGGGCAGGGCGGTTATAGGGGGGTCAGGGGGTCCATAGGGGGTTCAGGGGGTCTGTAGAGGGGCAGGGCGGTTTATAGGGGGGTCAGGGGGGTGCGGGGCTCTGTAGGGGCGGGTGACGGGGCCGGGCCGGAGCTGTCCGCGGTGCTGAACGCGGGAGAGGGTAACCGGGCTTTGTGGGGGGGCGAGGGGCTATAGGGGATCGGGAGGGGGGGGGGTCTATAGGGGATCCTGAAGCTCTGTAGGGGCGCTGAGGGATCCATAAGGGGCTCGGGGGTCTATGGGGTCGGTAAGAGGGGACAGGAGCAGTGTGGGGACTGGGGAGCAGAGCACAGGGGGTCTGGGGTCTATCGGGGATCGGGGCTCTATAGGGGATCGGGGGGTCTATAAGGGGGTCAGGGCTCTATAGCGGATCGGGCCCTATGGGGCGCTCTATAGGGTCGCTCTGTCGGGTCGCAGAGCGGGGCCGGGAGCGGAGCTGTCCCTGGTGCTGGCACCGGGACCGGACGGCGGCCGCCGCTGGTGGCGCAGGGGACACCGGGGAGCGGCCAGGGGACACCAGGGACGGGGCCAGTTTGGGGGAGCGGGCAATGGGACCCCCGCACTGCCACCCGTGGGATGTGTGGGTCCCCCCAGTGTCCCCGGTGTGTGCCCCAATTCCCTCGGTGTCACCCCTGTGTCCCCCCATCCCTCCGTGTCCCCACTCCCTCAGTGTCCCCCATGTCCCCAAACGAGGCTGAGGCCACTCTGGTGCCACCACAGGGCCCGGGGGACACCCAGGGCATCCCAAGCCACCCCCTGCCATGACCCACTCCTGCCTGTGCCCCTTCCCAAAATTCCCATCCATCCCAACATCCCCATTCCAAACCCTCCCAACACTCCCATCCATCCATCATCCATCCATCCATCCATCCCAAAATCCCCATTCCAAACCCTCCCTAACACTCCCATCCATCCATCCATCCATCCATCCATCCATCCATCCCAACATTTCCTTCCCTATCCATCCCAACACCCCCATTCCCAGTTTCCAACCCAACATTCCCAGTTTTCACCCCTTTCCCACTCCCATTTTCACCCCAACATTCCCATTCACCCCAATATTCCCGTTCCCATCTCAATCCCAACATTCCCATTCCCATTTTTCACTCCAACATCCAGCCATCCCATCATTCCCAGTTTCCATCCCAACTTTCCCATCTTCATCCCAACATTCCCAGTTTTCACCCCACTTCCCCATTCCTTTCTTCACCCCAACATTCTCATTCCCAGTTCCCATCCAACATTCCCATTCCCATCTCAATCCCAACATTCCCATTCCCAGTTTCCACGCAAACATTCCCATTCCCACCTTCATTCCTTTGGGGTTTTGGGACACGGCCCTGCCCCAGCCGGGATTTGGGGTTCCAGCAGCTCCCCCTGGGGTGTTTGAGCCCCATTCCATGGGGAAAACATTCCCTAAAAACCAAGCAGGATCTTCCCAAGCCCGGGGATTCCCAAACTCCCAGTGGGAATTGTGGCTTTAAGGGACTTCAAGGATTTCCAAGGACAAGCTGGGCTCGATGCTCCTTTGGGATCCCGCTCCGGATGTTCTGGGATTCCTCTGGCCCCTGCCAAGGCCTGGTCCCCTTTCCATGGAAAATGATCCCAAATATCCCACTGGCCCAGGCTGAGGCTGCTCCTTCTTTTCCCAGGGCTCATTCCCTGGATAACTGGGATGTGCTGGGAATCCTCATGGGTGTGTGAGGACACAACTCCCCAATCCTGGCGGGGCCTGCCTGGGAAGGACCTCCCAGCCCATCCTGAAGATCCCCCAGGATCCAGGAGATCCCACGGGCACAGCCCAGGAAGTTTTCCAAGCGTTTCCATTCCCAGCATCCATGAATTCCACCCCAGGTCGATCCCAAACCTTTGGCTCCCAGAATGGATCCCGAGGATCCACCCAGATCTGCAAGAGCTCGGAAAAACAGGAGAAATTCCTGCTGGGACAATCCAGCCTGAGGAAAATCCACCCATTCAATCCTTCCTGCTCTCCTTATCCCAAGTTTTCCCTCATCCCTCTCACTTCCAGCCGAGTCCTTCCCACGGAGCCGTGGGGTCTCCTCATTCCCAAATCCCCAAATCCCAGCCCCTCTCCACATCCAACCCCCGCCACTTCCCACCCCAACATGGAACATCGGCTCCTGGAGCAGCAGCTGGAGCGGCTGGAGCTGAGATTCCACCAAAAAAAAGGAATTTCCGTTTGGAAGAGGAAAAGCCAAAGCCAGGAAATCCCGGATCCGGGAGTGCCCGGCATGACCCAGCCCCGAGCCCAGCCCAGGCCCCATGGAAATCTGGGAAGCAAAGGGAAATCCCTCGGGAATGAGGGAGCAAGGGGCTGGCCCAGGGCTTCCAGAAGCTTCCCTGAGAATCCCGGGATGAGCCAGAGCCCGTCCCGAAGGAGCCCCGAGGCCGCCTCTGCTCCAGGCTGAGCCCAATCCCAAATCCAGACGGAGTTTTCCAGCCCAAATCCCAAACCCCTTTGGAGTTTTCCAGCCCAAATCCCAAACCTCTCTGGAGTTTTCCAGTCCAAATCCCAAACCCCTCTGGAGTTTTCCAGCCCAAATCTCAAACCCCTTTGGAGTTTTCCAGCCCAAATCCCAAACCTCTCTGGAGTTTTCCAGCCCAAACCCCTCTGGAGTTTTCCAGCCCAAACCCCTCTGGAGTTTTCCAGCCCAAATCCCAAATCCCTCTGGAGTTTTCCAGCCCAAATCCCAAACCTCTCTGGAGTTTTCCAGCCCAAATCCCAAACTCCTCTGGAATTTTCCAGCCCTTTCCAGCCCTTCTCCCTTCCTGGCCCCATTCCAGCCCCTCCAGGGCTCTCCAGAATTCCAGCTGGGGCCTCACCGGGGCCACCTTTGGAAAATTTGGGAAAACTCCTGGGAAAGGTTTGGGATCGCCATGCCCGCAGGGGTTTCCAGCCCCGCAGATGTGACACTCGGGGACACGGGGGGTGGCCTTGCCCTGCTGGACACCAGGGGATTTTCCAGCCTCAATTCCCCCCCCGGGCAGACCAGAGTGGCAGCAGCAGCAGCAGCAGCAGCTGGCACAGATGCCACCCCCCCCCGTCACCCATCTGTCACCCCCCGGCACTTCCCGAGGCTCCGGACATAATCCGGGATCAGGGCCGGGCGTCGCTGCCACCCCTGAGCCCGGGAATGTCACACGGGGGGGACAGGGTGACCCCAGAACGGGCACAGCTGGACACGGACACGGGGCGGGCACGGAGTTTATTGGTGGCCATGGGCAGGGGGACACGGTGGCCATGGGGGACACGGTGACCATGGGGGGACACGGTGACCATGGGGGGACACGGTGACCATGGGCAGGGGGACACGGTGGCCATGGGGGACAGGGTGACCATGGGGGGACACGGTGACCATGGGGGACAGGGTGAACATGAGGGGACACGGTGGCCATGGGGGGACACGGATACCATGGGCAGGGGGACACGGTGACCATGGGGGGGACATGGTGAACATGGGCAGGGGGACACGGTGGCCATGGGGGACACGGTGGCCATGGGGGGACACGGTGGCCATGGGGCAGTGTGGGGTTTCCAGGGGGTGTTTGGGGCTGGGGGTGTCTGTGGGGTGGGCACAGGGTGTTTGTGGGGTAGGACAAGGCACAGTGTGTTTATAGGATGGGCACAGGGTGTTTATAGGATGGGCAGAGGGTGCCCATGGGGTGGGCACAGTGTGTTTATAGGGTGGGCACAGGGTGTCCATAGGGTGCACAGGGTGTTTGTGGGGTGGGACAAGGTACAGGGTGTCCGTGGAGGGGTTTAGGGTGTCCATAGGGGTACAGGGTGCCCATGGGGTGGGCACAGGGTGTTTATAGGGTGGGCACAGGGTGTTTGTGGGGTGGGACAAGGCACAGCGTGTTTACGGGGTGGGCACAGCCACCAGGTGCCCTCAGCCCCGCTGTCCCTGGCCGGCCAGGGGTGGCTCAGGGGGTGTCCCCGTTGTCCCCCTGTGCCAGCAGCAGGTCCAGGTAGGCCCCAGAGATGAGGTCCTGCTCCCCGATGCCGAATTCCTGCAGCAGCTCCCGCGCCAGGCGCTGCCCGTCCTCCTCGCTCTGCTCCGGCCGCAGCACCACCTGCGGCCACCCAGGGTCACCCGGGGTCACCCGGGGTCACCCAGGGCCACCCGGAGTGCCACCCCCCCCCGTGTCCCCTCACCTCCAGCTCCAGGAAGTCCCCGAGCCCCTGCACCCGGTCCAGGTGCAGCCGGGTCTGGCCCAGCAGGAACAGGAGCCGCTCCTTCCTCACCGTGCCCAGCACGCCCAGGGACTGCGACAGCACCGCCTGGGGACACACAGGGGACACGGGGGACAAGGGTGACAGGGGTGGCACAGGGGTGACAAGGTGGCACAGGGACCCCAGCTCTCCCCCAGCCCCGCTCACCTGCAGCCCCTCGGGGTCGGCCGTGGGGGTGATGCTGAACCTGGACAGTTTGGGGCCGGCGCTGTCGGGGCGCTCGTAGAAAATCAGCTGCCCCTGGCCGTCCTGGGGACAGCCACAGGTGGGGACAGGTGAGCACGGGGACAGGTGAGGGACAGGGACAGGTGAGCACGGGGACAGGTGAGGGACATGTAGGGACAGGTGAGGACGGGGACAGCAAGGACAGGTGATGGCGGTGAGGACAGGGACAGGTAGGGACAGGTGAGCACGGGGACAGGTGAGGACAGGGCCAGGTGAGCACAGGGCCAGGGCCAAGCCCCTCCAGCCACCCCTCACCTGTGTCCGGCGCAGCTTGAGCCGCCCCCGGGGCACCCGGAAGAACGTGTCGGTCTGGAGCAGCACCTGCCCTGCCCCGGGGCACACCTGGGGCGCTCCCTGCCCTGCCCCGGGGCACACCTGGGGCGCTCCCTGCCCTGCCCCGGGGCACACCTGGGGCGCTCCCTGCCCGGCCCCGGGGCACACCTGGGGCGCTCCCTGCCCTGCCCCGGGGCACACCTGGGGCGCTCCCTGCCCTGCCCCGGGGCACACCTGGGGCGCTCCCTGCCCTGCCCCGGGGCACACCTGGGGCGCTCCCTGCCCTGCCCCGGGGCACCCCGGCTCCAGCCCCAGCAGCCTCAGGGCCGCCCTCAGCGCTTCCTCCCGCGCCCTCAGCCGCGCCTTCACCTCCACGTTCCGCCGCATCCCGCCGAGCGCGCCCATTGGCTGCCGCGCACGCGCCACCTCCCCGAGGCGTCTTTCTATTGGTTGGCTAAACCGTCAATCAGAGAATAGCGTTGTTATTGGTTAGAGGCTGCCCAGGTGCCGCCCTAGCCGAGCGGGACGGGGCAGGGGCGACCATGGCGGCGGCGGCGGGGGGCCGGGGCAGCGGCAGCGAGGACGGCGATGTCCCCGCCGCCACCCGCCTGCAGGCCTACGCCTGGTGCCGCGAGTTTCTGGCCGGCTCCTGGAAGCTCATCGGCCCGGACGAGTTCGGCATCTGGCCCATCGGGTAGGAAGCGGAACGGGAGAGAGGCGTCCCCCCCCCCGCCCTCTCCGCGGTGGTCTCGTCCCGGGGTTTAGGGAAGCGTCCCTCACAGCGGCCCCCGTTGCCCCGGAGCGGTGTCCCTGTCCCCTCCCTGTCCCCTCACAGCGGCCCCTCACATGTCCCCTCACAGCGGCCCCGGTTGTCCCCCGGAGCGGTGTCCCTGTCCCCTCACACTGTCCCCTCCCAGTGGCCCTGATTGCCCCGGAGCGGTGTCCCTGACCCCTCCGGTTACCCCGGAGCAGTGTCCCTGTCCCCGGTGTCCCCTAGTTGCCCCCGTGATCAGTAGCCCAGTGCCCCTCGGACCGCTGTCCCCAATTACCCTCCGGACCAGTGTCCCGGTCCCTTCCCCGACCCTTGTCCCAGTCCCTCTCCCAGTGTCCCTCCCAGTGGCCCCGGTTGCCCCCGGAATGGTGTCCCTGTCCCCTCATAGTGTCCCAGTCCCCTCACAGTGTCCCTGCTGCCCTCCGGACCAGTAGCCCAGTGTCCCTCCCAGTGTCCCCGGACCAGTGTCCCCAGCTGCCCCACCCTGAACCAGCGTCCCTGTCCCCCAGTGTCCCCAGCTGCCCTCGGGGCCGTGTCCCAGTGTCCCCTCCCAGTTACCCCCCAGACCATCATCCCTGCTCCCCAGTTACCCCCGGTTGTCCCCCGGACCCGTACCCCAGTGCCTCTCCCAGTGTCCCCATCCATTGTCCCCAGTGTCCCGGTCCCTCTCCCAGTGTCCCCATCCATTGTCCCCAGTGTCCCAGTGCCTCTCCCAGTGTCCCCATCCATTGTCCCTGGTGTCTCTGTCCCTCTCCCAGTGTCCCCATCCATTGTCCCTGGTGTCTCTGTCCCTCTCCCAGTGTCCCCCATCATCTCCTGCCAGGTACCCAGAGCATCCCGAGCGGGGGTGTCGCTGTCCCCCCGTGTCCCTTGTGGTTCCCGGTGCCACTTCGGTGTCCCCCAATGTCCCCTGACCCCCCGAAATCCCGCAGCAGGGGCTCAGTAACTCCTGTGTGCTGCCCAGGCACATCCTGAGCGCGTGGGTCAGTGTCCCCCTCATGTCCCCAGTGTCCCCAATGTCCCTGTCCCACAGGGGGGGGGCTCAGTAACCTGCTGTACAAGTGTCCCCTGGTGTCCCCAGTGTCCCCAATGTCCCTGTCCCACAGGGGGGGGGCTCAGTAACCTGCTGTACAAGTGTGCACTGCCCGGGTGGGTCAGTGTCCCCTGGTGTCCCCAGTGTCCCCAGTGTCCCCAATGTCCCTGTCCCACAGGGGGGGGCTCAGTAACCTGCTGTACAAGTGTGCACTGCCCGGGTGGGTCAGTGTCCCCAATGTCCCCAATGTCCCTGTCCCACGGGGGGGCTCAGTCACCTGCTGTACAAGTGTGCACTGCCCGGGTGGGTCAGTGTCCCCAGTGTCCCCAATGTCCCCAATGTCCCTGTCCCGCAGGGGGGGCCTCAGTAACCTGCTGTACAAGTGTGCACTGCCCGGGTGGGTCAGTGTCCCCTCATGTCCCCAATGTCCCCCCAATGTCCCTGTCCCGCAGGGGGGGGCTCAGTAACCTGCTGTACAAGTGTGCACTGCCCGGGTGGGTCAGTGTCCCCAATGTCCCCAATGTCCCTGTCCCGCAGGGGGGGGCTCAGTAACCTGCTGTACAAGTGTGCACTGCCCAGGTGGGTCAGTGTCCCCTGGTGTCCCCAATGTCCCCAATGTCCCTGTCCCGCAGGGGGGGGCTCAGTAACCTGCTGTACAAGTGTGCACTGCCCGAGCACGTGCCGAGCGTGGGGGACGAGCCCCGGCAGGTGCTGCTGCGCGTCTATGGGGCCATCCTGCAGGTGAGGACACAGCCACACCCCATGGGGACCCCAAACCCCCTGGGGACCCCAAGGGAACCCCCTGGGATCAGGGATCCGGCTGGGGTGGGGGGTGCTGGGGTTGGAGATTCCAGGGCCATCCTGCAGGTGGGGGGACAGCCACACCCCATGGGGACCCCAGACCCCATGGAGACCCCAAGGGAACCCCCGGGACCCCCTGGGATTAGGGTTTTGGGGTGCCTTCCCACTGGGGTGGGGGGTGTAGGGGCCATCCTGTAGGTGAGGGGACAGTGACACCCCGAATCCCAAGGGAACCCCCAGAGACACAAACCCTGGGGGGATCCCAAGGGACCCCCTGGGATTGGGGTTTTGGGGTGCCCTCCCTCTGGGGTGGGGGGTGCTGGGGTTTGGGGTCCTGAGGCTCCTTGGGGTGCTGGGTTTGAGGTCCCGTTTTTGGGGTACCATTGTTTGGGGTGCCAGTATTCGGGGTGCTGGGTTGGGGGGCCGTTTTTGGGGGGCTGGTGTTGGAGTCCCAGTTTTGGAGTCTTGGTTTTGGGGTAACTGCATGGGGATTCTGGTTTTGGGGTGCTGTTTTGGGGTCCCTTTTTGGAGTCCTGATTTGAGGATCCCTCTATTGTGTCCCGATGTGGGGATCCCGTTTTTGGGGTCCCATTTTTGGGTCTCCATTTTGGGGATCCTGTTTTAGTGTACTGTTTCTGTGGTCCCATTTTTGGGTCCCATTTTTGGATTTCCTATTTGTGGTCCCGTTGTTGGGGATCCCATTTTGGTGTCCTATGTTTTTTGTGTCCCAATTTGGGGTCCCATTTTTGGGGATCCCATTTAGGTGTCCCGTGTTTTTCATGTCCTGATTTGGGGTCCTGTTTTTGGGGATCCCATTTTAGTGTCCTGTGGTTTTTGTCTCCCTATTTGGGATCCCGTTTTTTTGGGTCCCATTTTTGGAGATCCCTGTTTGGTGTCCTGTGTTTTCTGTGTCCCAATTTGGGAACCCATTTTGGTGTCCCGTGTTTTTGGTGTACTGATTTGGGGTCCCGTTTTTGGGGATCCCCGTTTGGTGTCCTGTGTTTTTGGTGTCCCATTTTTGGGGATCCCATTTTAGTGTCCTGTGTTTTTCGTGTCCCAATTTGTGGCCCCGTTTTTGGGGATCCCTGTTTGATGTCCCGTGTTTTTGGTGTCCCGATTTGGGGCTCCCATTTTGGTGTCCCATTTTTGAGGATCCCATGTTAGTGTCCTGTGGTTTTTGTCTCCCTATTTGGGGTCCCGTTTTTGGAGATCCCTGTTTGGGGATTCTGTTTTGGTGTCCTGTTCTTGTGTCTCATTTTTGGGTCCCGTTTTTTGGGATCCCTGTTTGGATCTGTGTCCCAATTTGGGATCCCGTTTTTGCAGATCCCATTTTAGTGTCCTGTGTTTTTTGTCTCCCTATTTGGGATCCCGTTTTTTTGGGTCCCATTTTTGGGGATCCCTGTTTGGTGTCCTGTGTTTTCTGTGTCCCAATTTGGGATCCCATTTTGGTGTCCCATGTTTTTGCTGTACTGATTTGGGGTCCCGTTTTTGGGGATCCCCGTTTGGTGTCCCAATTTGTGGCCCCGTTTTTGGGGATCCCTGTTTGATGTCCCGTGTTTTTGGTGTCCCGATTTGGGATCCCATTTTGGGGTCCCAATTTGGGGTCCCATTTTTGGGGATCCCATTTTAGTGTCCTGTGGTTTTTGTCTCCCTATTTGTGGTCCCGTTTTTGGAGATCCCTGTTTGGGAATTCCGTTTTGGTGTCCTGTTCTTGTGTCTCATTTTTGGGTCCTGTTTTTTGGGATCCCTGTTTGGTGTCCTGTGTTTTCTGTGCCCCAATTTGGGATCCCGTTTTTGGGGATTCCATTTTAGTGTCCTGTGGTTTTTGTCTCCCTATTTGGGATCCCCTTTTTTTGGGTCCCATTTTGGGGATCCCTGTTTGGTGTCCTGTGTATTTTGTGTCCCAATTTGGGATCCCATTTTGGTGTCCCATGTTTTTGCTGTACTGATTTGGGGTCCCGTTTTTGGGGATCTCCGTTTGGTGTCCCAATTTGTGGCCCCATTTTTGGGGATCCCTGTTTGGTGTCCTGTGTTTATTGTGTCCCAATCTGGGATCCCATTTTGGTGCCCCATGTTTCTGGTGTACTGATTTGGCGTCCCATTTTTGGGGATCCCATTTTAGTGTCCTGTGGTTTTTGTCTCCCTATTTGTGGTCCTGTTTTTGGGGTTCCCTGTTTGGTGTCCCAGTTTGAGGTCCGGTTTTTGGGATCTCTGTTTGGTGTCCTGTGTTTTTTGTTTCCCTATTTGGGATCCCGTTTTTTTGGGTCCCATTTTTGGGGATCCCTGTTTGGTGCCCCATGTTTTTTGTGTCCCAATTTGTGGTCCCACTTTTGGGGATCCCATTTTGGTGTCCTGTGTTTTTTTGTCTCCCTATTTGGGATCCCCTTTTTTTGGGTCCCATTTTGGGGATCCCTGTTTGGTGTCCTGTGTTTTTTGTGTCCCATTTTTGGGGATCCCATTTTAGTGTCCTGTGGTTTTGGTGTCCTGATTTGGGGTCCCGTTTTTGGGGATCCCCGTTTGGTGTCCTGTGTTTTTTGTGTCCCAATTTGGGGATCCCTGTTTGGTGCCCCGTGTTTCTGGTGTCCCGATTTGGGGATCCCTGTTTGGTGCCCCGTGTTTTCTGTGTCCCAATGTGTGTCCCCGTTTTGGGGCGCCCCCGTCCCCCCGCAGGGCGTGGACTCGCTGGTGCTGGAGAGCGTCATGTTCGCCATCCTGGCCGAGCGCGCGCTGGGGCCGCGCCTCTTCGGCGTGTTCCCGCAGGGCCGCCTGGAGCAGTACCTGCCGGTAGGATCGGGGTCCCCCGCGCCCCCCGTGCCCCCCCGGGCACCCCCAACCCCCCGTGCCCCCCCAGAGCCGGCGGCTGCGCACCGAGGAGCTGCGGGACCCGCGCGTCTCGGCCGAGATCGCCGTCACCATGGCGCGCTTCCACGGCATGGCCATGCCCTTCAACAAGGAGCCCAAGTGGCTCTTTGGGACCATGGAGGGGTGAGGGGACCCGGCCCCGCTGGGAATGGGGAGGGGGGACCAAAATCCCACTGGGAGAGGGGAGGGGGGACCAAAATCCCACTGGGAATGGGGAGGGGAGACCAAAATCCCACTGGGAGCAGAGAGGGGGGACCAAAATCCTACTGGGAACAGGGAATGAGGTGAGGGGACCCAAACCCCACTGGGAATGGGAGGAGAGAGCAAAATCCCACTGGGAATGGGGATGGGGTGAGGGGACCCAAAATCCCACTGGGAACAGGGAATAGGGGACCAAAATCCCACTGGAAACAGGGAATGGGGTGAGGGGACCCAAACCCCACAGGGAATGGGGAGGGGGGACCAAAATCCCACTGGGAACAAGGAATGAGGTAAGGGGACCCAAACCCCACTGGGAATGGGAGGAGAGAGCAAAATCCCACTGGGAATGGGGATGGGGTGAGGGGACCCGATCCTAATGGGAATGGGGAGGGGGAATCAAAATCCCTCTGGGAACAGGGAATGGGGTGAGGGGACCCAAAATCCCACTGGGATCAGGGAGTGGGGACCCAAATCCCACTGGGATCAGGGAGTGGGGACCCAAATCCCACTGGGATCAGGGAGTGGGGACCCCAAATCCCACTGGGATCGGGGAGTGGGGACCCCAAATCCCAGCAGGTCCAACCCCAGGGGTTTCCTGGCTGCTTCCAGCAGGTCCTGTGGGACATGGAGGGGACACTGGGTGACCTTGGGGTGGCCCTGGTGTGGCTGGGGCTGGGCAGGGAGCCCTGGGGGTTCTGTCCCTGGTGTCCCCACACTGTCCCCTGTGTCCCCACTGTCCCGTGTCCCCAGGTACCTGCAGCAGATCTCAGAGCTGACGTTCTCAGAGCCGGCGCAGCTGCGGCAGCTGGAGCAGCTCCGGGGCTACAACCTGGAGCAGGAGATGAGGAGCCTCAGGTCACTGCCACCCCCTGAGTGTCCCTCTGCTGTCCCCTGTCCCCGCAGGGCCCCCAGGGCAGTGATCCTGCGGGACGTCCGTGGTTCTGTCCTTCCCTTTGTCCCCCTCTGTCCCTGGTGTCCCCTGTGTTTCCCCATGTCCTGCATATCCCTGTGTGTCCCCATGTCCCTGGTGTCCCCATGTCCCTAGAGTCCCTGGGTCCCTCCTGTCCCTGGTGTCACCTGTGTCCCCCATGTCCTTGGGGCGTCCCTGGTGTCTCCACTGTGTCCCTTGTAGCTGTGTCACCTCCACCTCCTGGTGTCACCCATGCCTTTTGTTCTGCTGTGTCCCACATGTCCCCATGTCCCCTGTGTCCCATATCCCTGGTGTCCCTGTGTCCCCCATATGCTTGGGGTGTCCCTGGTGTCCCCTGTGTCCCCCATGTCCCCATTTCCTTGGGCCATCTCCATGTCCCTGTACCCCTGGTGTCCCCATTTCCCTGGATCCCTGTGTCCCCAATGTCCTTGTATGCCAGGTGTCCCCCTTGTCCCCAGTGTCCCTGTATGCCAGGTATCCTCTGTCCCCAAAGTCCCTGTGCCCCCATGTCCCCATATCTCTGCATCCCCCATGTCCCCATATTCCTGGTGTTCCCCCATGTCCCCATATCCCGGGATCCCTCCATGTCCTTGGGCTGTCCCTCATGTCGCCATACTCCCGGTGTCCTCCCATGTCCCCGTGTCCCTGGGCTGTCCCCAAGCTGTCCCCCTGTCCCCAAGCTGTCCCCAAGCTGTCCCTGTGTCCCCTCTGAGCCCCTTTTGCCCCTCAGGGACCTGCTGGAGGCCACCCCGTCCCCGGTGGTCTTCTGCCACAACGATGTGCAGGAGGGTGAGTGCCATGGGGTGGCTCTGTCCCCCAGACCCCCCAAACCCCCCAAAGCCCCCAAAACCCCATAAATGCCCCAAAACCCCATAAATGCCCCAAACCCCGACCCCACAGGGAACATCCTGCTCCTGGCGGGGCGCGAGGCCTCCACGGACCGGCTCATGCTCATCGACTTCGAGTACAGCAGCTACAACTACCGGTGGGCTTGGGGGTCCCTGGGGGGATTTGAGGGTCCCTGGGGGGATTTTGGGGTCCCTGAGGGGTTTGGGGGGTCCCTGGGGGTCTCTCACACTCCATGATCCCACTGGGATTTCCCCACTCCTGCCCACATTCCATGGTCCCGGTGGGATTCAGGGGCTCCCCCTCACAAGTCCCTGATCCTGGGGGTATTTTGGGGGTCCCTGAGGGGTTTGGGGGGTCCCTGGGGGTCCCTCACACTCCATGATCCCACTGGGACTTGGAGGCTTCCTGCTCAAATTCCTGGTGGGATTTAGGGGCTCCCCCTCTTGAGTCCCTGCTCTTTTTTTAGGGAGATTTTAGGGGGTCCCTGGGGGCTTTTGGAGGCCCTTGTGGGGATTTGGGATCCCTGTGGGGTTCCCCACACTCCAGGACACCCCACTGGGATTTGGGGGCTTCCCCCTCATATTCCATGACCCCTTTGGGATTTGGGGCCCCCATCACCAGCCCATGACCCCATTGGGATTTGGGGTTTCACCTCTCTGCTCCATGATCATGGTGGGATTTAGAATTGCCCTGTCCCCAGTCCGTGATCCTGGTGGGATTTGGGGCTTTAATCCCATCTCCACTCTCCCAGTGGGATTTGGGGCTTTAATCCCCTCTGCAGACTCCCAGTGGGGTTTGGGGTTCCCTCTCCAGGCTCCCAGTGGGTTTGGGCTCAGAATGGGGTCAGTGCTGATCCCTGATGGGTTTGGGCTCACAGTGGGGTCGGTGCTGATCCCTGATGGGTTTGGGCTCACAGTGGGGTTGGTGCTGATCCCTCAGTGGGTTTGGGCTCACAGTGGGGTCAGTGCTGATCCCTCAGTGGGTTTGGGCTCACAGTGGGGTCAGTGCTGATCCCTGATGGGTTTGGGCTCACAGTGGGGTCAGTGCTGATCCCTGATGGGTTTGGGCTCACAGTGGGGTCAGTGCTGATCCCTCAGTGGGTTTGGGCTCACAGTGGGGTCAGTGCTGATCCCTGATGGGTTTGGGCTCACAGTGGGGTCGGTGCTGATCCCTGATGGGTTTGGGCTCACAGTGGGGTCAGTGCTGATCCCTCAGTGGGTTTGGGCTCACAGTGGGGTCAGTGCTGATCCCTGATGGGTTTGGGCTCACAGTGGGGTCAGTGCTGATCCCTGATGGGTTTGGGCTCACAGTGGGGTCAGTGCTGATCCCTGATGGGTTTGGGCTCACAGTGGGGTCAGTGCTGATCCCTCAGTGGGTTTGGGCTCACAGTGGGGTCGGTGCTGATCCCTGATGGGTTTGGGCTCACAGTGGGGTCAGTGCTGATCCCTCAGTGGGTTTGGGCTCACAGTGGGGTCAGTGCTGATCCCACAGTGGGTTTGGGCTCACAGTGGGGTCGGTGCTGATCCCTGATGGGTTTGGGCTCACAGTGGGGTCAGTGCTGATCCCTGATGGGTTTGGGCTCACAGTGGGGTCAGTGCTGATCCCTGATGGGTTTGGGCTCACAGTGGGGTCGGTGCTGATCCCTGATGGGTTTGGGCTCACAGTGGGGTCAGTGCTGATCCCTCAGTGGGTTTGGGCTCACAGTGGGGTCAGTGCTGATCCCTGATGGGTTTGGGCTCACAGTGGGCTCGGTGCTGATCCCTCAGTGGGTTTGGGCTCACAGTTGGGTCGGTGCTGATCCCTCAGTGGGTTTGGGCTCACAGTGGGGTCAGTGCTGATCCCTGATGGGTTTGGGCTCACAGTGGGCTCGGTGCTGTGTGACCCCCCCGTTGCAGGGGCTTTGACCTGGGCAATCACTTCTGCGAGTGGGTTTACAGCTACAGCCACGAGGGCTGGCCCTGCTTCCAGGCACGCCCCGAGCACTACCCCAGCCGCCAGCAGCAGGTCTGGGGTCCCAGGGGGGTGCTGGGAGGGGTCCCGCCCGTGTCCCTTGGGGCTGAGAGGGTCCCTTGGGCTGGAGGAGGGCTTCTTTGGGTTCTGGGCGTCCCTTTGGGGTCCCCTTCCCGCTCCCAACCCCTGTGCCCCTCCCCAGCTCCGTTTCATCTGGCACTACCTGTCCCAGTGCTCAGGGGATCCCTTGGGTCGGGGGGTGTCTCTGGGGTGTCCCTTTGGGGCCCGGGGTGTCCCTGGGGTGTCCCTTTGGGGTCCCAGCCCCCGTGTCCCCCCCAGCTCCATTTCATCCAGCATTACCTGTCCAAGGTGTCCGGGGTCCCAGGGCCGTGACAGGGGTTCCTTTGGGGTCCCTTTGGGATCCCGTTCCCGTTTCCAGCCCCCGTGCCCCCTCCCCAGCTCCATTTCATCCGGCATTACCTGTCCGAGGTCTCCGGGGTCCCAGGGCCGTGCTAGCGGTTCCTTTGGGGCCAGGGAGGTCCCTTTGGGGTCCCGTTCCCGTTTCCAGCCCCCGTGTCCCCCCAGCTCCATTTCATCCGGCATTACCTGTCCGAGGTGTCCGGGGTCCCAGGGCTGGGCAGGGGTTCCTTTGGGGCCGGGGGGTTCCTTTGGGGCCGAGGGGGTCCTTTGGGGCCGGGGGTGTCCTTGGGGTGTCCCTTTGTGGTCCCAGCCCCCGTGTCCCCCCCCAGCTCCATTTCATCCAAGGTGTCCGGGGTCCCAGGACTGTGACAGGGGTTCCTTTGGGGTTCCTTTGGGGTCCCTTTGGGGTCCCGTTCCCGTTTCCAGCCCCCGTGTCCCCCCCAGCTCCGTTTCATCCGGCATTACCTGTCCGAGGTGTCCGGGGTCCCAGGGCCGTGGTAGCGGTCCCTTTGGGGTCCCTTTGGGGTCCCTTTGGGGTCCCGTTCCCGTTCCCAGCCCCCGTGTCCCCCCCAGCTCCATTTCATCCGGCATTACCTGTCGGCGCTGTCGGGCGGCGCCGGGCGGGCCCCGCGGGAGGAGCAGGCGCGCCTGGAGGAGGAGATGCTGCGGGAGATCGAGCGGTACCGCCGGGGCTCGGGGGGGTCTGGGGGGGTCCTCAGTGGGATCTGTACCTCTCTTTGGGATCTCTGTGCCGCTTTTCGGGGTGTCTGTGCCGCTTTTGGGGTCTATGTGCCTCTGTTTGGGGTCTCTGTGCCGCTTTTGGGGGTGTCTGTGCCGCTTTTGGGGTCCTCTGTGTGATTTTGGGGGGGTCTTTGTACCTCTGTTTGGGGTTTCCAGAGGGGGTCACTGTGCCTCAGTTGGGGTCCCTGTGCCACCATTGGGGTTCCTCCGTGTGGTTTTTTCGGGGTCTTTGTACCTCCATTGGGGGTCTCTGTGCCACTTTGGGATGTCTGTGCCAATTTTGGGGTCCTCAGTGGGATTTTTGGGGGGCACTCAGTATCTCTGGTGGGGTTTGGGGCCTCTCTGTTCCCCTTTTGGGGTCTCCGTGCCTGTATTTGAATTCTCTGTGCCACTTTTTAGGGCTCTCTGTGCCCCCATTTGGGGTCTCTGTGCCCCCATTTGGGGTCTCTGTGCCCCCATTTGGGGTTTCTGTCCCTCTATTTTGGGGTTTTCTGTGCCATTTTTAGGCTCCCCTGCCCCACGCCCCCATCCCGTGGCTGTTTTTTGGGGTGCCTGGGGGGAGGTTTTGGGGGTCTCACCCCCCTTTTCCCCCCAGCTTCACCCTGGCCTCACACTTCTTCCTGGGGGCTCTGGTCCGTGGTGCAGGCCAAAGATCTCCACCATCCACTTCGGGTACCTGGTGAGCTTTGGGGGCCCCTCTGGGCTCTGGGGGGGGCTCCACAACCCCCTGAACACCCCTCTGATCCCCTTTCCCCTTCTTTCCCCTCCCTTTCCGCTCCCTCCCCCCCCCATTTCTCCCTGGTTTTTCCCCTTTCCCTTCCTCTTTGCCTGATTTGCCCCCCATTTTCTTCCCTTTTTCTCCCATTTTCTCCCTTTTATCCCCCTTTTTCCCCCATTTTCCCCCCTTCCCTGCCCTTTCCTCCCTCTTTCCCCTTCTCCCTTTTCCCCCCTATTTTCCCCTTTTCCCCCCTATTTTTCCCCCTTCCCCTTTCTTCCTTTTTTTTTTTTCCCCGATTCTCTCCCATTTTCTCCCCCTTTTTCCCACTTTCTCCCGTTTTCCCCCTTTTATCCCCATTTCCCCCTCTTTTCCCTCCTTCCCTGCCCTTTTCTCCCTCTTTCCCTTCCTTCTTTTTTCCCCATTTTCCCCTTCCCCCCTCCTTTTCCTCCCCTTCTTCCCCCCTTTTCACCCCATTTTTCTCTCTTCCCCTTTCTTTCCTTTTTCCTGATTGTCTCCCATTTTCTCTCCCCTTTTCCCCCATTTTCTCCCTTTTATCCCCCCTATTTCTCCCTTTTCCCTCCTTCCCTGCCCTTTCCTCCCTCTTTCCCCTTCTCCCATTTCCCCCCTTATTTTCCCCTTTTCCCCCCTTTTCTCCTCCTTCCCCCCCCCCTATTTTTCCCCTTTCCCATTTCTTTCCTCTTTTCCCCGATTTTTCTCTCCGTTTCTCCCCTGCTTTTCCCACTTTTTCTCCCATTTTCCCCCTTTATCCCCCCCCTCTTCCCTTCTTCCCTGTCCTTTCCTCCCTCTTTCCCCTTCTTCTTTTTTCCCCCCATTTTTCCCCCTTTTTCCCCCCTTTCCTCCCCCCCTTTCCCCCCCCTTTATTCCACCCTGCTTTTTAACCCCCTCCCCGGCTTTTTAACCCCTTTTCCCCCTTTTTTTGCCCCATTTCCCCCCATTTAACCCCTCCCCCCCCCTTCTTCCCCCCCTTTTTCCTCCCTTTTCCCCCTTTTAACCCTTCCCCCCGCCTTTTTAACCCCTTCCCCTCCCTTTTTAATCCCTTCCCCCCTTTTTTGCTCCTTTTAACCCTTTTCCCCGTTTTTTGCCCCATTTTCCCCAGGATTACGCCCAGAGCCGTTTCCAGGCCTATTTCCAGCACAAGGCTCGCTGCTGCTGAGGGGATCCCCCAAATCCTGCCCCCCCCGGGCTCCGGGGGGCGTTGGGACGGTTGGGGGGTTGGTAACGGTTCGGGGGGGCCCCGGCGCTTCGGGGGGCACCGCAACGGTTCGGGGGGGCTGAGCCCCGGGACCCCCCCGCGCCCGGGACCGGCAGCAGAGGTGGGTGGGGACCCCCCCCATAAGGGTGGGATTTGGGGTGGGCGCTGTGGGGACCCCCAGATCCGCACTCTGGCCAGTAACGGGGGTTTCGGGGCGGTTTTTGGGGGGTTCGGGGTGCGGCACAGGGGGTGGGGGACCCCCGTTTGTACCTCAGTGCCCCCCCCGCGCCCCCCGCCCGCAGCTCTGGGGCCGGGGGTGTCTCGGGCCCCCCCGTTTCGACAGCAGAATGTAAAACTCAGACCAATAAAGCCGCGCTGGGGCCGGCGCTCGAGTCCGCCTTCCCTAATCCCGCCCCAAATCCCGCCCCTAAAATTCCTCCTTCCCTAATCCCGCCCCAAATCCCACCCCTTCAAATTCCCCCTTCCCTAATCCCGCCCCAAATCCCGCCCCCTAAAATTCCCCCTTCCCAAATCCCGCCCCAAATCCCACCCCTTCAAATTCCTCCTTCCCTAATCCCGCCCCAAATCCCACCCCTTCAAATTCCCCCTTCCCAAATCCCGCCCCAAATCCCACCCCTTCAAATTCCCCCTTCCCAAATTCCGCCCTAAATCCCACCCCTTCAAATTCCTCCTTCCCAAATCCCGCCCTAAATCCAACCCCCTCAAATCCCCTCCGCCCTAAATCCCACCCCCTCAAATTCCCCCTTTCCAAATTCCCCCCTTTCCCAAAATCCCCCCCGCCCTTTCCGCAAATCCCAGCCCAGAATCCCGCCCCAAATCCCACCCCCTCAAATTCCCCCTTCCCAAATCCCGCCCCAAATCCCACCCCTTCAAATTCCCCCTTCCCAAATCCCACCCCCTCAAATTCCTCCCGCCCCAAATCTCACCCCAAAATCCCGCCCCAAATTCCACCCTTCAAACTCCCCCTTCCCAAATCCCACCTCAACATCCCGCCTTCCCCAAATCCCGACTGCTCCTTCTGCCCCCTCCCCACATTCCCGCCTCTTCCTCCCCCCCTCCCCAAATCCGCCCCCCGGGCCCCCCAATCGCCGTCGGCAGAGGGGGGGACAAGGGACACACGGGGGTGACACGGGGGGGTTCTTTGGGGTGGGGGTCCCGGGCGCTGCAGAGCCCTCCCCGTGTCCCCTCAGGGCGGGGGCAGGGGACAGCCGGGACAGAGGGCAGGGAATGTACCGGGGACAGGGAGGTGACACTCGGGGTGACGGGCAGGTGACAGCCGCGACAGGGGCCAGAGGTCGGGCAGGTGACAAACAGGTGGCAGGCAGCGCAGGGAGCAGGTGACAGGCGGGGCACGGGGCAGGTGACAGGCGGGGCACAGGGACAGGGACAGCAGCCACTGCCCCGGGCACGGACACGCGGAGCCCCCGCACGCCGCTGTCCCTGTCCCCAGGATGCGTGTCCCTGTCCCTGGTTCGTGTCCCTGTCCCTGATGCGTGTCCCTGTCCCTGATGTCCCTGACGCCGGTCACTGTTCCGGGATGGGAGTCCTTGTCCCGGCTGTGTTCCTGTCCCGGGTCCCTGTCCTGGTCCGTGTGTCCCTGTCCCGTGTGCGTGTCCCGGGGTGTGTCCCCGTCCCCTGTGTGTGTCCCTGTCCCGGGATGCAGGTCCCTGTCCCTGGTCCCTGTCCCGGGATGTGTCCCCTGTCACGGGACGTGAATCCCCGGGATGTCGGTGTCCCCGCTGTCCCCCCGGGGTGACGCTCCGTGCTCCGGGCTGTGGGTAAACGCCCCATCCCGGGGATGCCCGTTCTGTCCCGGGATGTCCGTGCCTGTCCCGGGACGGGGACCCCCGGGGATGTCGGGGGTCCTTGTCCCGACATGTCGCTGTCCCCCGGCCGGGGGTTCCTGTCGCATTCCCGGGATGTCGCTGTCCCCCGGGACACCGGGGATCCAGGTCCCCGTCCCCGGTGCGTCGGGGTCCCCCCGGGTGTCGCGGTCCCCCCGGGGGGCGGAAGCGGGCTCCGGTCCCGCCCGGCCCCGCCGGTGTCCGGTTACCGGCTGGCGGCTGCCGCGGCACGCAGGAGCCGCCGTCCCGCGGAGCCGCGGCCCCCGCGCTGCCCACGCAGGTACCGGGCCCGGGGAGGGGGCGCGCACGGGACCCACGCGCGGGGGAGCCCCGCGGCGGCGGCGGCGGCGGCGCGGGGACCCCCCCGGTACCGGCACAAGCCCCGGTCCCTGCCGCGGCGGCGCGCCCGGTGCGGCTCCCACGCGTGTCCGTGCGGAGCGCCCCCCGCGTGGCCGGGGGGTCCCCCGGCGGTGTCCCCTGCGGGGGGTCCCGGAGCGGGCCCGGCCCCACGCGGGGCCTGCGCATCCCGGCCCCGGAGCCGCCGTGACCTTGGGCGGGGCGGGGGACACGGCGGGAGCGTCCCCGGTGCCACCCGCCGCAGGGACACGCGGGGCACGGCCCGCGGGGACGGGGCGGGCAGGGCCGGGCCGTGCCACGGTGCCCTGCGGGTGACACGGGGCGGTGGACACAGGGCGGTGGACACGCGCCGGCCAGTGGGCGGTGCCACGGCGCCCCGCAGGGCCGGGCATGTGCTTTGGTGCCCAGGCGTGCCGTGCCAGGCCAGGCCCGTGCCGCGGGGGGGCCATCGGTGCCGTGCCAGGCCAGGTGACACCGTGGGGGTGCAGGGTGGTGACACCAAGAGGTGCAGAGGGCACAGCAACCCCGCTGTGATCGGGTCGTGGCTGTCACCCTCAGCCCAAGGTCCCCACGGTGTTGGGGACAGGGGGGTCACCCCCGACGCCCCTGGGCTCGGCCCTGGCTGTGCCCACCCCGGGGGGGTCCCAGAGCTGGGGGGGCTTTGTGGCACCCCCGGAGCGGGGGGGTCTCCAGCGACACCCGTGGTGACACAGGGACTCGGTGACACCCCGGCCGTGTCCGTGCCGCCCCTCCCGCAGGGGACACGGGGCGGGGGACGCGGGGCGGGGGACACGGGGCTGGGGCAGGGGCCGGGCTGTCCTCCCCGCTGTCCCCTGCGGGCCGCGCTGGCAGCGGTGGCAGCGCTGACCCTTCCCTCAGTGGGCGCCGGGCCAGCTCCACGTGACGCCGCCGTGACGCGGCCCGGGGGCTCCCGGGGGCCGCCGCCGGGCTGGCAGCGCCCCGGGGACACCGGCGAGGGCAGCGCCGTCCCCTCCGTCCCCGCGGCGCCCCCTCCCCCGCGCCCATCGCCCCCGTGTCCCCCCGCAGGTGTCACCGGCGGGTCCCCACCATGGCGGAAGCTCACCAGGCCGTGGCCTTCCAGTTCACGGTCACCCCCGAGGGCTTGGACTTCCACCTGAGCCGCGAGGCCGTGCGCCAGCTCTACCTGGCCGTCGTCCACTCGTGGAAGAAGCGCTTGGTCCGCGCCAAGGTGGGCTCGGCCGCCCGCGTCCCCTCCCGCGCCGGCCGCCCGCGCCCCCGTGACCCCGCTGTGCCCACAGAACAGCTTCCTGACCGGCGTGTACCCCGCGTCGCCCCTCCAGCTGGATGGTGGTGGTGATGGCCACCGCCGGCTCCTGCTACTGCCAGGTGGATCCGTCCCTGGGGCTCATCGCCCGCATCCAGCACTGGCTGCCCCGCAGGTGAGCGGGACACGGGCCGGGACACGGCACGGCCGGCGGGGACAGCCCGCGTGGGGACAGCCCGCGTGGGGACACGGCACGGCCGGCGGGGACAGCCGCGTGGGGACACGGCACGGCCAGCGGGGACAGCCCGCTTGGGGACAGCCCGCATGGGGACACGGCACGGCCAGCGGGGACAGCCCGCGTGGGGACAGGCCCGCGTGGGGACAGCCCGCACGGGGACAGCCCGCACGGGCCCCCGGCAGTGTCCCGGGAGAGACCCCAGACCCAGCGTGGCCGTGGGGACCCGGGACAGCCCTGGGGGGCTCCACCCTGCACATCCCCACCCCATTTGGGGGTGTCCCACCCAGGGCACAGGCCCTGTCCCACAGAGGGGACCCCCAGAAGGTGCAGGAGGCCCGTGACGTCTCCATTTGGGGGTGTCCCCCAAGGGACCCCGCGCAGGGACATCCCCGTGGGTCCCACTCCACGGGCACAGCCCCACTTGGGGACAATCCCCGGGAGTGCCACCACGGGCACAGCCCTGTCTGGGGACACCTGCGGGGATGCCACCCGCGCTGTCCCCACCCCTGAGGCCCGTGTCCCCGCGTGTCCCCAGCGAGGCGCTGACGCCCCAGGCGCAGACCGTGGTCAGCACCGTGGTGTTCTCCACGGGGGCCTGGCTGGCGGCCGTGCTGCTCTTCCGGAGGCTGCTCCGCCTGCTGCTCTCCTACCACGGCTGGATGTTCGAGCCCCACGGGCGCATGAGCCGCAGCACCCGCCTCTGGATTGTGAGCGGCGCCCGCGCCGGGACATGCGGGACATGTGGGACATGTGGGAAGTGTGGGAGACGTGGGAGCTTTGGGAGATGTGGGAGTTCTGGGAGATGTGGCAGATGCGAGAGCTTTGGGAGTTTTGGGGACTGGTGGGAGTTTTGAGAGATGTAGGAGCTGTAGGAACTTCGGGAGATGTGGGAGCTTTGGGAGATGCGGGAACTGTGGGAGATACGGGAGCTGTGGGAGATGTGGGTGCTGTGGGAGCTTTAGGGGCTGTTGGAGCTTTGGGGGCTGTGGGAGATGTGGGAGCCGTGGGAGCTTTGGGAACTGTGGGAGATGTGGGAACTGTGGGAGATGTGGGAGCCATGGGAGATGTGGGAGCTGTGGGAACTGTGGGAGATACAGGAGCCGTGGGAGCTTTGGGGGCTGTGGGAGCTTTGGGAGCCACGGGAGATGTGGGATCTTTGGGTGCTGTGGGAGCCACAGATGCCATGGAGTTGTGGGAGCTGTTGAGTTGTGGCTGCAGTGGGAGCCTTTGGAGATGTGGGAATCCATGGGAGCTGTGGGAACTCGGGAGCTGTTGGAGCCATGGGAGACATGGATGCTCCGGGAGCTGTGGGAGCTGTGACTGGTGTAGGAGCTGTGGGTTCTGTGGGAGCTTTGGGAGCTGTGGGAGCTGTGGAAGTTTTGGGTAGTCGTGGGTGCTTTGGGAGCCATGGGTGCCTGGAGTTTTTTGGGAGCTGTGGCTGCTGTAGGAGCTTTGGGTGCTGTGGGAGCCGTGGGTGCCTGGAGTTTTTTGGGAGCTCTGGGAGATGTGGGGGTTTTTGGTAGCCGTGGGTTTTTCGGGAGCCGTGGGTGCCTGGAGTTTTTTGGGAGCTGTGGGAGATGTGGATGTTTTGGTAGCCGTGGGTTTTTCGGGAGCCGTGGGTGCCTGGAGTTTTTTTGGAGCTCTGGGAGCCGTGGATCCTCACCCCAGCCCTACCTCCTCCTCCTGCCGCCGGCCGCTGCTGCTCCCACAGGCGGTGATGAAGGTCATGTCCATCCCGCAAGCCCCTCCTCTACAGCTTCCAGAGCTCCTGCCCAAGCTGCCGGTGCCCCCCGTGAAAGCCACCATCACCCGGGTACGCCGTCCCCGCGGGGGCTGGGGGCCCGAGGGCCGCCCGGCGGTCACCCCGTGTCACCCCGTGTCACCCCCGTGTCCCCTCCCCGCAGTACCTGGAGTCGGTGCGGCCGCTCCTGGACGATGACAAATTCCGGGAGATGGAGGCGCTGGCCAAGGAGTTCCAGGAGAAGACGGCGCCCGCGGCTGCAGCGGTAACCTGCGCCTCAAGTCCTGGTGGACAACCAACTATGTGAGTGTGGGGACAGTGGGGACCCCGGAGCTGGTGTCCCCTCCCGCAGCGTGAGGAGGGATTTGGGGTCTCCTGGGTGTCCTGGTTGGAGCAGTAGGGGCAGAGGATCCTGTCCCCCGTCACTGTCCCCTGTTTCTGTCCCTTTCACCTGTCCCCATCCCTGTCCCTTCCCATCTCCTGTCCTTATCCCTGCCTCCTAACCCTTGTCCCTGTCCCCCGTTCCTGTCCCTGTCCCCATCCCCGTTCCTGTCCCCTGCCCTCACATCCCCTGTCCCCTCACCCTTATCTCTGTCCTGTCTCCTGTCCCCATTCTTTGTCCCCATTCCCACTCCTGCCCCTGTCCCTGTCCCCATTCCCTATCCCATGTCCCCCCTCCCTGTGCCTTTCCCGTTCCCTCTCTCCATCCCTGTCCCTGGGCTCTCTTCCCCCCGCTGTCCCCGTCCCCGTCCCCGTCCCTGTCCCCTGTCCCCTGTCCCCGTCCCCGTCCCTGTCCCCTGTCCCCTGTCCCCTGTCCCCGTCCCTGTCCCCGTCCCCGTCCCTGTCCCTGTCCCCTGTCCCCCGTCCCCGTCCCCTGTCCCCGTCCCTGTCCCCTGTCCCTGTCCCTGTCCCCTGTCCCCGTCCCCGTCCCCGTTCCCGCAGGTCAGTGGACTGGTGGGAGGAGTACGTTTACCTGCGCGGGCCGCAGCCCCCTCATGGTCAACAGCAACTACTACGCCATGGTAAGGGTGGTGGGGGACCGGGGGACCCCTAAACCCCCCCGGGGACCCCCCGGCCCCGCCCGCGACCCGCGCCGTGTCCCCCAGGATTTCCTGTACGTGACCCGAGCCGCGTCCAGGCTGCGCGGGCGGCCAACGTGGTGCACTCCATCCTGCTCTACCGGCGGCGGCTGGACCGGGGCGAGATCCCCCCGGTGAGGGGGCCCGGGGGCCTGGGGGGGTCCGGGGGGACTGGGAAAGCTGGGGGGGGTCCATGGGGCTGGAGAGGCTGGGAGCTTCTTTAGGGTTGAAGGGGCTGAGAGGGTCCCAGGGGGCTGGGGAGGGGTGGGAGTCCGGTAGAACTGAGGGGTTTGGGGGGTCTCCGGGGGGGCTGGAGGAGCTGGGGGGGTCCAGGGTGATGAGGGTTTTGAGGGGTCCAGGGAGCTGAGGGGTTCCCAGGTGGGTGGGGGTTTGGGGGGTCTCAAGGGGGATTGGAGAGCTGGAGGTCCCAGGGGGATGGAGGAACTCGGGGGGGTCTCAGAAGGATGGGGGTTTGAGAGGTCCCAGGTGGGTGGGGGTTTGGGGGGTCTCAAGGGGGATTGGAGAGCTGGGGGGGTCCCAGGGGGATGGGGGAGCTGAGGGTCCCAGAGGGATGGAGGTTTGGGGGGGTCCCCAGGGGGATGGAGTTTTGGGGGGTCCCAGGGGGGAATGGAGGTTTGGGGGGGTCTCAGGGGGCTGGGGGAAGCTGAGGGTTCTTGGGAGGCTGGGGGGACTGGGGGGTCCCAGGCGGATGGAGGTTTTGGGGGTTCCCAGGGGGATGGGGGAGCTGGGTATCCCAGGAGGATGGAGGTTTGGGGGGGGTCCCAGGGGGGCTGGAGGAACTCGGGAGGGTCTCAGGGAGGATGGGGGTTTGAGGGGTCCCAGGTGGGTGGGGGTTTGGGGGTCTCAAGGGGGATTGGAGAGCTGGGGGGGGTCTCAAGGGGGATGGGAGAGCTGGAGGTCCCAGGGGGATGGAGGTTTGGGGGGGGTCTCAGTGGGATGGAGGTTTTGGGGGTTCTCAGGGGGATGGAGGTTTTTGGGGAGTCCCAGGGGGATGGGGGAGCTGGGTATCCCAGGAGGATGGAGGTTTGGGGGGCTCCCAGGGGGCTGGGGGAACTGGGGGGGTCCCAGGGGGATGGGGGGAACTGGGTATCCCAGAGGGATGGAGGTTTTGGGGGGTCCCAGGGGGCTGGGGGAACTGGGGGGGGTCCCAGGGGGATGGGGGAACTGGGGGGGTCCCAGGCGGATGGAGGTTTGGGGGGTCTCGGGGGGGATGGAGGTTTTGGGGGTTCCCAGGGGGGATGGGGGAGCTGGGTATCCCAGGAGGATGGAGGTTTGGGGGGCTCCCAGGGGGCTGGGGGAGATCCTGGGGGTGCCGTGGTGCTGAGGGCGCTTGTGGGGGACCCCGTGGATTTGGGGGGATCCCGGGAGAGCTCCGCGGGGCAGGAGCGGGGCGGGTGTCACACGGGGGTGGCAGAGCTGGGGACACCGAGCCCCCCCCGAGCCCCCCTGAGCCGTGTCCCCCCAGATGATGGCGCTGGGCGTGGTGCCCCATGTGCTCGTACCAGTCGGAGCGGGATGTTCAAACACCACCCGCATCCCGGGCAAGGAGACGGGTACGGGCCCGGGGGGGGGAACCGGCCCGGGGGGGCGTCCCGGGGGTCCCCGCCGGCCCTGACCCCCCCCGTGCCCCCCCAGACACGCTGCTGCACCTGACGGACAGCAAACACCTGGCCGTGTACCACAAGGGCCGCTACTACAAGGTGTGGCTGTACTACGGGGGGGCAGGGTGCTGCCGCCCGCCGACCTGGAGATGCAATTCCAGAGGATCCTGGACGATCCCTCGCCCCCGCAGCCCGGCGAGGAGCGGCTGGCGGCGCTCACGGCCGGGGAGAGGTGGGAGGCGCTGGGAACGAGGGAATGGCGGCGGTGCCGGGCGTACCGGGAGGCTGGGAACTCTGGGGACTCCGGGAATAATGGGGATACTGGGGGATACTGGGGATACTGGGATGCTGGGAA
This sequence comes from Calcarius lapponicus, assembly GCA_039654755.1. Lineage (NCBI taxonomy): Eukaryota > Metazoa > Chordata > Aves > Passeriformes > Fringillidae > Calcarius > Calcarius lapponicus. The sequence continues at coordinate 19,201,907 of CM077463.1, forward strand.
CTCTGGGAATAATGGAGATACTGGGGATACTGGGATACTGGGCACCTGGGAGCTCTGTGGAATAATGGGGATACTGGGGATACTGGGGATGCTGGGGACACTGGGCACCTGGAAGCTCTGGGAACACCGGGAATAATGGGGATACTGGGGATACTGGGGACACTGGGGATACTGGGCACCTGGGAGCTCTGGGAATAATGGGAATGATGGGGACACTGGGGGATACTGGGGATACTGGGCACCTGGGAGCTCTGGGAACATCGGGAACAATGGAAATAATAATGGAGATACCGGGGAACACTGGGAATGATGGGAATAATGGGAATACTGGGGATACTGGACATCTGGGAGCTCTGGGAACACCGGGAATAATGGGAATTAATGAGGATACTGGGGAAACTGGAAGATCTGGGAGCACTGGGAACTCCAGGAACACTGGGAACAATGGGTATAATGGGAATAATGGGGATACTGGGCACCTGGAAATACCGGGAACTCTGGGAATATTGGGAACAATGGGAATAATGGGAATAATGGGGATACTGGGCACCTGGGAACTCTGGGAATAATGGGAATAATTATGGGGATATTGAGGATGCTGGGCACCTGGGAGCTGTGGGAACACTGGGAACTCCAGGAGCACTGGGAATGATGGGAGTAATGGGGATTACTGGGGATACTGGAGACACTGGGCACCTGGGGAGCTTTGAGAACACCCGGGAATAATGGGATTAATGGGAATAAAGGGAACAATGGCCATACTGGGAATACTGGGGATGCTGGGCATGATGGACTCCTGGGAACTCTGGGAGCAACGGGCACACTGGGGATACTGGGAGCACCGGGAGCGCTGGGAACCCTGGGCTACCAGGCTGTCCTGTCCCCACCCCTGTCCCCATCCTGTCCCCGGTCTCGTACAGGGACACGGGGACACGGGACACCCCCCACGGGGTGGGCGGCTCGGAGGGGTCCTCGATGGCCGCGGTGCCATCCGGTGTGGGGTTTGGGGTTTGGGGTTTGGGGTTCCCCGCTGTGCCAGGTGTGAGGTTTGAGGTTTGGGGTGCCCCTTGCTGACCGGCGCTGCCCAGGGTGGGGTTTGGGGTTTGAGGTTTGGGGTTTGGGGCGCCCCGCGCTGACCGGCGCTGCCCAGGGTGGGCTGTGGGGTGTGAGGTTTGGGGTTTGGGGTTTGGGGCGCCCCTTACTGACCGGCGCTGCCCAGGGTGGGCTGTGGGGTGTGAGGTTTGGGGTTTGGGGTGCCCCTTGCTGACCGGCGCTGCGCAGGGTGGGGTTTGGGCTGTGAGGTTTGAGGTTTGGGGTTTGGGGTGCCCCTTGCTGACCGGCGCTGCCCAGGGTGGGGTTTGGGGTGTGAGGTTTGAGGTTTGGGGTTTGGGTGCCCACGCTGACCGGCGCTGCCCAGGGTGGGGTTTGGGGTTTGAGGTTTGGGGTTTGGGGTGCCCCGCGCTGACCGGCGCTGCCCAGGGTGGGCTGTGGGGTGTGGGGTTTGGGGTGCCCCGCTGTGCCAGGTGTGAGGTTTGAGGTTTGGGGTTTGGGGTGCCCCTTGCTGACCGGCGCTGCCCAGGGTGCCGTGGGCCGAGGCGCGGGCGCGGTTCTTCAGCCGCGGCCCCAACAAGGCGTCCCTGGACGCCATCGAGCGCGCCGCCTTCTTCCTGACGCTGGACGAGGACGAGCACGGCCAGGAGCCCGCCCGGCCCGGCTGCATGGACAGCTACGCCAAGTCCCTGCTGCACGGCCGCTGCTACGACCGGTGCGTGAGCCAGAGCACCCCAAAACCTGCCCCCGGTACCCAGAGACACCCCAAACACCCACAGACACCCCAAACGCCCACAGAATACCCCAAACACCCACAGACACCCCAAACACCCACAGACACCCCAAACACCCACAGATACCCCAAACACCCACCCAGCCCAGTCCCTGCTGCACGGCCACTGCTGCGACCGGTGTGCACCCAAAAACACCCCCGTGCCCCAAAACCTGCCCCTGGTACCCACAGATACCTACAGACACCAACAGACACCCACAGATACCCACAGATACCCCAAATCCCCACCCAGCCCAGTCCCTGCTGCACGGCCGCTGCTACAACTGGTGCGCACCCCCAAAACACCCCCGTGCCCCAAAACCTGCCCCTGGTACCCCCAGACACCCCCAGACACCCACAGACACCCCACCCAGCCCCACTCTCTGCTGCACGGCCGCTGCTACAACCTGTGTGTGAGCCAGAACACCCCAAGACCTGCCCCTGGTACCCACAGACACCCACAGACACCCCAAAAAACCCACCCAGCCCAGTCCTTGCTGCACGGCCGCTGCTACAACTGGTGTGCACCCCAAAACACCCCCGTGCCCCAAAACCTGCCCCTGGTACCCGCAAATAGCCACAGACACCCCAAATGCCCACCCAGCCCAGTCCCTGATGCACATCCACTGCTGCAACCGGTGTGCACCCCAAAACATCCACCAGGCCCAAAACCTGCCCTCAGTACCCACAGATACCCCAAATGCCCACCCAGCCCAGTCCCTGCTGCATGGCCACTGCTGCGACCAGTGTGTCCCCAAAAACACCCCCGTGCCCCAAAACCTGCCCCTGGTACCCGCAAATACCCACAAGACACCCACAGACACCCCAAACACCCCAAACACCCACCCAGCCCACGGCCGCTGCTATGACTGGTGTGCACCCCAAAACACCCCCAGGACCCCAAAGCTGCACCCCAAACCCCCACAGACACCCACAGACAACCCCAGACACCCCAAACCCCCACCCGGCCCAGTCCCTGATGCACAGACACTGCTATGACTGGTGTGCACCCCCAAAACACCCCCAGGACCCCAAAGCTGCACCCCAAAGCCCCACAGACACCCCCAGACACCCCAAACCCCCACCCGGCCCAGTCGCTGCCGCACAGACACTGCTCTGACTGTGAGCGCCCCAAAACCACCGCCAGGACCCCCCCACATCATCTCAGCCCCCCCAGACCCCATCACCAAGTCCCTGCTGCGCTGCTGTGACGGATGGGCACCCCAAAACCCCGCTGGCACCCCAAACCTCAGCTCAGTACCCTCAGCACCCCCATCCTACAATCCCAGACCCTTTCCCAGGCCCCCACACACACCCCCAGCACCCCATCCCTGCCCAGCACCCCATCCCTGCCCAGCACCCCATCCCTGCCGCCCCCCACCCCCTGTGGGCACCCCCAAAACCCTCCCAGGTCCCCCGAACGCCCCCCCTGCCCCTCCAAACCCCCCACCCTCCCCTGCCATCTCCCAAAGGCCGCCTCCCTGCCCTGCCCCCTGCCCTCTCCCTCCCGGTACCCTCTGCCCCCCGGTGCCCCCCGGTGCCCCCCAAGTGCCCCCCAAACCCGCCGGTGCGCCCCCAGCTGGTTCGACAAGTCCTTCACGCTGGTGGTCTACAAGAACGGCAAGGTCGGGGCCAACGCCGAGCACTCCTGGGCCGACGCCCCCATCATGGGGCACCTCTGGGAGGTACCGGGGCACCCGTGGGGCACCCCCGGGTGGGAACACCCCCAGTGGGGCGGGGACACCCACAGCGGGGCACCCCAGGGCTGAGGGTGCCCAGGCTGGGGACCCCCGATGGGGACCCTCAGTTGGGGACCCCATAGGGTGCCCCAAGGGCTGGGGACCCCTGCCAGGCACCCCCAGGCTGGGGACCCCCGTTTGGGGGAAGGGGAGGGGGGGAAGATGTGGGGGTTCTGCCCGGGGGCTGTGGGGTGAGGGTCGGGATTCTGGGGTCTGGGGGTCCCCTGAGGGCTTGGGACTGGGGGGCTGGGGGGCTCAGGGAGTTGGGGTGAGGAGAGGTTTGGGGGACAGAGGGGTTTGGGGGGCTGCAGGTGGTCGGGGGGGATTGCAGGATTCAGGAACTTGGGGATTTGGGGATTCGGGGTTTGGGGACCTCAGGGGTTAGGGGCCCAGGAACTGGGGGGTCAGGGGCCAGGGCCTTGGGGATTTGGGGTGTGGGGGACCATGGAACTGGGGGGGCCAAGGGATTTGGGGATTTGGGGTGTGGGGGACCATGGAACTGGGGGGCCAAGGGATTTGGGGATTTGGGGTGTTGGAGGGTTACGGGATTGGGAGGTCAGGGGCTTGGGGATTTGGGGTTTGGGGTGCTGAAGGGTTGGGGGCCATGGGATTGGGGGTCTTGGGGCACAGAACTGGGCAATCGGGGGTCTGGGGAATTCGGGGTTGGGGCGGTCATGGGTTGGGGCGTTGAGGGTCCTGGGGATTTGGGGTCTGGGTGGATCGTGGAATTGGGGCTCTGGGAGTTATGGAGTTGTGGGGCCGGGGGTTTTGGGGGCCTTGGGGTCATTGCCCCCTCCCCAACGCCCCCTGTCCCCCCCAGTTCATGCTGGCCACGGACACGTTCCAGCTGGGCTACACGGAGAGCGGGCACTGCAAGGGGGACCCCAGGTGGCAGCTGGCCCCGCCCCAGCGCCTGCAGTGGGACATCCCCCCCCAGGTGGGTGACAGGGCGGGGACAGGGCGGGGGACAGCGACAGGTGAGGGTGAGGACACAGGTGAATGCTGTGCCGTGCCGTACTGCGCCATGCCGTGTCCCCAGGGGCCATCGAGGCAGGTGTGGGCACAGGCACAGGTGTGGGCACAGGTAAGGGTGCCATGCCATGCCCTGCCATGCGGGGTCCCCAGGGCGTGGCGGCCATCGAGGCGTCGCTGTGGGTGGCTCAGGTGTGGGTACAGGTGAATGTGCCATGCCGTGCCATGCCGTGCCATGCCATGCCATGCCATGGGGTGTCCCCAGGAGGTGGCGGTCATTGAGGGGTCGCTGGGGTTGTCTCAGGTGCATCAGGTGAGGGTGACGTGCAGGTGAGGGCACAGGTTCAGGTGAAGGCACAGGTGAGGGCACCATGCCATGCCATGCCGTGCCATGGTGTGCCATACCATGCGATGTCCCCAGAGTGTGGCGGCCATCCATGCGTCACTGCGGGTGGCACAGATGTGGGTACACGTACAGGTGTGGGCACAGGTGAGGGTGCCATGCGCAGGTGTAGGCACAGGTTCAGGTGTGGGTACAGGCACAGGTGTGGGCACAGGTTCAGGTGAGGGTGCCATGCCGTGCCATTCCATGCCATGCGGTGTCCCCAGGGCGTGGCGGCCATCAAGGCATCGCTGTGGGTGGCTCAGGTGTGGTACAGGAGAAGGTGCCATGCCGTGCCGTGCCATGCCATGCCATGCCATGCCATGCCGTGCGGTGTCCCCAGGGCGTGGCGGCCATCGAGGCGTCGCTGCGGGTGGCTCAGGTGTGGTACAGGAGAAGGTGCCATGCCGTGCCATGCCATGCCATGCCGTGCGGTGTCCCCAGGGCGTGGCGGCCATCAAGGCGTCGCTGCGCATGGCACAGGTGTGGTACAGGTGAATGTGCCATGCTGTGCCATGCCGTGCCATGCCATGCCATGCGGTGTCCCCAGGGCGTGGCGGCCATCGAGGCGTCACTGCAGGTGGCTCAGGTGTGGGTACAGGTGAAGGTGCCATGCCGTGCCATGCCATGCGGTGTCCCCAGGAGGTGGCGGTCATTGAGGGGTCGCTGGGGTTGTCTCAGGTGCATCAGGTGAGGGTGACGTGCAGGTGAGAGCACAGGTTCAGGTGAAGGCACAGGTGAGGGCACCATGCCATGCCATGCCGTGCCATGGTGTGCCATACCATGCGATGTCCCCAGAGTGTGGCGGCCATCCATGCGTCACTGCAGGTGGCACAGATGTGGGTACACGTACAGGTGTGGGCACAGGTGAGGGTGCCATGTGCAGGTGTAGGCACAGGTTCAGGTGTGGGTACAGGCACAGGTGTGGGCACAGGTTCAGGTGAGGGTGCCATGCCATGCCGTGCCGTGCCATGCCATGCCATGCCGTGCGGTGTCCCCAGGGCGTGGCGGCCATCGGGGCGTCGCTGCGCGTGGCACAGGTGTGGGTACAGGTGAAGGTGCCATGCCATGCCATGCCGTGCGGTGTCCCCAGGGCGTGGGGGCCATCGAGGCATCACTGCAGGTGGCTCAGGTGTGGTACAGGTGAAGGTGCCATGCCGTGCCATGCCATGCCATGCCGTGCGGTGTCCCCAGGGCGTGGCAGCCATCGAGGCGTCGCTGCGCGTGGCGCGGGCGCTGGCCGAGGACGTGGATTTCTGCTGCTTCCCGTTCTCCACCTTCGGCAAGGGGCTCATCAAGCGCTGCCGCACCAGCCCCGACGCCTTCATCCAGATCGCCCTGCAGCTGGCACACTTCCGCGTGAGGGACGGGAACGGGAACGGGAACGGGAACGGCGGGGGATAATGGGAGCCGTGGGGTGGGGTGGGACCCACAAGGTGGGATTGGGGTGGGATGGGAATGGGATTGGGGTGAGATGGGATGGGATTGGAATGGAATGGCATGGGATAAGGATGGGATGGGATGGGATGGGATGGGATGGGATGGGATGGGATGGGATGGGATGGGATGGGATGGGATGGGATGGGATGGGATGGGATGGGATGGGATGGGATGGGATCCGTGGGGTGGGGTGGGATCCACATGGTGGGATGGGATGGGATGGGATGGGATGGGATTGGAATGGGATGGGATGGGATGGAATGGGACCGGGATAGGGATAGAATGGGGATGGAATGGAATGGAATGGAATGGAATGGAATGGAATGGAATGGAATGGAATGGAATGGAATGTCATGGGATAAGGGTGGGATGGGATAAGGGTGGGATGGGATGGGATGGGATGGGATGGGATGGGATGGGATGGGATGGGGTGGGATGGGATGGGATGGGATGGGATGGGATGGGATGGGGTAGGATGGGGTGGGATGGGATGGGATGTCATGGGATAAGGATGGGATGGGGTGGGGTGGGATGGGATGTCATGGGATAAGGATGGGATGGGGTGGGATGGGGTGGGATGGGATGGAACGGGATAAGGATGGGATGGGATGGGATGGGATGGGATGGGATGGGATGGGATGGGATGGGATGGAATGTCATGGGATAAGGATGGGATGGGGGTGGCGCAGGAGCAGGGAAGGATGGGATGTGTGCAGGGCCCAGGGCAGGGCTGTGGCCAGGACGAGGGGGGTGTCACCAGCAGCAGGCCAGCAGTGGGACAAGCCAGGCCCAGGCCGTGTCCCCACGCCGCCGTCCCCGCAGGACAAGGGCTCCTTCTGCCTGACCTACGAGGCGTCCATGACGCGGCTGTTCCGCGAGGGCCGCACCGAGACCGTGCGCTCCTGCACCTCCGAGGCCACGGCCTTCGTGCGCAGCATGGCCGACACCCTGCGCAGCGTGAGTCACACCGGCGGGGACCCTCCACACCCTCCTGGCATCCCCATCTCGGGGGTCCCCATCCCTCATGGGGGTCCCCATCCCTCACAGAGGGTCCTGTCCCTCACGGGGTGCTGGGTGCCTGTTTGGGGGTGCAGCGCCCCAAACCCCTCCCCAGCGTGCAGAGGGGCAGCAGTGAGTGTTCAAGGTGCAGGTTTGGGGTGCAGGTTTGGGGTGCAGGTTTGGGGGTGTGTTGGGGTTCAGTTTGGAGGCCAGCCCACCCCTGAACCCCCCCAGCTCTTGGAGGGGGCAGTGTCTGTTCAAGGTGCCGATTTGGGGGGCTGTGTCAGGGTTCAGGTTTGGGCTCAGTTTGGGGTGCAGATCTGGGGTTCAGGACCCCCAATCCCTCCCCAGTGCTCGGAGTGGCAGCAGCTGTTCAAGGTGCACACCTGGGGGCTGTGCCGGGGTTCTGGTCTGGGGTGCAGGTTTGGGGTGTAATTTGGGATGTAATTTGGGGTTCACCCCCTGCCCCGCAGCCCTCGGAGCAGCAGCAGTTGTTCAAGGTGCACACCTGGGGGCTGTGCCGGGGTTCTGGTTTGGGGTGCAAGTTTGGGGTCTCAGTTTGGGTGTAATTTGGGGTTCACCTTCTCCCCCAGCGCTCGGAAGCAGCAGCAGCTGTTCAAGGTGCAGGTTTGGGGTGTCAGTTCGGGGTGCAGGTTTGGGGTGCAGGTTTGGGGTGCAGGTTTGGGGTGTAATTTGGGGTTCACCCGCTGTCCCCAGCGCTTGGAGCAGCAGCAGCTGTTCAAGGTGCAGGTTTGGGGTGTCGGTTCGGGGTGCAGGTTTGGGGTGCAGGTTTGGGGTGTAATTTGGGGTTCACCTTCTCCCCCAGCGCTCGGAGCGGCAGCAGCTGTTCAAGGTGCACACCTGGGGGGCTGTGTCAGGGTTCAGATTTGGGGTGTCGGTTCAGGGTGCAGGTTCGGGGTGCAGGTTTGGGGTGTAATTTGGGGTTCATGCCCTTGCCCCGCAGCGCTCGGAGCGGCAGCAGCTGTTCAAGAGGGCGGCCGAGAAGCACCAGCAGCTCTATCGCCTCGCCATGACGGGCTCGGGCATCGACCGCCACCTCTTCTGCCTCTACCTGATGTCGCGGTACCTGGGCACGCAGAGCCCCTTCCTGGCCAAGGTCAGCGCGGGACAGGGACACGGGACGGGGACAGGGACACGGGACACAGACACGGGACAGGGACATGGGATGGGGACACGGGACAGGGACACAGGACAGGGGACGGGGACAAGGGACAGGGGACAGGGACAGGGGACAGGGACACGGGACATGGGACAGGGACAGGGACACGGGATGGGGGCACGGGACGGGGGGACGGGAGGAGCAGCACGTGGGACACTGAGGGACACGGGACACAGAGGGGACACAGGACACGAAGGGGACACGGGACAGGGACACGAGGGGGGCAGTGTGGGAGCAGCACACGGGGGTGGCACTGCGGGACACGCGGGGGGGACACGAGTGGGGGAGCATGGGGGGACACGAGGGCCACGGGGGTGACACAGGACACGGGTGGGAGCGCGGGGGGGGCAGCACACTTGGCACTGAGGGACACGGGGGGACACGGGGGGGGACAGGCAGGGACGTGGGGGGGAGCACATGTGGAGCCACCGTGAGACACGGGCAGGGGGGCACAGGGGGACACGGGGTGGCACCGGGAGGGCACGGGGGACACGGAGGGCGAGCGGGCAGCACACGGAGGGGCACGGGAGGGCACAGCGGGGTACAAGGGGGCACTGCCACCCACCCGGGTGTCACCGCGCGTGGAGTCCCGCCCTGGGACAGGGGTGCCATGGGGTGCAGTGGGGTGCCCTGGGGTGCCCCGGGGTGCAGCGAGCGTCCCCGCAGGTGCTGTCAGAGCCCTGGCGCCTCTCCACCAGCCAGACCCCGCAGCAGCAGCTCAAGATGTTCGACCTCGAGAAATTCCCCGACCACGTCTCCAGCGGCGGCGGCTTCGGCCCCGTGAGCTCCCGGGGGCACCGGGGGCACCGGGAGGGGGGGCAGCGGGTGCGGGGGGGGGGCTGTGGGCTCCTCACATGGGTGACCCGGGGGGTTCAGCCCGGCCCCGCAGCCCGGGGCGGGTGCCCCAGGTGGGTGCCAGGTGCCCCCAGGTGCCCCATGGCCCCCGTCCCCCCCCCCCCCGCAGGTGGCAGACGATGGCTATGGGGTGTCCTACATCATCGCCGGGGAGAACCTCATCACCTTCCACGTGTCCAGCAAGTTCTCCAGCCCCGAGACGGTGAGGGGGGCCCGGGGGGTGGATGGGGGCTCTCCCAGAGCTGCAATCCATGGGGTCACCTGTGGGCTCACCTGTGGTCTGGGACCCCCCTGAGCCTGATATTGACCCTGCTGCATCCTCCACGCCCCTTCCTGTGGGACCCCCACCCCATCCCAGTCCCCCCTCTGGGACCCTCCCCACGTCCCGGTCCCCCCCGCAGGCCGAACTGGGGGGTGCCCCATGCCCGGGGGTGCCCCGGGGTGGGCATGGGGGGGTTCGGGTCTCCCCTCGGGCGTTCGGGGCGGGCTCTGAGCGGCGCCGCCCGCAGGACTCGCAGCGTTTCGGCCGCAACATCCGCCAGGCCATGCTGGACATCGCGGCGCTCTTCGACAAAGCCCCCCCCGCGGCCGGGAAGTGACCGGGGGGGTCCCGGGCTTGGGGGGGCCGGGGAGCGCTGCCCTGGACCCGCTCCCAATAAAGGCTCTTGGTGTGACCCCGCTGTGCCACGGGGGGGACCCCGGGGGCGTTCGTGGGGTGCAGCCAGGGCTGGATCCATGGATGGAATGTGGGGTGCATCCATGGGGTGCCAGGGCTGGATCCATGGATGGAATGTGGGGTGCGTCCATGGGGTGCCAGGGCTGGATCCATGGATGGAATGTGGGGTGCATCCATGGGGTGCCAGGGCTGGATCCATGGGGTGCAGCCAGGGCTGAATCCATGGATGGAATGTTGGGGTGCATCCATGGGGTGCCAGGGCTGGATCCATGGATGGAATGTGGGGTGCGTCCATGGGGTGCCAGGGCTGGATCCATGGAATGTGGGGTGCGTCCATGGGGGTGCCAGGGCTGGATCCATGGATGGAATGTGGGGTGCGTCCATGGGGTGCCAGGGCTGGATCCATGGGGTAACCTCTGGGGGGCCTGGTGGGCACCGGCCAGGGCTGGTGAAGGCATCCAGAGGGCCATCCCTGGGGTGGTGACCCATCCCGGTGATCCGTGCCCATGCCCGTACCCGTGCCCCTGCTTGCCCTGGTGATCTGTGGCCGACCCCATCCCGGTGATCTGTGGCCATCCTGATGATCCGTGGCCATCCTGATGATCCGTGCACTTCCCCAGCTCCATGCCCATCCCGGTGATCTGTGGCCATTCCCAGATCCATGCCCATCCCAGTGATCCGTGCCCATGCCCATGTTTGACCCGGTGACCTGTGTCCATCCCCACCCCGGTGATCCATGCCCATCCCAGAGATCCGCAGCCATTCCCGGGTCTGTGCCCATCCTGGTGATCCGTGCCCATCCCCGTACCCATGCCTGTCGCCATCCCGGTGATCAGCTCCCAGCCCCATGCCCATTCCCGTACCCATCCCCACCCTGGTGATCCATGCCCATCCCAGAGATCCACAGCCATTCCCGGGTCCGTGCCCATCCTGGTGATCCGTGCCCATCCCCAGCCCCATGCCCATCCCCATATCCGTACCCGTCCCCATCCTGGTGATCCATGCCCGTTCCAGAGATCCGTGCCCGTCCCGGTGCTCCGTGCCCATCCCCGGCTCCGCTCCCGTCCCGGTGATCTGTGTCAGTCCCCGTCCCCGTGCCTGTCCCTGTCCCGGTGCTCCGCGCCCGGCCCCGGTGCCCAGCCCCATCCCGGTGATCTGTGCCCATCCCAGAGATCCGTAGCCATTCCAGGGTCCGTGCCCATCCCCGTACCCATCCCCATCCTGGTGATCCGTGCCCATCTCGGAGATCCGTGCCTGTCCCGGTGCTCCGCGAGCTGCTCCCATCCCGGTGCTCCGCGCCCGGCCGGTGCCCATCCCGTGCCGCTGACGGGGGTGCTCAGCGGGGCACGGCGGCTCGGACGGGCCCTGCGCAGAGCCCCTGGGCCGTGTCCGGCCTGGGGGTCGCCGCGCCCCGGGTGGCGCCGCTGGCACCGTCCCCGCCCTCCCTCCCTGCCCGCCGCCACCGCCCGGCGCCGCCAGCCCGGAGCCAGCGGCGGGCCCGGGGCCAGGCCGGGCACGGGGACCGGCACACACCGGGAGAGGGGGACAGGGACAGGGGACACACCGGGAAAGGGGACAGGGACAGGGGACACACCGGGAGAGGGGACAGGGACACGGGACAGGGACTGGGGACACCTCGGGAGAGGGGCCAGGGGATCAGGGGCCACCCGTCAGAGGGGACAGAGCGGGCACAGGGATGGGGGACATTCCCCGGAGAAGGGTCAGGCAGGGGACAGGGACAGAGATCTCCCGGGAGAGGGGACAGACCGGGAACAGGGACAAAGGCCCCTCTGGGAGAGGGTCCAGCGACAGAGACCCCGTCCCCGCGGGCATCCCCCCGCCTGGGGAGCGTCCCGTGGGGGTCACTGTCACCCCCCGGCACCGGGGCTGTGTCCTGCACCCCGACCCCGTATCGGGGTGACATCCCCCTCCCGACCCCATATCGGGGTGACATCCATCATCCTGACCCCATATCGGGGTGACATCTACCCCCCTCCCCATATCGGGGTGACATCCCCCTCCCCACCCCATATCGGGGTGACATCCCCCTCCCCACCCCATATCGGGGTGACATACATCATCCTGACCCCGTATCGGGGTGACATCCTACACTCCGACCCCATATCGGGGTGACATCCATCATCCCCACCCCATATCGGGGTGACATCCCCCTCCCGACCCCATATCGGGGTGACATCCCCCTCCCGACCCCATATCGGGGTGACATCAATCATCCCGACCCCATATCGGGGTGACATCCATCATGCTGACCCCATATCGGGGTGACATCTTCCCCCCCTCCCCATATCGGGGTCCCGCTGTCCCCAGGCTGGGGCTGTGTCCCCCCCAGAGGCCCCGTGCCCGGGGGGCTCGGAGCTGGCACTGGACTGTCCCGGGTGCCGTGGGGACCCCGCGGTCACCGCTGGGCGCTGGGCGGGCTGTGCTGGGACCCCGGACAGCGAGGGGCCATCCGTGTCCCTCGCTCCGTGTCCCTCTGTCCCTCTGTCCGTGTCTCGCTCCGTGTCCCTCAGACCGTGTCCCTCGGTCCGGTCCGTGTCTCTCGGTCCGTGTCCCTCTGTCTGTCCCTCTCTCCGTGTCCCTCGGTCCGGTCCGTGTCCCTCGGTCCGTGTCCCTCTGTCTGTCCCTCTCTCCGTGTCCCTTGGTCCGTGTCCGCCGCAGCCGCGCCCGCTCCCCCTCCCTTATCAGATCCCTTATCAGATCCCTTATCAGATCCCTGGTGTGAGCGCACCCCAGCCCCGCACCCCGGCCCCTTCCCCCCCTGTCCCCATTTGGGGCGGGGGGCACCCCGGGGATGGCCCTGTCCCCTCCCGTGTCCCGCTGTGTTCCCTCGCGGCTCCGTGCCCGTGCCGGGGCTCACACGGAGCTGTGCCCGGCCCGTGGGGGACCCCAGAGCCCGCCCGGGACCCCCGGGACCCCGGCGGTGCCCCCGGCTCCGGCACGGTGCCCCCCAAGAGCGGGGGCAGCCCCGGGGTGCTCGGGGGTCCTGGGGGGGGCGTGCGCGGCCCGGGGGTGCCCAGGGAGCGGCCCGGGGGTGCCCAGGGAGCGGCCCGGGGGTGCCGGTGTCGCCTTTGTCGCCGGTGCCTTTGATGCGGCGCCAGCGGCTCCACGAGCGGCTGCTCCCGGCCCCGGCCCCCCCCGCGCCGGGGCCTATAAAGGGCTCGGGGTGTCCCCGTCCCGTCCGCCGGGAGCCCAGGGAGCTGCAGGTGCCGGGGCTGGGGGGTCCTGGGGGGTCCTGGGGGTGCTGGGGGGGGGCTGGGGGTCCTGGGGAGCTTTCCTGGGGTGCTGGGGAGGTGTCCTGGTGGTGCCGGGGGCTGGGGGTGCTGGGGACAGTCCTGGGGTGAATGCGCTGGGGGCACTGGGGGAAGTGGTCGGGTGGGTGCTGCAGGGGTGGGTGCTGGGGTAGGGTGGGTGCTGGGACAGAGATGGGTGCTGCAGCAGTGGGTGCTGGGGCAGGGTGGGTGCTGGGACAGAGATGGGTGCTGCAGGGGTGGGTGCTGCAGGGGTGGGGGCTGCAGCAGTGGGTGCTGGGACAGAGATGGGTGCTGCAGCAGTGGGTGCTGGGGCAGGGGTGGGTGCCCGGCCGCCCCCCTGCCCCTGCAGCTCCCCCATTGCAGGAAGGCTGAGGATGGGTCCCGCCACCTTCCTGGGGCTCTGCCTGCTGGGGTGCCTGGTGCTGGCCCCCTCCCTGCCGGGTGAGACCCCCAGACTGCACCCTGAGAGCCCAGACTGTGCCCTGATCCCCAAAACTGCACCCTGAGAGCCCAGACTGTGTCCTGATCCCCAAAACTGCACCCTGAGAGCCCAGACTGTGCCCTGATCCCCAAAACTGCACCCTGAGAGCCCAGACTGCGCCCTGATCCCCAAAACTTCACCCTGAGACTCTCCCTGCACCCTGAGACCCTCCTGCCTACACCCTGAGACACTCCCACTGCACCCTAATCCTCCAAACTGCGCCCCGAGACCCCAAACTGCACCCTGATCCCCCAGACTATGCCCTGATCCCCCAAAACTGCACCCTGAGACCCCAGACTGTGCCCTGAGACCCCAAACTGTGCCCTGAGATCCCCAACTGCACCCCGAGACCCCCAAACTTCACACCCACAGTGTGAGACCCCCGAAGTGCCCCCTGCCCACCCTCTGCTTCCCACCCCCATCCCGTTCCCCCAGCCTCAGCCCCCCAAACAGGGCCGGAGGTGCCCTGAGCCCCCAAAGCCGCCGCAGCCGGGCCGGGGGGGTGACGGTGACCCCGCTGTCCCCGCAGGGGCTGAGGCCACCAGGTGTCCCCGGGGCTGGCTGTCCTTCGGGGGACACTGCTACGGCTACTTCGGGCAGCAGCTGAGCTGGCGGCGGGCCGAGGTGGGTCCGGGGGGCACCGGGGGGTTCCGGGGGTCCCCCAGGGCCCCTCTGCAGGTGGCTGTGTCCCCAGGCCTGGTGCCAGGCCACCCGCGGGGGGCACCTGGCCTCGCTGCACAGCCCCGAGGAGCACCGGGCGCTCGCCGCCTTCCTGGCCCGGCGGCCGCGGCGCGGAGAGGACGACGAGGAGGGCGACAAGGAGAGGGACAGGGACAGGGAGAAGGAGGAGAGCGTCTGGATCGGGCTGCAGCGGCGGGTGAGCCGTGCCTGTCTGTGCCTGTGTGCCACACCCGGTGTCCCACCCCGGTGTCCCACCCCGGTGTCCCCTGGCTGACCCTGCCTGCGCTCCCTGCGCCCCAGCCCGCCCCGAGCCCGCCCCGCCGCACCCTCGTGTCCCGTCCCGGGCTCTGAGCCCTCCCTGCAGCGCTGCCCCGGCTGCTACACGGGCTGTCCCCTGTGTCCCCTGTGTCACCTGTGCCCCCTGTGTCACCTGTGCCCCTGTGCCCCCCGTGCCCCTGTGCCCGTTCCACTGTCCCCCTGTGCCCTCTGTCCCCCCGTGCCCCCTGTTCCCCTGTTCCCCCTGTGTCCCTGTGCCCCCTGTGCCCCCTGTGCCCCCTGTCTCCCTGTCCCCCGTGTCCCCTGTGCCACCTGTTCCCCTGTTCCCCTGTCCCCCTGAGCCCCCTGTCTCCCTGTCCCCCGTGTCCCCTGTGTCACCTGTGCCCCCTGTGCCCCCGTGTCCCTGTGCCCGTCTCCCTGTCCCCCTGTACCCCCTGTGCCCCTGTCTTCCTGTTCCCCTATCCCTCTGTCCCCCTGTCCTTTTGTCCCCCAGTCCCTGTGCCCCCTGTCCCCCCTGTGTCCCTGTCCCCCTGTCCCCCTGTCCTTTTGTCCCCCTGTCCTTTTTTCCCCCTGTCCCCCTGTCCCCTTGTCCCAGCTGTGTGTCCCGCCCCTGTCCCCATGTGCCCCCTGTCCCCCTGTCCTTTTGTCTCCCTGTCCTTTTGTCCCCCTGTGTCCCTGTCCCCCTGTCCCCCTGTCCCAGCGGTGTGTCCCGCCCCTGTCACAGCGCCAGGGCTGGCTCTGGGCTGACGGGTCCCCGCGGCACTACTGGGCCTGGGAGGGGGACGATGGCCCCAAGGGACATCCCTGCATCGCCCTGGAGGACTCGGCAGGTGAGGGGGGGCACTGGGAGCCGGGGCTGGGGACAATGGCCTGGGGACAATGGCCTGGGCACAGCCCTGTGCCACGCTCGAGGGAGCAGCTGGGGGATGGGGGGCACAGGGGGCCGGGGGGTGCCTGGGTCTGGCAAGGGGACAATGGCCCTGGGGACAGCCCCGTGCCACACTGGGGGACTCAGCTGGTGAGGGGACCCAAGGGCTGGGGGGCAGGGGGTGTCAGGGAGGGACAGGGGGGTCAGGAAGGGACAGGGGGGCAGGGGGGTGCCAGGGAGGGACAGGGGTGTCCGGGGGGCTCCGGGGCTGTCAGACTGTCCCCGTGTGTCCCCTGTCCCAGCCGTGGCTCTTGTCCCTGCAGGGTTCATGGCCTGGGAGGGCGAGGCCTGTGGGGAGCGCAAACCCTTCATCTGCAAATACCCGGCCTAGGGGGGCCCGGGGCCTGCAGCCCACCCCTGTGCAGCCCCCCGACCCTGGGGCCTGACCCCCACCCTGCATGCTGCCCCCCAAACCCTGTCCCAGACCCCAATCCCTGCTCCAACCCCGCCCCTGCTGCACTGCCCCCCAAATCCCACCCCCCAATTCCACCTCCTGTACCCCAAACCCCAGCCCAGATCCCAAACCCTTCTCCCAGCCCTGCCCCCACTGTCTTGCTCCCCAAATCCCCCCTCCTGCCCCCGACACCCCACAGCCCGGCCCCACACCCTGCCCCCCAACCCCGCATGCTGCCCCCCATCCCAAACCCTGTCCCCAACCCCACACCCTGCCCCCTTAACCTCCTCCCCAAACCCCCGTCCCGCACCCCAATTCCCGCCCCCCTGCACCCCCCACCCCTCACACCCAGCCCCCCTTACACGGAGACCCCCCAATAAAGTGACCGAAGCACCGGGATGTCCCCGTGTCCCTTTGCTGTGTCTGCGCCCCACGGGTGACACCAACAGGGGACGGGGACCCTCAGTTCCCCGTGGGGGCGGATGGGGGGCGCGACCGGAGGTGTCCCCGAGGGAAGGGGTGTCCCCAAGGGAAGGGGTGTCCCCGAGGCAGCCCCTGGGGGTCTCAGCCAGTTTCTGTGTTCCCATGTCCCCCCGCATTTTCGTGTCCCTCTGTCCTCCTGTGTCCCCCATATTCCCATGTCCCCACATCCCCTGTGTCCCCCCTGTCCCCATATCCTCCCCCTGTCACCCCTTCACCCTCTCCCTGTGTCCCCGTGCTCTCCCCATGTCCCCCCATGTCCCCCATGTGTCATTCACATCCAAGTCTCCATGTCCCCCTGTCCCCCACTGTCCCCATGTCCCCTTCCATGTCCCCTCCTGTCCCCCTGTCCTTGTGTTCCTGTGTCTCCATGTCCCTCCCGTCCTCTCCACGGGGGGGTCACATATGGGGTTCTGGGGGTTCAGATAGAGGGTCCGAGGGTGCACCCATGGGGTGCTGGGGCTGCATCCATGGGGTGTATTTTTGGGGTGTACCCATGGGATGTGTCTATGGGGTGTATTTTTGGAGTGTGCCCATTGGGATGTGTCTATGGGGTGCTGGGGTGCATCCATGGGGTGTATTTTTGGGGTGTACCCATTGGGATGCAACCATGGGGTGCTGGGGTTAATCCATGGGGTGTATTTTTGGGGTGTACCCATTGGGATGTATCCATGGGGTGTATTTTTGGGGTGTATCCATTGGGGTGTACCCATGAGGTGTATTTTTGGGGTGTACCCATTTTTTGGGATGCATCCACGGGGTGTATTTTTGGGGTGTACCATGGGATGCATCCTTGGGGTGTATTTTTGGGGTGTACCCATTGGGATGCATCCTTGGGGTGTATTTTTTGGGGTGTACCCATTGGGATGCGTCCACGGGGTGTATTTTTGGGGTGTACCCATGGGATGTGTCTATGGGGTGTATTTTTGGGGTGTACCCATTGGGATGCATCCATGGGGTGCTGGGGTTTATCCATGAGGTGTATTTTTGGGGTGTACCCATTGGGATGCGTTCACGGGGTGTATTTTTGGGGTGTACCCATGGGATGCGTCCATGGGGTGTATTTTTGGGGTGTACCCATTTTTTGGGATGCATCCTTGGCGTGTATTTTTGGGGTGTACCCATTGAGATGTGTCCATGGGGGTGCCGGGGTTTATCCGTGGGGTGTATTTTTGGGGTGTACCCATTGGGATGTATCCATGGGGTGCTGGGGTTTATCCATGAGGTGTATTTTTGGGGTGTACCCATGGGGTGCATCCATGAGGTGTATTTTTGGGGTGTATCCATTGGGGTGCATCCTTGGGGTGTATTTTTGGGGTGTACCCATTGGGATGTATCCATGGGGTGCTGGGGTTTATCCATGAGGTGTATTTTTGGGGTGTACCCATGGGATGTATCCATGGGGTGTATTTTTGGGGTGTATCCATTGGGGTGTACCCATGAGGTGTATTTTTGGGGTGTACCCATTTTTTGGGATGCATCCATGGGGGGTGCTGGGGTTTATCCATGGGGGTCCCGGCGTTCCCTCCCGGCGCCGTCACTGCCGTCACCCCGGGCCGGTGAGGGCGGAGGGGACAAAGCGCTGGAACCCCGCGGCCCTTGTGACACCACGGCCACCCCTCCGCCGCCCGCCGGCGCCCGCGGGGTCACCTGTCACTTGTCACCAGGGCGCCGCTGCCACCAACACGGCCGTCCCCGCATGCCGGCGCCGCTGCGCTCGCCCCGGGCGGCCGCGCTGGGGGTGCCCGCGTCTCCCCCCGGCCGGGGCGCCGAGCCCGAGACGCCCCCGGCGGAACCCCCCCATGCCGGACGAGGGCCGGGTGGGCCCCTGGAGACCCCACCGGCCCCGGGGCCCCACCTCGGCCGTGTACGGCAGCCCCGGGCCCAAGTACGGCGTCCCTCGGCGGCATCGGTGAGTGCGGGGCCGCGGGGGGGACGTGGGGCCGGGGGGGCCGAGTCCCACGGAGCCCCTGCCCGCCCCCAGGCAAAGACCAGCGCGACCCCTCCGGCCGCCGTGCCCCCGCCTACAGCTTCGGGATGAGGCTGGAGGGACCCCCGCGAGCCGCGCTCCCCCCGGCCCGCAGTACCTGGTGCCCGCCGGCTGCACCGCCCGCGGCCGGGAGCGCGGCCCCCGCCTTCACCATCAGCGGCCGCCCCCGGGAGCGCCGGGCCAGCGACACCCCCGGGCCAGGTGAGCGAGGGGAGCGAGGGAGGGAGCGAGGGAGGGAGCGAGGGGAGGGAGTGAGGGAGGGAGAGAGGGAGGGATGGAGTGAGAGAGTGAGTGAGTGAGGGAGTGAGGGAGTGAGAGAGGGAGTGAGAGAGGGAGTGAGAGAGGGAGTGAGAGAGGGAGTGACGGAGTGAGTGAGAGAGGGAGTGAGTGAGTGAGTGAGTGAGTGAGTGAGTGAGTGAGTGAGTGAGTGAGTGAGTGATGGAGGGAGTGAGTGAGTGAGTGAGGGAGTGATGGAGGGAGGGAGGGAGGGAGTGAGTGAGTGAGTGAGTGAGTGAGTGAGTGAGTGAGTGAGTGAGTGAGTGATGGAGGGAGTGAGTGAGTGAGTGAGTGAGTGAGAGAGTGAGCGAGTGAGTGAGCGAGTGAGTGAGTGAGTGAGTGAGCGAGTGAGTGAGCGAGTGAGTGAGTGAGCGAGTGAGTGAGGGAGTGAGTGAGTGAGTGAGTAAGCGAGTGAGTGACTGACTGAGTGAGCGAGTGAGGGCCGCAGCTCCCGGCAGCTGACCCCGCTCGCCCTTGCAGCGTATTATTCCCCGGAGCAGGCAACCAGGGTGACGCTGCCCTCGGCCCCCGCCTGCTCCGTGCGGTCCCGCACCCGCCCGGACAAGCCCCAGCAGACGCCAGGTGAGACAGAGGGGGACGGCACGGACGGGACCCCGCGTCCCCCGGGCTGGCACCCCGACACCTCCCTGGGGCTGGGCTGGGGGCTCCAACACCCCACCTGGGCTGGGGTCCCCACCATTCCCCCTGTGCTGGGCTGGGCTCCCCATCATTCCCCCTTGCGTTAGACTGGGCCGGGACCCCCTAATCTCCTCTGGGCTGGGCCCCCCATCTCCTCCTGGGGCTGGGATCCCCCATCCCCCGGGCCGGACCGGGCTCCCCGACATCCCCCGGTCGGTCCGAGCCGCCCGGCGCCGCGGGGCTGAGCCTTCCCTGCAGAGCCGTGCGAGGATGGAGCCCCCGTGTCCCCCTGAGCCACGTCCCCTCCCCAGGCCCTGCCACCTACCAGCTGCCACCCGTGGTGGGCCCCCCGCTACACCATGACAGGGCGAGGCCGCAGCATCTTCGACGACGATAAAAAGGTGGGGCTGGGGGGGACAGGGGGATCGGGGGCAAAGGGACTGGGGGGGCCGGGGGACTGGCATCTGGGGTATCGGGGTCCCGGGGGGCTGGGGTACCAGGAGCGTGGGGTGCCAGGGGCCCGTGGGGTTGGGGCACCGAGGAACCCGGAGTGCCACGACCGCGGGGGGCTGAGTGTGGGGTGCAGGGGCTCCGGGTACCGAGGCTGTGGGGTGTCCAGGGGGTGACGCCACCCGGCCCTGTCCCCGCAGACCCCAGGGCCCAACAACTACGGCACCGTGGACACCAACCTGTACATGGAGCGGGCCCCCCGCTGCACCATAGTGGGGCGGACCCGCTCCCGCCTGACCTCCGACACGCCCAGCCCCAGCGACTACTACCCCAAGCCGGTGAGCGGGGAACGGGGACGCGGCTGGGGACAGGGACCCGCAGCCCCTCGGTTAACAGCGCCTCTGCCCTCCGCAGGACCGCAAACAGGGACAGACCTTCGGTGTGC
Source organism: Calcarius lapponicus (assembly GCA_039654755.1). Lineage (NCBI taxonomy): Eukaryota > Metazoa > Chordata > Aves > Passeriformes > Fringillidae > Calcarius > Calcarius lapponicus. The sequence goes on from CM077463.1 coordinate 19,222,284, forward strand.
GCCACTCGGAGTCTGTGGTCCCCGTGATGGACTTGCAGCTGCAGCCGGACGGGGACGCGGGTGGCGCCGTCAGCCTGTGACAAACACGAACCGCAGCATCACTCGCTCTCTCTCCTTCTGTCCCGCGGCGTCGCACGGGGCCCGGGGGCTCCCCTAGAGCCACACTTGGCCCATCCCGAGGGAGGCCCTGGCAAGACCACGGAGAGGGAGCCCACGGTGGGGTGGGAGGTGCCGGGGTGAGGGATGTGCTACCAACCCCCTCCCTGCTCCAGGGCTTCGGGGCCGGGGGGCTCTGGGGACACCGAGCAGGGAGGGGACGTTCACCAGCGCCGCGCCTCGGAGAGTCCCCCCGCTCTGTGGGATCTGCGGGATGGGGGGGATCCCTGGCAGGGCATCACCTGCGGGTGCCCAGGGCGAGTGAGCGACCCGGGGGCCACCCCCCGTGTCACCCCCCGTGTCACCCCCCGTTTGCCGCCCCCGTGTCACCCCCCGTGTCACCCCCCGTGCCGCCCCCGTGTCACCCCCGCCGCCGTGCCCCGCTCGTTGCCACCGGGCTCAGAGTCCACGGCCGGAGCCGCCTCGCCGCCCGCGGGCCAGCGGGCACGGTCACGGGCCGGGCCGGGCGCGGGCCAGGCGGGCAGCGGGGCAGGTCCCGGCAGCGGCCGGGGCAGGCGCGGCCCTGCGGGCTCGGGCTGGCGGCTCTGAGCAACCGGGGCGCGGCCCTGCGGGCTCAGGTGCCCCTCGGTGCCACCCGGGCTGTGACCGCCGCCACACCGCCGTGCCGGCTGTGCCAGCCCGGGGTGCCGGCTGTCCGGGACCGGGATGGACGCCCCGAGCCCTCTCCCGACCCTGATCCGCAAGAAGCGGGACGGGGAGCGCCTGGAGGGACGCCGAGATCCGGAGCTTCGTGCGCGGGCGTCACCGAGGGCACCGCGCAGCAGGGACAGATCGGTGCGGGCGGGAGGGACGCGGGGGACAGCGTGAGGGGGACACGGCCGGGGATGTTGCAATGCCACGGGACGGGCGGCGGGGAGCGCGGGCAGAGCCGGGGGACATGGCCAGGAGAGTGACACGGGCACAGGGGACACCGGGCGGTCCCAGCGGTGGGAGGGACAGCGAGGGAAACAAACCCCGGGATGTGCCGGGGGGGGCTGGGCACGGGACACGGCTGGGGGACCTCCCTGGGAGGACAAGAGAGGGACCCCAGGATGTGGCAGGGTCATGAGCAGGGGACACAGCTGGGGACACCATGGCGGGGAGAGAGGGGACCCCAGGATGTGGCAGGGTCATGAGCAGGGGACACAGCTGGGGGACACCACAGAGGGCAGAGAGGGGACCCCAGGATGTGGCAGGGTCATGAGCAGGGGACACAGCTGGGGACACCATGGCGGGGAGAGAGGGGACCCCCAGGATGTGGCAGGGTCATGAGCAGGGGACACAGCTAGGGACACCACAGAGGGCAGAGAGGGGACCCCAGGATGTGGCAGGAGGTCAGGGCCAGGGCATGTGGGTGGGTGGGGGTCCTGGGGAGGGCACTGCGGTGTCCCCGGGTGCCCACACAGATGGCATCTGGCTGTGGGGCACGGGTCAGGGCTGGGGACAGGACAGGGGACCGGGGAGGTGACATGCTGCCGCCCCAGGTGCCATGCTGATGGCCATCCGGCTGCGGAGCATGGGCGCGGGTGAGACCCTGGCCCTGACCCGGGCCATGGCCAGCTCTGGCCGCACGCTGGCCTGGCCGCCCGCCTGGCACGGGCTGGTGGTGGACAAGCACTCAACCGGTGGCGTCGGGGACAAGGTCAGCCTGGCCCTGGCCCCCGCGCTGGCCGCCTGCGGCTGCAAGGTGAGGGGGACCCGGGGACGGGGCGGGGACGGGGGGGTCCCGAGCCCCACCTGTGCCCACCTGTGCCCCTCCCCAGGTGCCCATGATCAGCGGGCGCGGGCTGGGCCACACCGGGGGCACCCTGGACAAGCTGGAGGCCATCCCTGGATTCCGGGTCTCCAGAGCCCCGAGGAGGTGACGGACGGGGGGCGGCGGGTGAGGGATGGGGACACCACGGGCACCCTCACTCCCTGCAGGAACCGGGCTCGGGGGCACCGGGGCTCCAAGAGGGGTGGGGGGTGACAGTGGGGTGAGGATGGAGTCCCACCCGAGGGGTGTCCATGTGGTTTGGGGTGACAGTGGGGTGTCCACGGGTCCAAAGAGGGTGAATGCCATGGGGTACTGATGGGGCACCAACAGGGTGTGGGGTCTCACGGGTCTCAAAAGGGTGCAGGAGAAGATGGGGGTGCCCTTAGGGTACCCGTGGGTTGTGTGGGTGTCGGTGGGGTGTCCGTGGGGTGCCCATGGGGTGTGCGTGGGGTGTCAGTGGGGTGTCCGTGGGGGTCAGTGGGGTGTCCCTGGGGTGTTCCTGGGGTGTCTCTGGGGTGTCCCCGGGGTGTCCCTGGGGTGCCACGGGCACACCGGCTCCCGCAGATGCAGCACATCCTGGCGCGGGTGGGGCTGCTGCATCGTGGGGCAGAGCGCGGAGCTGGTGCCCGCGGACCGGGTGCTCTACGGGCTTGCGCGACGTCACGGCCACGGTGGACAGCCTGCCCCTCATCACCGGTACGGGCACGGGGCGCGGGGGGCGCGGGAGGGCCGCGGGCAGGCGGTGACCCCCCCGGCCGGCCCAGCCTCCATCCTCAGCAAGAAGGCGGCGGAGCGGCTCTCGGCGCTGGTGCTCGACGTGAAGTTCGGGGAGGCGGCTCTGTACCCCACGCAGGAGAGCGCGCGGGAGCTGGCGCGGAGCCTGGTGAGACCCCGGGGACCCCCGGGAGCCCTGCCCGGCTGCCCTGCCCGCCGTCCCCTCCCGCTGTCCCTGTCCCCTCTGCCTGCTGCTGTCCCGGGTCATTCCCGCTGTCCCTGTCCCCTCTGCCTGCTGCTGTCCCGGGCCATTCCGCTGTCCCCTGTCCTCTCTGCCTGCTGCTGTCCCAGGCCATTCCCGCTGTCCCTGTCCCCTCTGCCTGCTGCTGTCCCGGGCCATTCCCATTGTCCCTGTCCCCTCTGCCTGCTTCTGTCCCCGGCCATTCCCATTGTCCCTGTCCCCTCTGCCTGCTGCTGTCCCGGGCCCCCCTGCTCCCGTCCCTGTCCGCTGTTCCTGTCCTTGCTCCCGTTCCTGACCGTGCCCGCTGTCCCTGGTTGTCCGTGTCCCCACGTGCCCCGTCCCCGCCCACACTCCCTGCCTGCTGTCCCTGTCCCTGCCTGTTGTCCCTTGTCCCTGTCTGTTCTTCCCACTGCCCCTGCCTGTCCCTGTCCCTGTCCCTGTCCTTGTCCCTGTCCCTGTCCCTGCTTGTCCCCTATCCCTGCCCTGTCCCTGTCCCTGCCCACTGTCCCTGCCTGCTGTCCCTTGTCCCTGTCTGTTCTTCCCTCTGCCCCTGCCTGTCCCGGCTCCTGTCCCCGTTTTTCCCCTATCCCTGTTCCCACCCCTGCCCTGTCTCTGTCCCTGCCTGCTGTCCCTTGTCCCTGTCTGTTCTCCTTCCCGCTGACCCTGCCTGTCCCTGCTCCTGTCCCTATCCCTGCTTGTTCCCTTTCCCTGTCTCTGTCCCTGTCTCTGTCCCCGCCTGATGTCCCGGTCCCTGTCCATCCCTGTCCGTGCCCGCTGTCCCCGCCTGATGTCCCGGTCCCTGTCCATCCCTGTCCCTGCCCGCTGTCCCCCCGCGCTGTCGCGGTGCAGGTGGAGGTGGGCGCGCAGCTGGGCATCCGCACGGCGGCCCTGCTGACCCGCATGGAGCAGCCGCTGGGCCGCGCCGTGGGGCAACGCGCTGGAGGTGCTGGAGGCGCTGCAGTGCCTGCAGGGGGGCGGCCCCCCCCGACCTGCGACACCTGGTCACCGCCCTGGGTCAGTGCGGGACACGGGGGGACACGGGGGGGACACGGGAGGGGAGGCCCCCCGACCTGCGACACCTGGTCACTGCCCCTGGGTCAGTGCGGGGACACGGGAGGGGGGCAGGATCCGCAGACACGGCTCCTGTGTCCAGTCCTGGTCCCCCCCAGTCCCGGGGTCCCCTCCTAAGCCCCTCATGGGGTCCTTGTCCCTCCTCCCCTGCCCCTGCCCCTCCTCCCTGTCCCGAGCAGGGGTGGGGGCGCAGAGGGGCAGCGGGGCAGGGTTTGGGGCTCCCCAGGAGTGGGGGTCCCTGTGGGGGTCCCAGCCCGTGTCCCGTTTGGGGTGTTGCTGTAGCAGTGCGGGATGGAGCAGGGGGCTGTGGGGCCGTGTTTGGGGTCCCAGCCCCTGTCCCGTTTGGGGTGTTGCTGTAGCAGTGCGGGATGGAGCAGGGGGCTGTGGGGCTGTGTTTGGGGTCCCAGCCCGTGTCCCCTTTGGGGTTGCAGGCGGGGTGCTGCTGTGGCAGTGCGGGATGGAGCAGGGGGCTGTGGGGCCGTGTTTGGGGTCCCAGCCCGTGTCCCGTTTGGGGTGGCAGGCGGGGTGCTGCTGTGGCAGTGCGGGATGGCCGCGGGGGCCGAGCAGGGCCGTGAGCGCCTGGCCCGGGCTCTGGACGATGGCTCGGCCCTGGGCACGTTCGAGGCCATGCTGGGGGCGCAGGGGGTGCCCCCCGACACCGCCCGGGGCCTCTGTGCCGGGACCCCCGCGCAGCGCCGCCGGCTCCTGGGCGAGGCCAAGGTGTGCGAGGAGCTGCCCGCGCCGCAGGAAGGTCAGAGGGACCCCGGCCCAAATCCTGCACCCTCCCCGAACCCCGTGCCCCTCCGGGGGCTTGAGGGTCCCCCATTTCCCACTGCCCCCGTCCATCATCATCCCCTCGCCCCTCCCCGGGATGCTCAAGACCCCCCTGGATTATTCCCCCCACGCTGAGTCCTCACCTGCACCCCCTGCCCCACATGCTCTGTGCTTGGGGGTCCCCAGACCCCCTGCCCCACATGCTGCTCCTCGAGGGTCCCTGCTTCCCAATCCCATGTTCTGGGGGTCCCCAAACCCCCATGCTGCTCCTCGAGGCTCCCTGGTTCCCAATCCCATGTTCTGGGGGTCCCCAAACCCCCATGCTGCTCCTCGAGGCTCCCTGCTTCCCAATCCCATGTTCTGGGGGTCCTCACCTGTGCCCCCTGCCCCCCATCCCTGGGCTGTCCCTGATCCCTGGGGATGCCCATGTCCTGACCCACCCGGGCTGGGGTGTCCCCGTCATGTCCCTGTCCCCCCATATCCCTGACACCCCATGTCCCTGTCCCACCCATGTCCCTGTCCCACCCATGTCCCTGACACTCCCATGTCCCTGTCCTGCCACCATGTCCCTGTCACCCTTTCAGGTCCCTGTCCCCCTTCCATAGCCCTGTCCCCCCCATATCCCTGTCTCCCCCGATGTCCCTGTCCCCCCCATATCCCTGACACTCCCATGCCCCTGTCCCCCAACATGTCCCTGTCATCCTTTCAGGTCGCTATCCCCTGCCATTCCCTGTCCCCCGTCCCTGTCCCTGACCCCTCCCTGTCCTGTCCCCCCACCATGTCCCTGTCCCCCCCCATGTCCCTGACACCCCCATGTCCCTTTTCCCCCTCCATATCCCTGTCCCCCCCGATGTCCCTGTCCCCCCCGATGTCCCTGTCCCCCCACCATGTCCCTGTCCCCCCCCATGTCCCTGACCCCCCCATGTCCCTGTCCCCCCCATATCCCTGTCCCCCCCACCATATCCCTGTCCCCCCCCATGTCCCTGTCCCCCCGATGTCCCTGTCCCCCCCGATGTCCCTGACCCCCCCGGCCCCTTTCCCCAGGCTGGGTGCAGCAGGTGCGGGCGCTGCCCCTGGCGCGGGTCCTGCACCGCCTGGGCGCGGGCCGCTCGCGGGCCGGGGACCCCGTGAACCCCCGCGTGGGCGCCGAGCTGCTGGTGGGCACCGGGCAGCACCTGCGGGCAGGTGAGGGGGCTCCCCGGAACCCCATCGGCCCCGGGTGCCCCACGGGCATCCCCCGCGTCCCCCTCCCTCAGGCGAGCCCCGGCTGGGGGTGCACTCGGGTTCGGGGGGATATCTGGGGGGATCAGAGACCCCCAGTAACCCCTCCGTGTCCCCCTCCCTCAGGCGAGCCCTGGCTGAGGGTGCACCCCGGTTGGTGGGGGGATATCTGGGGGGATCAGAGCCCCCGATAACCCTCTGTGCACCCCTGTTGGTGGGGGGATATCTGGGGGGATCAGAGCCCCCCGATAACCCCTCTGTGCACCCCGGTTGGTGGGGGGATATCTGGGGGGATCAGAGCCCCCCGATAACCCCTCTGTGCACCCCCGTTGGGGGATATCTGGGGGGATCAGGGCCCCCGATAACCCCTCTGTGCACCCCCGTTGGTTGGGGGATATCTGGGGGGATCAGAGCCCCCGATAACCCCTCTGTGCACCCCTGTTGGGGGATATCTGGGGGATCAGAGCCCCCGATAACCCCTCTGTGCACCCCTTTTGGGGGATATCTGGGGGGATCAGAGCCCCCGATAACCCCTCTGTGCACCCCATTGGGAGGGATATCTGGGGGGATCAGAGCCCCCGATAACCCCTCTGTGCACCCCCGTTGGTTGGGGGATATCTGGGGGGATCAGAGCCCCCGATAACCCCTCTGTACACCCCCGTTGGGGGATATCTGGGGGGATCAGAGCCCCCCGATAACCCCCCCGTGTCCCTCCCTCAGGCGAGCCCTGGCTTCGGGTGCACCATGAGGGCGGCCTCGGCGCGGAAGGCCGCCGCGAGCTGCAGGACGCGCTGTGCCTCGGCCCGGAGCCCCCCCGGGACCCGCCGCCGCTGGTGGCCGAGACCATCGTGCCCTCGGGAGCCCTTCCCGGGCCATGCCGGGATTCACAATAAACCGCGATGATCGCCATGTCGGGGCCATGTCGCGATTCGCGCCCCCCCCCCCCCACGATTCTGAGGGCTGCGGGGCGGTGGCGCCACCTCGCGGTGGGAAGGGAGAGTGCACGAGGGCCCGGTCACGCCCCTCACATTGGCCACGCCCCGTTTGGACAACACCCCGCCCACACGGCCGCGCGCCCTGAAGACCACGCCTCCCGTGTCGTGGCCACGCCCCTTCCCGCGTGGCCCCGCCCCGCGCCGGTATTTCCGGTCCCGGGCCGCAGCGGCGGCGCACGGGGCGCGGGGCAGCGGGCGGAGGCCGAAGGTTTGTGGGGCCGCACACCGCGGGGTGAACGGAGGGCCCCGGGAGCGGGGAATGAGGGGCCAGCGGGCGTTTGAGGGGCAGAGCGGGCTCCGGGAGTAGCAGGGGCAGGGTGGGGTCAGGGATGGGGTCCCGAGGGCCGCAGGACGTGGGGGCAGCGGGCATGAGGGCTGCGGGAAAGGAGCAGCGGGGCACGGGGGGGGCACGGGGTGTTTGAGGGGCAGGGTTCGGGTCCAAGGGCATCGGGACGGGTGGGATGAGGGGTTCAAGGGGCATTTGGCGGACAGGGTTGGGGTCCAAGGGGTGGGATTGAGGGGTCAGCGGGCATTTGGGGGAAAGAGTGCGGGGTCCAAGGGCGTCAGGAGGCATTTGAGGAATAGGGTTGGGGTCCAGGAGCATCAGGAGGAGTGGGATGAGGGGTCAGGGGACATTTGAGGAATAGGATTGGGGTCCAGGAGCATCAGGAGGGGTGGGATGAGGGGTCAGGGGACATTTGAGGAATAGGATTGGGGTCCAGGAGCATCAGGAGGAGTGGGATGAGGGGTCAGGAGGCGTTTGGGCTGGAGGGCTGGGGGAAGAGAGCGGCCGGGCACGGGGTGCGGGTCGGGAGGGTGACAGGAGTTGGGGTCCAAGGGTATCAGGAGGGGTGGGATGAGAGGTCAAGGGACAGGGTGGGGTCCAGGAGCATCAGGAGGAGAGGTCAGGGGGCATTTGGGGAGTAGACTGGGGGCTCCAAGAGCAGCAGCATACCGGACGGGGGGCAGGAGGCATTTGGGAGAAAGAGTAGGGGGTCCTAAAGGCATCAGGAGGAGAAGGATGAGGGGTCAGGGGACATTTGGGGAACAGGGTTGGGGTCCAGGAGCATCGGGAGGAATGGGATGAGGGGTCAGAGGGCATTTGGGGGACAGGGGTGGGGGTTCCAAGAGCAGCAGTGTATTGGGTAGGGGGCATTTGAGAGAAAGAGTGGGAGGTCCAAGAGCATCAGGAGGGGTAGGATAAAGTATCAGGGGGCATTTGGGGGACAGTATTGGGGTCCAGGAGTATCAGGAGGGGTGAAATAGGGAGGCAGAGGGCATTTGGGGAACAGCGTTGGGGTCTAAGGGCATCAGGAGGGGTGAAATGAGGAGGCAGAGGGCATTTGGGGGACAGGGATGGGGTCCAGGAGCATCAGGAGGGGTGGGATGAGGGGTCAGGGGGCATTTGGGAAACAGACTGGGGGCTCCAAGAGCAGCAGTGTATTGGTTATGGGGACATTTGGGGAACAGCGTTGTGGTCCAGGAGCACCAGGCGGGGTGACATGAGGGCTCAGAGGCATTTGGGGGGCAGGACTGAGATCAAACCCCACCGCGGGGAGGGGACGCCGCGGCAGCTTCCGCCCCCTGACCCCCGCTCGCCCTCCGCGCAGCCCCAGCGATGCTGCGCTCCCTGCGCCCCATCCCGCAGCTGTGCCAGCCCCGGCCGTGCCCAGCCCCGCCGCAGCCCCGGCGCCGCCTGGCCGCGCCCCCCGGTGCCCCGCGGCTCCCGCTCGGGCAGCGGCTGTGCGTGGCGGGGCGCGGTGGCGGGCGCGGCGGCGGCGGGCTGGCTGTACGTGCGGCGGGAGAAGGAGCGGCAGCAGCGCTCCCGCCGCCTGCAGCAGCTCCGCCGGCTGGCGCTGGGCCAGGGCGACTTCCAGCTGCAGGACACGGCGGGGCGGCCGCGGAGCAAGGCGGATTTCCTGGGCCGGTGGGTGCTGCTCTACTTCGGCTTCACGCACTGCCCGGACGTGTGTCCCGAGGAGCTGGAGAAGCTGAGCCGCGCCGTGGAGCTGCTGGAGCGCGACCCGGCGCTGCCGCCGCTGCAGCCGCTCTTCGTCACCGTGGACCCCGAGCGCGACGACGCGGCGGCGCTGGCGCGGTACCTGCGCGACTTCCACCCGCGCCTGCTGGGCCTCACCGGCACCCCCGAGCAGGTGCGCGCCGCCGCCGGCGCCTTCCGCGTCTACGTGAGCGCCGGGCCTCCCGACGGCGACGGGGACTACGTGGTGGATCACTCGGTGCTCACGTTCCTCGTGGATCCCGACGGCGTTTTCCGGGACTGCTACGGCCGCTCCCGCACGGCCGAGGAGGTGGCGCGCAGCGTCAGGGGACACATGGACGCCTACGAGCCGCTGCCCCGCCGTGGATGGGCAATAAACGGCCGGGACACGCCCCGGAGTGGGGTCTGGCGTGATTTTGGGGGGTGGGGGAGGGACAACCGGCAGCCCCCCAGGTGTGTCCCATGGGGGGACACAGCCCTGACAGCCTGCAGCGGTGGCACACAGCAAGGAGGGACAGCTGGCAGCCCCCAGGTGTGTCCCATGGGGGGACACAGCCCTGACAGCCTGCAGCAGTGGCACATAGCAAGGAGGGACAGCTGGCAGCCCCCAGGTGCATCCCATGGTGGGGAGGACAGAGCCCTGACAGCCCCCAGTGTCCCCCAGGTGTGTCTTATAGGAGGGACAGAGCCTGCACCCTACAGGGGTGTCACATGGCAAGAAGGGGACAGCTGTCAGCCTCCAGTGTCCCCCAGGTGTGTCCTGTGGGAGGGACAGCCCTGACAGACCCCACATCCTGCAGGGGTGTCACATAGAAGAGGACATCTGATACCTCCAGTGTCCCCCAGGTGTGTCTTGTTGGGGCAGAGAGCCCACACCCTCTGAGGGCTCTCCCATGGCAGGCAGAGGACACCTGACAACCCCAGTGTCCCCAGGAATGGGCTGGGGTGAGGGAATTTTTGAGTGGGCAGGTGGAGGGACCCCCCCAGGAGTGTCCCATGGGGCAGGGGGCTCTGTACGGGTGAGTGAAGTGACCCCTTCCCAAAGGGAGACAAAAGCTGGCTGGGCAAAGGGACCCCCGGGCCCCTCCCCACAATCCCTGCACAGCCAAATCCCGTTACACCCCCCAGCACTCCCCAGGGAAGAGGCCTCTCCTTAGCAAAGGGGGGGGGGGGGGGGGGTTTATTGGGGGCCGGGGTCTCTCTGGGAGGGCAGCTGGAAGTGCTGGAACCTCTCGTGCGCGGGGCGGGCCGAGAGCAGCCGCAGCCGCGCCGTGTCCAGCGCCGCCTCCAGCCCCGGCTCCTGCTCCAGCTCCACCTCCGCGTCGTTGGCCTGGGGAGGGGGACACCGGGTGGCAGGGGGGTCCCGGCACACCCGGCGACCCCCCCAGGGAGCTCCCAAAGCCTTACCAGCTGCAGCGAGGCCAGCAGGTAGCGGCACACCTCGAACGGGGGCTGCCCGGCCACCAGGCTGGCCAGAGAGTGCCACCGGCCCAGCTCCGCACAGCGCTCGGTCAGTGCCAGCCCGTAGGCGCGAACATCGAAGGGGACACGGTTCTCCTGGGGGACAGCAAGGGACAGCAAGGGTCAGGGAGTGTCACTGGTCAGTGCCAGCCCGTAGGCGCGGACATCGAAGGGGACACGGCTCTCCTGGGGGACAACAAAGGGACAGCAACAGTCAGGGAGTGTCACTGGTCAGTGCCAGCCCGTAGGCGCGGACATCGAAAGGGACACGGCTCTCCTGGGGGACAGCAAGGGTCAGGGGGTGTCACTGGTCAGTGCCAGCCCGTAGGCGCGGACATCGAAAGGGACACGGCTCTCCTGGGGGACAGCAAGGGTCAGGGGGTGTCACTGGTCAGTGCCAGCCCGTAGGCACGGACATCGAAGGGGACACGGCTCTCCTGGGGGACAGTGAGGGGACAGGGATTATCAGGGGGTGTCACTGGTCAGTGCCAGCCCGTAGGCGCAGACATCGAAGGGGACACGGCTCTCCTGGGGGACAGCAAAGGGACAGCAACGGTCAGGGAGTGTCACTGGTCAGTGCCAGCCCATAGGCATGGACATCGAAGGGGACACGGCTCTCCTGGGGGACAGCAAGGGACAGGGATTATCAGGGAGTGTCACTGGTCAGTGCCAGCCCATAGGCATGGACATCGAAGGGGACACGGCTCTCCTGGGGGACAGCAAGGGACAGGGATTATCAGGGGGTGTCACTGGTCAGTGCCAGCCCATAGGCGCGGACATCGAAGGGGACACGGCTCTCCTGGGGGACAGCCAGGGGACAGCAAGGGTCAGGGGGTGTCACTGGTCAGTGCCAGCCCGTAGGCGCGGACATCGAAGGGGACACGGCTCTCCTGGGGGACAGCAAGGGGACAGGGATTATCAGGGAGTGTCACTGGTCAGTGCCTGTAGTAGAGATGGCCTTTGAGTAACATATATGTATTATATCTAAATACTTGTATATGGGCCTTGCCCCAATAAGTCTCAGTTGATTCTAAATGGCTTGCAGCTGCAATGTCCTTAATTGGGCACAGCTGTGGCCAGCAGGGATAGCTGGGATAAAAGGGGGCTGGGTTTCCCAATTAGGGAAGATCCGTGAAGCAACCTCGAAGAAGCAGGAACAGCCTGCTGAGGAAGGAGTCAGCATGATGAAGAATGGGCCACAAGGAAACCCCCAAGAAGATATGAGATTAATGACTACAATGAGTATGACTACAATTGAGACTGCAGCCTATGGCTACAGGTGCCAGCCCGTAGGCACGGACATCGAAGGGGACACGGCTCTCCTGGGGGACAGCAAGGGACAGGGATTATCAGGGAGTGTCACTGGTCAGTGCCAGCCCATAGGCACGGACATGGAATGGGACACGGCTCTCCTGGGGACAGCAAAGGGACAGGGATTATCAGGGAGTGTCACTGGTCAGTGCCAGCCCATAGGCACGGACATGGAATGGGACACGGCTATCCTGGAAAACAGTGAAGGTCAGGGAGTGTCATCGGTCAGTGCCAGCCCCTATCCATGGACATGGAATGGGACACAGCTCTCCTGGGGGACAGCAGGGGGACAGGGAATGCCACTGGTCACTGCCAGCCCATAGGCATGGACATGGAATGGGACATGAGATTCCTGCAGGTATGAGGGGACAGGGAGGGCCAGGGGTGGAGAGAGAGGGATGGGGGGTTCTGGGGTGGGTATGGGGTGCTCAGGGGTGGGCAGGGGGCTCTGGGGTTGGTACAGGGTGCTCAGGGGTGGGCAGGGGGCTCTGGGGTTGGTACAGGGTGCTCAGGGGTGGGCAGGGGGCTCTGGGGTGGGTACAGGGTGCTCAGGGGTGGGCAGGGGGCTCTGGGGTTGGTACAGGGTGCTCAGGAGTGGGCAGGGAAGGGCAGAGGGCTCAGAGTGGGTGGGTACTGGGTGTTCAGAGGTGAGCAGGGCAGTGCCAGCCCCTGCCCAGCCCAGCCCAGGTCCGTGCCTGCTCCTGCAGCAGCGGCTCCATGCGCTCCTCCCACTGCCGGATGCGCTGCGACAGCTCCGTCTCCTGCGCGAACTTCTGTGAGCTGGCCATGAACAGCTCCTGGGGACAGGGACAGCAATGGGGACACCCCCGAGCCTCCTGGGGACACCCCCGAGCCTCCTGGGGACACCTTCACCCTATGGAGTCACTCCCAGGTCCCCACACCAGCACCTACCACGTTCCTGCGCACCAGCTCCTCGTAGCCGGGTTCAGGGGGGTCTGTGGGAAAAGGGGTCACCAGAGCAGGGGGACAGCACCCAGCCACCCCCATGGGAGGCACAGGGGACAGAGTGGGGACAGATAGGCCAGGGAATTGGGGAGGGAAGGGTCAGCACTCACCCAGGTTTCCTTCTTCCAGCTCCTCTGGTGCCTCAGGCTCCATGTCCTCGTGCTCCACAAAATCATCATCACCCCCATCTGCCAGGATGGGGACACTACTCAGTGTCCCCTGAGACCCCCTCACTGCCCCCTAAGACCTCCCCCAACCCTGTGAGACCCGCCCCAGACCCCCAGGAGGGAAAGAAAGGCTCCCCAGGCTGGGGGATTTGGGGTTTTGGGTTCCAGCACCTGCCCCTTCCTCGCTGTCGGCGCCGCGCTCCTGCTCCAGCTCTGGCTCCAGCTCCCTCAGCAGCTCCTGAGGGGAGGAACAGCCCTGAGCCCCCCCTGAGCGTGGCAAGGGGGTGCTGGAGCCCCCCAGCCCCCCGGTTTAGCCCACACCCCACTCACCCCCCGGCTCTGGAGCTTCCTGTGCGCCGCCAGCCGCTCCTTGAACTGCCGCCAGTACAGCACCTCCAGGTCTGCAGGGATTGGGAACAGGGATCTGGGGTGGCCCCTCTGCACCCCCGCAAAGCAGAACCCCCTCCAGGCATGCCAGGCCCTTCCCCTTTGCAGGAGCTGGTGTCCATTACCCCCAGTTTTGGGGTATCCTTCCTCTCCTTCCTACCCCACTGCACGATCCAGTCCCTGGTGCTCCTCCCTCCCTAATTTTGGGTGTCCTTCCCCTCCATGCCCTCCCCACTGCAGGATCCAGTCCCTGGTGTCCATTACCCCCAGTTTTGGGGTGTCCTTCCCCTCCATGCCCTCCCCACTGGAAGATCCAGTCCCTGGTGTCCCCCAGAACAGGGAATGGTCCCTGCCCGTGTCCCCTCACCTGCGAAGGTGGGGCCCTTCCTCCTGGTTTTCCGGCCCTCTGTGACGTTGTTGTCTGGGGGGAGCAGATCAGGAATAATCATTGGATGGAAATTCCATGGATTTATCAAAGTTGGAAAAGCTCTCCGAGCCCATCAAGTCCCCCCAGCACTGCCAAGGCCACCCCTGCCCGTGTCCCCAAGTGCCACATGCACAGGGCTGTTAAATCCTTCTGTTAAATATTTTTAAATCCTTTTGGATCTCAGTCCAATCACTCACAGGCTGCAGAGAACCATCTCGTGAAATCCTGGAGCTTCCTCGGGCCCCTCCTCTTCCTCTTGCCTCCAACCACATCATCCAGGCCGTGTGGCACCAGGAAGGGCCTCCCTGCAGGTGACACGGGTGACACCGGGTGTGCAGCCACCACCAGGGGCTGGGAAGGGGAAGGGGCCCCTCTGGATGTGGGGCTGGAATGACCCAGTGTGGGGACAGGGACACTTGAGGATGTCCAGTGGGGCTGGGAGTGATCCCCTGTGGGGCTGGGAAGGACCTGCCATGGGGATGGGGATGTGGGACTGGGAATGTCCCCCTGTGGGAGCAGGAATGACCACCTGAGGGACTGGGAAGGACCTGCCATGGGGATGGGCATGTGGGACTGGGAATGTCCCTCCATGAGCTGGGAATGACCCCCTATGGGAAGAGGGATACCCCACTGTGGGGCTGGGGACACTGAGAGATGACCCACCACAGGCTGTGCTGTCCCTGCTCCCCTGGCGCTGCCCAGTTTCCCCCAAAAATACCTTTCCTGAAGGGCTTCTCCTCGGAGTCTCCAAAGGGGTCGAGGCTCTGCCATGGATTGGGCTCCTCCTGGCACAGGGGTGAGGATGGGCAGGAGCTCCAGGGTATCCCAGGGGTCCCATCCTGCCTGGATTTGGGATCTCCCTGGCTCCAGGCCCCCCCTTACCTTGCTGAGGGCTTTGGGGTCCTGGCTGGGGGGTCTCTCCCGCAGGATGTACCCCCGGGTCCGGGGTGTGCTCTGGGGGACACAGAGGGACAGTGAGGGACTGGGGGGCAGGCAAGGGCTGGGGTGGGGGATCCAGGGGTCTGGGGAAGGAGTGAGGGGCTCCAGGGAAGGAACGAGGGGTTCCAGGGATCCAGGGAAGGAACGCAAGGCTCTGGGGCTCTGGACAAGGAGTGAGGGGCTCTGGACAAGGAGTGAGGGGCTCCAAGAAAGGAACGAGGGGCTCCAGGGATCCAGGGAAGGAGTGAGGGGATCCAGGGAAGGAGCACAGGCAGCCCCCCAAGCCCCTGCCCCACAGAGACCCTCTGAGCCACGATGTGTTCGTCAGGGGCCGGGGTCACTTCCATGTCATCCCCCAGGGGAGCGGCGGGAACGTCCTCATCGTCAGGTCCTGCCTCATCTGGAGGGGTGGGAATGGGCAGAGGCTGGAGAAGCTTCCAGGACCCCCCATTCCCACCCTGTCTTCCAAGGAATTCCCCCAGGAGCTTCTCCTGCCAGGGCAGGGGCAGCAGAGGGCAGGAGCAGGGAATGGTGCAGTTGGTTGGGTTGGAAAATCCCCCAGAGCCCAAATCCAAGCGTTCCCAGCACTGCCAGGGCCACCACTGCCCATGTCCCCAAGTGCCACATCCACAGGGATGTTAAACCCCTCCAGGGATGGGGACCCCACCCCTGTGCCAGGGCCGCACAGCCCTTTCCAGGAGGGAATTCCCCAAAATCCGGCCTGAGGCCGTTCCCTCTCCTCCTGTCCCTGTTCCCTGGGAGCAGAGCCCAGTCCTGACTGTCCCCTCCTGTCAGGGATGAACTGACCCCTCACCCTCCTCTCCTGGACGGACAGAGGGACCCCAGGACACCCTGGCAGGTGCCACCCCTCACCTGCCTCCTCACAGAAGCTCAGCGCCCGCGCCAGGGCCGTGCCAGCGCTCCGAGGCTCCGCGGGGCTGGATCCCGGAGCCGCTGCTGGGGACAGTGACAGTGAGACCCGGCAGGGACAGCGACAGGGCCACCCCAGAGCCCCCGGTACCTGTGGCTGTCCCCAGGCGCTGCTCCTGCTGCGGGTGGATGGGGGAGAGCCCGGCCAGCTCCAGCAGGAAGGCGCCGGAGGCGTGCGGGGTGGAGGTGTTCATGCGGAAATCCCTGCGGCTGGCCAGCACCTCGCCGCGCCGGCTGCGGGGACACGGCACCACGCTGTCCCCAGTGTCCCCAGCGTCCCCTGGGCCAGCCCAGCGGCACGGGACTGGCCTGGATGGCCACACACACCCCGGGATCGTCCTGCTCCTCCACACATCCCAGCAGGAACTGTTTGTGCTGAGGGACCCCGGCTGGAGCAGGGGAGGGGACACGGGACAATGCCACCCAGGGGAGGGGACAACGGACAATGCCACCGGGGGAGGGGACACAGGACAATCCCACCAGGGACTGGAGCAAGGGAGGGGACACAGGACAATCCCACCAGGGACTGGAGCAGGGGAGGGGACATGGGAAAATCCCACCAGGGGAGGGGACAAAGGACAATCCCACCCAGGGACTGGAGCAGGAGAGGGGACACAGGACAATCCCACCTATGGGAAGGGACACAGGACAATGCCACCAGGGTAGGGGACACGGGACAATCCCACCCAGGGGAGGAGACACTGGACAATCTCACCAGGGATCCCGGCTGGAGCAGAGGAGGGGACACAGGACAATGCCACCAAGGTAGGGGATGTGGGACAATCCCACCAGGGACTGGAGCATGGGAGGGGACACAGGACAATGCCACCCAGGGGAGAGAGGGGACACAGGGCAATCCCAAGAGTGGCACCTCAGGAGGGGGTTTTCCTTCTTCTCCCCCTCTTCCGGGGGCACCAGGGACATCGGGGTCAGGGGAACGATGTTCACAGCCTGGGAAGGGACAGGGAGGTGGCAGAGAGCCTGAGAGAGGTGGCATTGTCCCCAGGGCCACCAGCCCGGCTGGATGGCTCTGGGATTCAGCCGTGAAAACAGTGCCATGGAGGGGAGGAAAGGAGGAAAAAAGAGAGGGATAAAAAGAGAGAGAAAAAGAGGGAGAAAGGAAGAGAGAAAAGGAGAGGGAAGAGAGGGATAAAAGGAAGAAAATGAGGAAAAAGGATAGAGGAAAGGGAGGGATAAAAGGGAGAAAAGGAAGGATAAAAAAGGGAAAAAAGGACGGGGAAAGGGAAGGATAAAAAGAGGGAATATAGGCAAAAAGGAAGGAGAAAAGGAGGCAGGAGGGATAAACAGAGGAGTAAAAGGAGGGAAAGGAGAACTAAAAGGAGGCATAAAATGCAACTGGTTTCTCTTACGGCAGGCTGCTGATCTCTCCTCATGTCCACGCTGGCCTGGCTGGTTTCTGGGATGTCATCCAGGGACAGGAACTGCAGGAAAGCCCCCCCAGTGTCACTCCAGCTGGCAGGGACACCGAGGGACCCCTCTGGAGCAGGACAGGGAGCACAGGGCCCGCCTCACCTCCTCCTCCTTCTCCGTGAAGGTGGCGTCGGCATCGCGGCCGTCGGGGCCCAGGGAAGTGGGGAGCTTCTCCCTCCTAGGGAAAAAACGGGCTCAGGATCCATGGAATCCAGAATCCAATGGCAAAGGGTCCCTGCAGCCCTGCTGTGGCCCCCCCAGGTGGGAAAATCCCAAAAAACAACAGGGTTTTCCCTCTTGTTTGTGTCAGTGTGGAAGTCCAAAGGAGCTGGCAGCACATTCCGAAGGGATTTTCCTTTTGGGAAAGGCTCCCTCAGGCTCCTTTGGACTCCTGAACCCCCACGAACCAGAAGGAAAAGCAGCCCTGCTTTTGTGTGTTATCCCTGTGGTGGTGGCATTCCTAAACCTGGGATGCCCCTCCCAGGGCAGGGATGGGAGTGGGGATGGCCCAGGATCGGGGCAGGGACTCTGCAGGACAAATTCCCCCCTGGGAAGGGAAAATCCCACTCACTTTTTCTTGGAGATGCAGTCCAGGGTCTGGCAGACCAGCATGTACAGGTATTCCACCTGGAAAACAGCACCTGGGGCTGGGAAAGGGGGGAGCAGCTCCTGGGAAAGCCCCTCCACCCCAGGGACTCCCCCATCCCGTTATGGAGGTCAATTCCATGGAGGTTTGGTGCTCTTTTCCCTTTTTTTTCAGCCATTCCACGGCCAGACTGGGGAAATCCCTGGAATTTCGAGCAGCCTGGGGCAGTGGGAGGTGTCCCTGCCCACGGTGGCACTGGAGGGGCTTTGAGGTCCCCTCCCACCCAAACCATTCCAGGGCTTTGTGGTCAAAAAGCTCCAATATCCCACCAATTTTGTGACAAAATAGGATTTTATATCCCACCCTGGAGAACAGCAAAACTCCTGCTGTTCCCTGGGGCTGCCAACACCTACAAAGGGATCCGATTTTGGAAGGATGAGCTGAAATCAACGATTAAAGATTTGAAGTCAAGGGGGAATTCCGGGGTGACCCCAGGGAGTCGGGGTGGCTCAGGATGATGGGATGGGATGGGATGGGATGGGATGGGATGGGATGGGATGGGATGGGATGGGATGGGAGCAGCTGGGAGCTCACCTTCCTGCTGTAGATGCAGGCAGAGCCCTGGATCAGCAGCGCTGCCTCCATGAAGTTCATGGTGGTTTTGCCGTTGTCGAAGGAAATGCAGATCTGGTCCAGCTGAGAGGGGAAGGGCAGGGTTTGGGTTTAGCTTTTCCAGAGGTGTTTGGAAAGGTTTTATTCTGTTAAATGGTTTTATTCTGTTATATACTCTTCAACTAAATGAAGGGTGAGACACGAGATGTAAAACTCAACACTAAAGCTAACTTATTTTCTGGTTACAATTCCTTATAAATATTTTTCACCCTATTAGCTTCTGCTAACAGGGGGAAAACATTGCTGCTAATTCTAATACTAACCACTTATAATTAACTATGTTAACTCTAATATTGCTGTTAATTCTAACACTAATCACTTCTACTTTCACTCCATGTGGTCTTGCTACCGTGCATCTTTCACCGTTTTAATTCTCTAAAATTAAGTTTTTAATCAAAATTTAATTAAATTAAAATTTTAATTCTCTAAAATTCTTTTGCAAGGCCGTATTTTGAAACTTGTTTCTAGTTCAATCTCTCTCACAACAATGCCGTTTATATTTTATGACTTTAAGTCAGCACACATTATTGTTATAATTGTTATTATTGTTGTTATTGTTATTTACAGATATATAAAACTGTGAGAGTTTTCTGTGAGGTTTTGGCAATTCTTTATCAATCCCCTCCTCACAGGCAGGGAGGAGAGGCTGAGCCTGGCAGGGTCGGGGGTGCCACAGGGACAGGGATGAGGGGAGGTGGCAGAGAGCCTGGGAAAGGTGTCATTGTCCCCAAGGCCACCACCCTGGCTGGATGGCACCGGGATGCACCTGGGAGAATGGTGCCATGGAGGGGAGGAAAAGAGGGATAAAAATAGGGAGAAAAGGAGGGGGAAAGAGAGGGATAAAAGGAAAAAAAGGAGGGATAAAAAGAGGGATAAAAGGAGGAAAAAAGAGAGGGAAAGGGAGGAATAAAATGAAGAAAAGGAGGAAAAAGAGAGAAAAAGAGGAATAAAAAGAGGGGGAAAGAGGGATAAAAGGAGGAAAGAGGGGAAAAAGAGGGATAAAATGAAGAAAAGGAGGGAAAAGAGAGAAAAGGAGGAATAAAAAGAGGGTGAAAAAGAGGGGGTAAGAGGAATAAAAGGAAAAAAAGGAGGGATAAAAAGAGAGAGAAGAAGAAGGAAATAAAGAGAAAAGAAGAAGGAAATAAGTAAAATGAAGAAAATGAAAAAAGGAGAGAGAAAAGGAGGGATAAAAATAGGGAGAGAAGGAGAGAGAGGGATAAAAGAAAGAAAATGAAGAAAAAAGAGAAAAGCAGGGATAAAAATAGGGAGAAAAGGAAGAAAAAGGAGAGAGAAAAGGAGGGATAAAAATAGGTAGAAAAGGAGTGGGAAAGAGATGGATAAAAGGAAGAAGATGAAGAAAAAGGAGAGAGAAAAGGAGGGGCAGGGGACACGAGGGTGACCCCGTTACCTCCTCCAGGTACTCCCCGAGCTGGGCAGCCACGTCCACCTCCCAGTTCTTGGTGAGGTCCCGGATGGGCTGCAGCAGGTGCAGGAAGCGGGAATCCACCTCTTCCATGGTGGGATCCCCCCTGCAGACACCCCAAAAGCGGCCTGGGAGGAGGGTCCCTCAGGGAATGAGTGTCCTGGGCTGCAGGGACAGCCCCAGGGGAAGCTCTGCAGGAATCACAGCTCGGCTGGGTGGGAACGGGGACACAGCTCAGGCAACGGGAATTGTTTGGGCTGGAAAATCCCCACCCCAACAGCAACCCCAATCCCGACACACGGATCCCAACCCCACTGCCACGCCTGGTCCTGATCATGATCCCAACCCCAGTCCCAGCCCTGGCCCTGATTCTCACTCTGACCGTGATGCCAATCCTGACCCTGACTTCAGTCCCAACCCTGACCCCGACCTCAAACTCGACCCCAGTCTGGACCCCAGCCCTGATCCCGCTCCCCACCCTGATTCTCACCCCAATCCCATCCCCTGTCCCAACCCTCACCTGACCCCGTCCCCAATTCCCATCCTTAACTCTGCCCCGGTCCTGATCCCAACCTCAATCCCGATCCCAACCCCAATTTCAATTCCGATCTTGATCCCGACCCCGACCCCAATTCCCATGGCAATCGCTGCCCCAGTTGCGCTCTCAACCTCAATCCCGAGCCTGGTCCCCATCCCGACCCCAATCCCGACTGTGATCCTGATCCCGATCCCCTTCCAATCCTCAATCACGACCCTGATCCCCATCCCGGTTCCCATCCCGACCTCAATCTCCACCGTGATCCCGACCTGATCCCGGCCGCCATCCAAACCTCAGTCCCGACCCTGATCCCGATCCTCATCCAAACCTTGATCCCGGTTCTGCTCCCTATCCAAACCTCAATCCCGACCGTGATTCCGATCCAGATCCCAATCCCGCTTCCCATCCAAACCTCGGTCACGGTCCCGGTCCCTATCCAAACCGTGATCCCGCTTCCCATCCAAACCTCGATCCCGGTCCCGGCCCCTATCCAAACCCCGATCCCGACCGTGATCGTGATCCCGGTCCCCATCCAAACCTCGATCTCGATCCCACCCGTATCCCCATCAAAACATCGATCCCGGTCCCGGACCCCATCCAAACCCCGGTCCCGGTCCCCATCCAAACCTCGATCTCGATCCCACCCGTGTCCCCATCCAAACCCCGGTCCCGCCGTGTCCCCGGCCCCGCCGTGTCCCGGCCCCGCTGCCCGCCCCTCACCGGCCCCTCCTCATCCCCCGACCGCCGCCGCCATTTTCGTCCTTCCCGCGCTCCGTGACGCGCGCCGCGCGCCGATGGCGTCACGGCGCCGTGACGTCAGCGCCGCGCGCCGCCGGGCCGGGGCCGCCATGGCCGCCATGGGGGAGCTGGCGCGGCCGCGGGCGCTGTTCCTGGCCGGGCTGGCCGCCGTCTACATCGCCGCCTTCGGCTCCCTCTACGTACAGATCCCCGGTACTGCGGCGGGCGCTGCCGGGAACGGGCACAGAACCGGGACTGGGGCCGGGGAACGGGCACAGAACCGGGACTGGGGCGGGGGAACCGGGACAGAGTCGGGAGTGGGACCGGGGGAATCGGGACGGAGCCAGGACTGGGGACGGGGAAACCGGGACGGAGCGGGGAGTGGGGCCAGGAGAACCGGGATAAGGATGGGAGTGGGACCGGGGGAACCGGGACGGGGACGGGAGTGGGACCGGGGGAACCGGGACGGACTCGGGGGAACCGAGGCAGAGCGGGGATTGGGGCCGGGGGAACCGGGATAGGGATGGGAGTGGGGCCGGGGGAACCGGGACAGGGCCGGAGGAACCGGGACAGAGACGGGAGTGGGGCCGGGGGAACCGGGATAGGGATGGGAGTGGGGCCGGGGGAACCGGGACAAGGACGGGAGTGGGGCCGGGGGAACCGGGACAAGGACGGGAGTGGGGCCGGGGGAACCGGGACAGAGATGGGAGTGGGGCCGGGGGAACCGGGACGGAGCCAGGGAAACCGGGATAGGGCCGGGGGAACCGGGGCAGAGCCGGGAGAGAGCTGGGGACGTGGCCGGTGGAGTCGAGCGGGACCGGAGAAGCCGGGACGGGCTCGGGGTCTGGAGGGGACGGGCGGAGCCGGGGCAGGGCCGGTCCGTGCCCGTCCCGCTGCCGGGCCGGTCGCTCCGTGTCCCCGTTAGCGTTTCCCCCTTCCCGGGAGCAGCGGCGGTCCCGGCGCGGCTCCGGTGCCCCTGAGCCCCGGGAGCCGCCTCCCGCCCGCCCGTTCCACGTGGCTCGGGAGCTCCTGCCCCGCAGCTGGGCTCTTCCCGGGGGAGGGAGGCGGGGAGGGCCGGGATGGGGGCCGGGAGAGCCGGGGACGGGCCGGGTCGCGCTCCCGGTGCCTCGGCTTTGTCCCGGCAGCAGCCCCGGCTCCTCGGGGGAGTACCGGGTGGGGCTGCCGGGGATTTTTTCCCGGGAATGTCGGGGTGGTTTTTTCCCCTGGGATGCCGTTTTTGGTGTTTTGGGGTTTTTTGGGTGGGTTTTTTTTTTGGGTTTTTTTTGGGGGGGGGGGGGGTGTTTTGTTTTTCTTTTTGTTTTGGTGGGGTTTTTTTGTTTTGTTTTCCTTGGGTTTTTTGAGGTCGTTGTTGTTGTTGTTTTTTGTTTTTTTTTCCCCCGGGAATGCCGGGGATGTTTTCCCGGGAACGCCGGGTTTATGCCGAGTTTTTCCCCGGGAATGCCGGGGTTTTTTTGCGTGGGTTTTTTTTGGGTTTTTTTTTTTTTTGTTTTGTTTTGTTTTGTTGTTTGTTTTTTTTTTTTTTTTCCCGGGAATGCCGGGTTTTTTTGGTTTTTTTGGTTGTTTATGTTGTTTTTGGGGTTTTTTTGTTTTTTTTTTTTTTTTTTTCCTGGGAATGCCGGTTTGTTTCCCCCGGGAATGCCGGGCTTTATTTCCCTGGGGACGCCTACCCCGGGAATGCAGGGTTTTTTCCCGGGATCTTTTTCCCAGGAATGCTGGGTTTATGCCGCGTTTTTCCCCGGGAATGTGGTTGGGTTTGTTTTTTTTTTTTCCCCAGGAATGCCGGGGTTCTCCGGGGAATAGCAGGGTTTTCTCCCGGGAATGTTTTCCCCGGGAATGCCGGGTTTATGCCGGGTTCTCCCGGGAATGTGGGGCTTATGCCGGGTTTTCTCCCTGGAATGCCGGGTTTAAGCCGAGTTTTCCCTGGATTGCCGCGTTTAAGCCGGGTTTTCCCTGGCATGCCGGGTTTTAAACCGGGTTTTCTCTCTAGGAATGCCGGGTTTATTCCGGTTTTTTCCCTGGCATGCCGGGTTTATTGTGGGTTTTCCCTGGCATGCCGGGTTTGAGCCGGGTTTTCCCTTGAATGCCGGGTTTAAGCCGGGGTTTCTCTCAAGGAATGCCGGGTTTATTGCAGGTTTTCCCTGGAATGCCGGGTTTAAGCTGGGTGTTTCTCCGGGAATGCCGGGTTTATTGCGGTTTTTTTCCCTGGAATGGCAGATTGAAGCCGGGTTTTCTCTCAAGGAATGCCGGGTTTATTCCGGTTTTTCCCTGCCATGCCGGGTTTATTGCAGGTTTTCCCTGCCATGCCGGGTTTATTGCAGGTTTTTCCCTGCCATGCCGGGTTTATTCCGGTTTTTCCCTGCCATGCCGGGTTTATTGCAGGTTTTCCCTGCCATGCCGGGTTTATTCTGGTTTTTCCCTGCCATGCCGGGTTTGTTGCGGGTTTTTCCCTGGCATGCCGGGTTTGTTGCAGGTTTTCCCTGGCATCCCGGGTTTATTCCGTTTTTTCCCTGGCATCCCGGGTTTATTCCGGTTTTTCCCTGCCATGCCGGGTTTATTCCGGTTTTTTCCCTGGCATGCCGGGTTTGTTGCAGGTTTTTCCCTGCCATGCCGGGTTTATTCCGGTTTTTCCCTGGCATGCCGGGTTTATTCCGGTTTTTCCCTGGCGTGCCGGGTTTATTCCAGTTTTCCCCTGCCATGCCGTGTGTAATCCCCGTTTCCTGCTCCCCGCAGGGCTGTACGGCCGCGAGGGGCTGCTGCCGGCGCGGCGGGTGCTGCGGCTGAGCGGGAAGGGGCTCTGGGAGCAGCTCCGCGATGTCCCCACGCTGCTGTGGCTGGGCCCACGCCTGGGGCTGGACACGGAGCAGGGCATGGAGCTGCTCTGCCTGCTGGGGATGCTGGCGGCGCTCGGGGCGCTGCTCTGCGACTCCCTGCGGGACTGCCTGGTGTTCGCCCTGCTCCGCGTCTTCTACCTGTCACTCTACCAGGTGCGGGGACAGCGGGGACAGTGTGGGACACGGGGGTGCTGGCTCGTCCTGGCGGGCTCGGGGTGCTGGGGGAGGCACAGTGATGGAATCAGGGAATGGTGGGGTGGGGAGGGACCTTAAATCCCATCCCATTCCAGCCCCCACAGGCAGGGACACCTCCCGCTGTCCTGGGGCGCTCCAGCCCCATCCAGCCTGGCCTGGAGCTGCAGAGGGACTGGGGCCAAGGCCTGCAGGGACAGCACCCAGGGAATGGCTCCCAGTGCCAGAGGGCAGCCATGGATGGGATCTTGGCAATGAGGAATTCCTGGCTGGGCTGGAATTGCCAGAGCAGCTGGGGCTGCCCCTGCATCCCTGGCAGTGCCCCAGGCCAGGCTGGGCACTGGGGCTGGAGCAGCCTGGGACAGTGGCAGGTGTCCCTGCCATGGCAGGGGTGGCACTGGAGGGGCTCTGGGGTCCCTTCCCACCCAAACCATTCCAGGATTCCCTGGATCCTCCCTGGTGCTGGGGCTGGAGCTGCAATGGGCCAGAGCTGGGTGTGGGGGCAGGAGGAGGTTTCAGTTCCCTCTGAAATCAGGAATTAAGGAAGATAAAAGATCTGTGTCATCCCTCTCTGGGGTGGCTGTCACCTCCCACTGCCCCCGTGCCAGGGGGCCCAGGGGGTCTGTGCCCACCTCTCTCCCCGTGGGGAAGGGTCTGGGGGTGCCAGACCCCCCGGCTGATCCCCACCCCACTCCCTCTCCGCAGGTGGGACAGGTGTTCCTGTACTTCCAGTGGTGAGTCAGGGCCCCCTCACCTTTGGGGCTTTTGGGGGGCTCAGGGCTGGGGAACCATCCTGGAGCCCCAGGGTGGGGGGCACAGAGGGTCCTGGGGATGGGATAAGGGGCACAGTGGGGTGGGGGGCACAGAGGGTCCTGGGGATGGGGTAAGGGGCACAGTGGGGTGGGGGGCTCTGGGGACCAGGGTGGGGGACACAGAGGGTCCTGGGGAGTGGGACAGGGGGCACAGTGGGGTGGGGGGGCACAGAGGGTCCTGGGGATGGGATAAGGGGCACAGTGGGGTGGGAGGCTCTGGGGAGTGGGACAGGGGACATGGGGGGCTGTGGGGATCAGACACGGGGGTCTGGGGGGCTGTGGGGTCTGGGGCAGAGGGCACAGTGGGTTGGGGGCTCCCCAGGACCGGGGGTGGGGGCTCTGGGGACTGGCTTGGGGGGCACAGGGAGCTCTGGGGACAGGGCAGGGGACACGGGGGGCTCTGGGGATCAGGACAGGGGAGCTGGGGGGACTCTGGGGACTGGGACAGGGACATAGTGGGATGGGGAGCAGGGGATGGCCGTGTCCCCAGCCCCACATACAGGGCATGCCCGTGTCCCCAGCCCCACATGCAGGGCATGCCCGTGTCCCCAGCCCCACATGCAGGGCATGCCCGTGTCCCCAGCCCCACATGCAGGGCATGCCCGTGTCCCCAGCCCCACGTGCAGGGCATGCCCGTGTCCCCAGCCCCTGCGGGGTGCAGGGTGGGGGTCTCAGCCTGTCCCCCCCCCAGGGACAGCCTGCTGCTGGAGGCCGGGTTCCTGGCCGTGCTGGTGGCCCCCCTGCGCCTGCTGCGCTGGGGCTCCCCGGCCTGGAGGCCCCACGACGCCGTCACCTTCTGGGCCGTGCGCTGGCTCCTCTTCCGCCTCATGTTCGCCTCGGGTGTGGTGAAACTCACCAGCCGCTGCCCCACCTGGTGGGGGCTCACAGGTGAGGGGGGCTCGAGGGGAGGGCTGCAGCTTTGGGGGCTCAGGTGTTAGTGAGGGATGCAGGTTTGGGGGCTCAGGTGTTTGGGAGGGATGCAGGTTTGGGGGCTCAGGTGTTAGTGAGGGATGCAGCTTTGGGGGCTCAGGTGTTTGGGGAGGGATGCAGCTTTGGGGGTTCAGGTGTTAGTGAGGGATGCAGCTTTGGGGGTTCAGGTGTTAGTGAGGGATGCAGCTTTGGGGGCTCAGGTGTTAGTGAGGGATGCAGCTTTGGGGGCTCAGGTGTAGTGAGGGATGCAGCTTTGGGGGCTCAGGTGTTTGGGGAGGGATGCAGCTTTGGGGGTTCAGGTGTTAGTGAGGGATGCAGCTTTGGGGGTTCAGGTGTTAGTGAGGGATGCAGGTTTGGGGGTTCAGGTGTTTGGGGAGGGATGCAGGTTTAGGGGCTCAGGTGTTAGTGAGGGATGCAGGTTTGGGGGCTCAGGTGTTTGGGGAGGGATGCAGGTTTGGGGGCTCAGGTGTTTGGGAGGGCTCACAGGTTTGGGGGTTCAGGTATTGGGAGGGCTCACAGGTTTGTGTATTCAGGTGTTTGGGAGGGCTCACAGGTTTGGGGGTTCAGGTATTGGGAGGGATCACACATGAGGGGGGGGCTCAGTTCTTGGGGAGAATCCTCCCATTTTAGGGGTCGTGAGGCTCATGAGCTGCTGCCCCACATGGGGGGATCACAGGTGAGGGGTGCAGCTTTGGGGGTTCAGCTGTTGGGGGGCTCAGAGGTGAGGGCTGCAGCTTTGGGGGCTCAGGTGTTTGGGGAGGGATGCAGGTTTGGGAGGGCTCACAGGTTTGGGGGTTCAGGTGTTGGAGGGCTCACAGGTGAGGGGGGCTCTGGGGGGCTTAGATCTTGGGGGAATTCTCCAGTTTTAGGGGTTGTAAATCTCATGAGCTGCTGCCCCACATGGGGGGGATCCCAGGTCAGGGGTGCAGCTTTGGGGGTTCAGGTGTTGGTGAGGGTGTGAAGCTTTGGGGGTTCAGGCACTAGCCTGGAATTCCAGTGCATTATTGGGAAGTAGATTATGGAAATTCTCCCACGCCCCCTCAATTCTGAGGTACCGCTTAGTTTGGGTTTTTCTGTGAGGAAGGGTTTCCCTGTTTAGCACTGATTGTATTTTGTGGTGGGGAAAACCTGCCTTAGCCTTGAATTCAGGGAATTTTTGGGAAGCAGGTTATGGAAAGCCCCCCCCAAAGCCCCCTGTGTGCCCCAGCCCCAAGCTGCTGCTTAATTCTGAATTCCAGTTCTAGAATTCCCAGAATTGCTTGTACTCTACAATGGGAAAAACTGGCATTAACCCCGAATTAGATTATGGAAAGCCCCCCTGGACCCCCCTGTATCCCCCAGCCCCAAGGTACCCCTTAATTTGGAAACATTTTTGCCCCGGGAAGCTTTTCCCTGATTAGCACTGGAAAAACGGGGATTAACCACAAATTAGGTTCAATTTTCGGGAAGTAGATTATGGAAAGCCCCCCTGGACTCCCCTGTATCCCCCAGCCCTGAGGTACCCCTTAATTTGGAAACATTTTTGCACTGGGAAGCTTTTCCCTGTTTAATATTGGTTGTACTCTGTGGTGGGGAAAATCTGCGTTACTCCAGAACTGGGGTGAATTTTTGGGAAGTAGATTAAGGAGAGGCCCCCCTGAAACCCCCTATGTCCCCCGGCCCCGAGGTACCCCTTAATTTGGAAACATTTTTGCCCCGAGAAGCTTTAGCATCGCTCATACTCTGCAGTGGGGAAAATCAGCATTTACCCAGAACTGGGGAGGAATTTTGGGAAGCAGATTATGGAAAGCCCCCCCTGGACTCCCCTGTATCCCCCAGCCCCAAGGTACCCTCAGTTTGGAATCATTTTTGCCCCGGGAAGCTTTTCCCTGGTTAGCACTGCTTGTACTCTGCGATGGGAGAAGCCGGGATGGGGCAGGATTGGGGTGGATGTTTGGGATTTGTGTGGAGCCCCCGTTGCTGTGCCCCCAGCTCTGACGTACCACTATGAGACCCAGTGCATCCCCACGCCGGGCGCGTGGCTGGCCCACCAGCTGCCCGTGTGGTTCCAGAAGCTCAGCGTGGTGGCCACCTACGTCATCGAGGTGGCCGTGCCCGTGCTCTTCTTCGCGCCCCTGCGCCGCCTGCGCCTCTTCGCCTTCTACTGCCAGGTGGGCAGGGGCTGCTGCCTCGGGCTGGGCTGGGGTGCCAGCCTGCGCCCCAGGGGGGCTGCTGCAGGGGGCTGGTTTGGTTATTTGGGATTGCATTCATTTGGGGGATTTTTGGGTGGCGTCCCAGTGAGTGCGATGGGTTTAATGTTCGTTAATTACCGGTGTACTCACTTTTTGTTAATTTGGGATTTTATTAATTTTAATATTTTTTGGGTGGCATACTAGTGAGTACGATGGGTTTAATGTTTGTTAATTATTGCTGTACTCACTTTTTGTTAATTTGGGATTTTATTGATTTTTCTGATTTTTGGGTGGCGTACTAGTGAGTACGATGAGTTTAATGTTGGGTAATTACTGCTGTACTCACTTTTTGTTAATTTGGGATTTATTAATTTGGGGTTTTTTGGGTGGCGTACTAGTGAGTGCGATGGGTTTAATGTTTGTTAATTACTGGTGTACTCACTTTTTGTTAACTTGGGATTTTATTAATTTGGGGATTTTTCAGGTGGTGTACTAGTGAGTGTGCTGGGTTTAGTGTTGGTTAATTACTGGTGTACTCTGTTGATTTCAGATTTTATTAAGGTTTTTTGGGTGGTGTGTTAAGTGAGTGCGATGGGTTTCATGTTCATTAATTACTGGTGTACTCACTTTTTGTTGATTTGGGATTTTATTAATTTGGGGTTTTTTTGGGTGGCGTACTAGTGAGTGCGATGGGTTTAATGTTTGTTAATTACTGGTGTACTCACTTTGTTGATTTCAGATTTTATTGAGATTTTTTGGGTGGTGTCCCAATGAGTGCGATGGGTTTCATGTTCGTTAATTACTGGTGTTAATTTGGGATTTTATTGATTTGGGGTTTTTTTGGGTGATGTACTAGTGAGTGTGGTGGGTTTTAGTATTCTTTAGTTATTAACGTACTGACTTTTTCTTGATTTTGGATTTTATTAATTTTGTGAATTTTTGGGTGGTGTACTAGTGAGTGTGGTGGGTTAAAAGTTCATTAATTATTAGTGTGTTCACTTTTTGTTGATTTGATATTTTATTAATTTTGGGATTTTCTGGGGTGGTGTGCTAATGAGTGTGATGGGTTTAATGTTGGGTAATTACTGCTATACTCACTTTTTGTTAATTCAGGATTTTATTAATTTGGGGGTTTTTTGGGTAGTGTGCTAATAATCACTGTGGAGGGTTTAGTGTTGGTTAATTATTGGTGTATTCACTTTTTGTTAATTCAGGATTTTATTAACTTTGGGATTTTTGGGTGGTGTCCCAGTGAGTGCGATGGGTTTAATGTTTGTTAATTACTGCTGTACTCACTTTTTGTTAATTTGGGATTTTATTAATTTTAATATTTTTTGGGTGGCGTACTAGTGAGTGTGCTGGGTTTAGTGTTCATTAATTATTAGTGTATTCAGTTTTTGTTAATTCAGGATTTTATTAATTTGGGGATTTTTTGGGTGGCATACTAGTGAGTGTGGTGGGTTTAGTGTTGGTTAGTTACTGGTGCACTCACTTTTTGTTAATTCATTATTTTATTAATTTTGGGATTTTTTGGGGGGTGTACTAGTGAGTGTGGTGGGTTCAGTGTTGGTTAATTACTGGTGCGCTCACTTTTTATTGTGAGATAGGATTAGTAGGAAGGTAAAGTAGGTTTAAAACTTTAAAAGGATATAAAGAAAAATCCGTGTCTGTGACACCCCTGGGTCTCTTTGTGCCGGGGGGTCCCCATAGGGGCCTCTCCAGGGCTGGGGCTGGCTCGTCCCCAGGGGCACTGGGAGGTGAGGTGGCCACACTGGAGGCGCTGGTCAGGGTGTGCCCAGTGTCCTCTGTCCCCGTGACGCCCCCAACCCCGCCCTGTGCCCCCCAGGTCCTGCTGCAGGTCCTCATCATCCTCACGGGCAACTACAACTTCTTCAACGTGCTGACCATCGTGCTGGCCTTCTCCCTGCTGGACGAGGAGCACGTGGGGCGCTGGCTGGGCCGGCCCCGCAGGAGGCAGAGCCACGGTGAGAGCCCAGCCTGGGCTGGGGGCACCCTGGGGCTGCCACAGTCACCCCAGGACAGGGGCTGTGCCCATGGGGACCCCAGGGGTGTGGGGCACAGCTGTGAAATCAGGGAGTGGTTGGGTGGGAAGGGGCTGTACATCCCATCCCATTCCAGCCCCCACTGCTGGGGACACCTCACACTGGGCCATCCAGCCTGGCCTGGATCTGCACAGGGACTGGGGACAAGGGATGGAGGGACAGCACCCAGGGAATGGCTCCCAGTGCCAGAGGGCAGCCATGGATGGGATCTTGGCAATGAGGAATTCCTGGCTGGGCTGGAATTGCCAGAGCAGCTGGGGCTGCCCCTGCATCCCTGGCAGTGCCCAAGGCCAGGCTGGGCACTGGGGCTGGAGCAGCCTGGGACAGTGGCAGGTGTCCCTGCCATGGCAGGGGTGGCACTTGGTGGCTTTGGGCTCCTTTCCCACCCAAACCATTCCAGGATTCCCTGAATCTTCCCTGGTGTTGGGGCTGAAGCTCCAATGGGTCAGAGCCAGGGGAGGAGAACGAGGAGGAGATTTCACTTCCTTCTGAAATCAGAGCATTAAGGAAGATAAATAATAACAGACAAATGATCTGTGTGACCATCCTTCCTGGCATTGCTGTCACCCCACAAGGGCTGTCACCTTATGGAATTCTGTATCCCAGTGAGGTTCTGCTGCTCCTGGGCCTTTCCCTCCTCCTTCCCTTGCATCACTGGCAGCAGTGGGACCCCCAGCATCCCTGGTTTGGGGGTCCTTTCCAGGCTGGGCAGGGGACAGGTGACACCGCAGGCAGGGCCCTGTGCCCATGGGTGACCCCAGGGCTGTGAGGGGGGGTCCCAGGCAGGCTGTGACCCCCTCCCTGTCCCAGGCTGGCCCCCCAGCCTGGGCTCAGTGCTGAGCACGCTGCTGGAGCTCTGCACCTACGGGCTCCTGCTCTGCTGGACCGTGCACTACTTCGGCCTGGAGCTCGACTGGGACAGGAAACTGCTGGACTCCAAAGTGGGTACGTGCCAGGGCACAGCCCGTGTGTCCCTCCCTGGGCACAGGGGCTGGGCTGTCCCTGACCCACGTCTGTGCCCCCTGCAGCCTTCACCTACCACGAGTTCACCATGTGGCTGCGCACGGTGACGCTGCCGCTCGTGGGGGTGGCCTCCCTGTCCCTGTCCTGGGAGATCCTCGTGGCCGTGTACCGGTGGGTGTGGGGGACACTGGGGTGTCCCCAGGGGCGTGGGGGAACACCAGGGTGATCCCAGGGGTGTGGGGGAACACCAGGGTGATCCCAGGGGTGTGGGGGACACCGGGGTGCCCCCAGGGGTGTGGGGGACACCGGGGTGCCCCCAGGGGTATGGGGGAACACCAGGGTGATCCCAGGGGTGTGGGTGAAACCGGGGTGTCCCCAGGGCTGTGGGGGACACTGGGGTGGTCCCAGGGGCGTGGGTAGAATTGGGGTGCTCCCACAGGCATGGGTGAAACCAGGGTGTCCCCAGGGGTGTGGGGGGGACACCAGGGTGCCCCCAGGGCTGTGGGTTGAATCAGGGTGCCCCCAGGGCTGGGGGTTGAATCAGGGTGCCCCCAGGGGTGTGGGTGGGATTGAGGTGCCCCCAGGGGTGTGGGTGGAATTGAGGTGCCCCTGGGGGTGTGGGTGGAATTGAGGTGCCCCCAGGGGCGTGGGGGACACGGGGGTGCCACCCTGGGAGCTGGGAAGGGGTGACTCTGCTCTGTGATTTGAGCTGTCAGATGCAGTGTGGAGGGATTTTAACCCCCCAGACTGGAGGGGGCTGAGCCTGTTTGCCCCCATAACCCCCCATTTGTGCTCCCCCAGCTGTGCCTGCGTCCGGGGATGCTTCTGGAAGCTCTGGGCCACCCTGCAGTGGGCCATCATGGCCACGGCCACCGTGGGCCTGTTCGCCGTTAGCCTGGTGAGGCCTGGGGGCCACGGGGCTCTTGGGGACCCCCAAACCCCCCCAGGCCGTGACAGAGCCCCCCTGCCCCCCCAGGTGCCCTTCACCTACATCGAGCACGAGTCCAACGGGAAGCTGTGGCCCGGCATCCACCAGATGTTCGGGGCCGTGGAGCGGTTCCAGGTGGTCAATTCCTACGGGCTCTTCCGCAGGATGACCGGCGTGGGCGGCCGGCCCGAGGTCATCCTGGAGGGCAGCTACGACGGGCACAGCTGGACGGTGAGCCTGGGCTGGACACGGGAATGGGCATGGGAATGGGCACAGAGCCTGGGCTGGGCACGGGAATGGGCACGGCTGGACGGTGAGCCTGGCATGGGCATGGGAATGGGCACAGAGCCTGGGCTGGACACAGGAATGAGCACGGCTGGACGGTGAGCCTGGCATGGGCACAGCTGGGCACAGAGCCACAGAGCCTGGCCTGGGCACAGGAATGGGCACAGCTGGATGGTGAGCCTGGGCTGGGCATGGAAATGGGCACAGCTGGACAGTGAGTCTGGCCTGGGCATGGGAATGGGCACGACTGGACGGTGAGCCTGGGCTGGGCACAGGAATGGGCACAGCTGGATGTTGAGCCTGGGCTGGGCACAGGAATGGGCACAGCTGGATGTTGAGCCTGGCCTGGGCATGGAAATTGGCACAGCTGGACAGTGA
Source organism: Calcarius lapponicus (assembly GCA_039654755.1). Taxonomy (NCBI): domain Eukaryota; kingdom Metazoa; phylum Chordata; class Aves; order Passeriformes; family Fringillidae; genus Calcarius; species Calcarius lapponicus. Next base: position 19,254,761 of record CM077463.1, read on the forward strand.
GCCTGGCCTGGGCATGGAAATTGGCACAGCTGGACAGTGAGTCTGGCCTGGGCACAGCTGGGCACTGAGCCAAGGGTGGGGACACAGAGTCGGGTTTGGGAAGGGGCTCTGAGCTCATGAGGTCCCAAGGCCCCGTTTTTCCTGCCGAGGAATTCCCCTGGAGCTTGTCCTGCCAAGGCCACGGGGCAGCAGAGGGCAGGAGCAGGGAATGGTGCAGTTGGTCTGGTTGGAATCATGGAGATCGTGGAGTCCAACTGTTCCCAGCACTGCCAAGGCCACCACTGCCCATGTCCCCAAGTGCCACATCCACACAGCTTTGAAATCTCTCTGGGGGTTGGGGACTCCAAGCTGTGCCAGGCCTGGGGAGCCCTTTCCTGGAGGAATTTTCCCAATATCCAACCTAAACCTTCCCTGGTGCAACTCGAGGCCGTTTCCTCCCATCCTGTCCCTCACTGGGATTAGAGCCACCCTGGGTCCTTTTCCTGGGGCTGTGGTGACCCTGGGCAGGACCAGGCCTTGGTTGGATTGGGTTCTGGACACGTCCTGCCTCAGAATCCCGGGATTTGGGGTGGGAATGTCCTTTTCCTGAAGCTGTGGTGGCCATGGGCAGGACCATGCCCATAGTTGGGTCAGGTTCTGGAGGTATCCCTTTTACAGAATCCCAAGATTTTGGGTGAGAATGTCCTTTTCCTGGGGTTGAGGTGACTCGAGGCACTTGGTTGGATCAGCTGCTGGAGATGTCCTGCCCAGAATCCCGGGATTTTGGGTGGGAATGTCCTTTTGCTGGGGCTGAGGTGACTCCAGGCCCTGGGTAGGGCTGGGTTCCGGAGGTGTCCCTTTTACAGAATCTTGGGATTTGGGGTGGGAATGTCCTTTTCCTAAGACTGTAGTAACCCTGGGCAGGACCAGGCTCTTGGTTGGATCAGGTTCTGGAGGTGTCCTGCCCCAGAATCCGAGGATTTGGGGTGGCAATGTCCCTTTCCCGGGCTGAGGTGACTCGGGGCCATGGTTGGGGCTGTGTTCCGAGGTGTCCTGCCCCAGAATCCCGGGATTTGGGGTGGCAATGTCCCTTTCCCGGGCTGAGGTCACTCCAGGCCCTGGCCGGGTTCCGAGGTGTCCTGCCCCAGAATCCCGGGATTTTTGGTGGCAATGTCCCTCTCCCGGGCTGAGGTGACTCGGGGCCCGGGCGTGTCCCTGTCCCCGTGTCCATGGCAGCCGTTCCGTCCCCAGGAGATCGAGTTCATGTACAAGCCCGGCAACGTGAGCGCGGCGCCGGCCGTGGTGGCCCCGCACCAGCCCCGCCTGGACTGGCAGCTCTGGTTCGCCGCCCTCGGGCCCCACCAGAGCAGCCCCTGGTTCAGCGCCCTGGTGCTGCGCCTGCTGCAGGGACAGCCCGACGGTCAGACACCGCACTGGGACAGGGGACACGGGGATAGGGGACACAGAGGGCTGGGAGGACAGGGGACATGGGGGGCTGAGGGTTCTTGGGACAGGGGACACAGGGATAGGGGACACAGGGGGCTGGGGGCTCTAGGGACAGGAGACATGGGGGGCTGGGGCTCTGGGGACACAGGGGCTGGGGACATGGGGGCTCTGGGGACAGGGGATAGGGAACACAGGGGTGCTGGGGACAGAGGACGTGGGAGGCTGGGGGGTCTGGTGACAGGGTACAGGGGTCTCTGGGGACAGGGGACAGAAGGGCTGGGGGCTCTGTGACACAGGGTATGGTGGGACCTCCCCAGCATCGGTGGCACCATGGTTTTGGGGTGTCCCTATTTGGTTTTGGGGTGTCACCACAGCCTTGGAAGTGTCCATGTTTAGGTTTGGGGTGTCCCTGGCTGTGTTGGGGCTGTCCCTAGGTGTGTTTGAGGTGTGCTGGGGCTGTCCCCCGGGTGTGTTTGGGCTGTCCCCGGGTGTGTTTGGGGTGTGTTTGGGCTGTCCCCGGGTGTGTTTGGGGTGTGTTTGGGCTGTCCCCGGGTGTGTTTGGGCTGTCCCCGGGTGTGTTTGGGGTGTGTTTGGGCTGTCCCCCTGGTGCTGGGGCTGTCCCCCGTGCCGGGCTGTCCCCAGCCCTGCCCTGTCCCGCAGTGATCCGCCTGGTGCAGACGGACGAGTCGCGGTACCCGTTCCACGCCCGCCCGCCCACCTTCCTGCGGGCCCAGCTCTACAAGTACTGGTTCACATCCCCCAGCGAGGCCAGGTGAGTGGCGAGGGGTCCCTGCAGCCCCCAGCCCGGCCTGGGCAGGGGGGTTTGGGCTCACCTGAGCCCCCTGTGCCCCCAGCCCAGGCCCGGCTCCGTGGTGGCGGCGGCAGCACGTGCAGGAGTTCTTCCCGGCCGTGTCCCTGGGAGACCCCACGCTGGAGTCCCTGCTCAGCCAGCACGGCCTCAAGGTGGGCACGGGGTGACCCCTCCCTGGCTCCTGACCCCATCCTTCAACACCCTGACCCCCCTGCCATGATCCTGACCCCCCTTCCCTTGCCCCCCGATCTCTCCCTGACCCTCTTCCTTCACCTTGATCCCCTTCACTCACCCTTAACCCCCCAAGCTCCCTTCCCTCTCCCCTGACCCGCTTTGTTGGCCCCCTGATCCTCTTCCCCCAACCTGACCCCCTTTATCAGCCCCTGATCCCCCCCTTCCCTCAGCCCTGAGCCCCATCCCTTCCTCTCCCTTGGCCCCCTGGCCCCTTCCCTGTCCCTTGTTCCCCTGGCCCCCTCTCCCTGGCCCCACCTCCCCCTCCCTGACCCCCTTCACTTTCTTGGCCCCTGACCCCATTCCCTCCCCCGATCCCTTTTTCGGCCCCTGATCCCCCCTTCCCTTGCCCCTCTTCCCTCCCTTTCCCTGTCCCCTGACCCCATTCCCTCACCCTGATCCCCTTTTTCAACCCCTGGCCCTTTTCCTTCACCCCCAATCCCTTCCCCACCTCAACCCCATTTTTTCTCCAGGACAATTCCCCCTGTCCCCGTTATCCCCAGGACAAGCCCCCCTGACCCTTTTTCCCCCCCTGTCCCCGTTATTCCCAGGACAAGCCCCCCTGACCCCATTTCCCCCTGTCCCCGTTATTCCCAGGACAAGCCCCCCTGACCCCATTTCCCCCTGTCCCCGTTATCCCCAGGACAAGCCCCCCTGACTCCATTTCCCGTTTGTCCCCCCAGGACAAGCCCCCCGTGCGCCGCCGGGCCGAGGCGCTGCTGCCGCGGCTGCTGAGCTCCGTGCGCCGCCTGTGCCAGCCGCTCTCCGGGCCCGTCCTGCTCTGGTCCCTCTACCTGGTGGCCGCCACCGCGGGGCTGCTGCGGGCCCTGGCCCGCCGGGGGCCGCCCCCCGCCCGCCACAAAGGGCCCCGGGAGCGGGGAGAGCGCAACGGGACCCGGGGCACCGAGGGGACGCGGGGCACCGGCACGGAGGGGACGCGGGGCACGGAGGGGGCACGGGGCACGGAGGGGGCACGGCCCGAGGGCCGGCAGGCCACCAAGAGGAAGAAGTAGCCCCCACAGCCCCCCCAAAAACGGGGGGCAGGGAGGGAGTCCCCGGCTGGGGGGGCGGCGCTTGTTGGACCCCAGCCCGGGGCGGTGGGGGCGTGTGCCGGTGCCTCCAGCACGCTGTGGTGTGGCCATGCGGGGTGGGGACACAGCCAGGGCTTGGGGACACCTCCCACTGCCACCTGGGGACCCCTTGGGGACACCTCCCCAGTGTCCAGGCACTCCTGGGGAGCCCTCCCTAGGGTTTGGGGGCTGCTTGGGGACATGTCCCAGTGGCTGGGGACACTGCCCCAATGCCCAGAGACCCCTTGGGGACCCGGCCCCAATGTCGGGGGACCCTTCCCCAGTGCCCAGAGACCCCTTGGGGACCCCTCCAGGCCCCACAGAGGGGGGGCTCAGCACAGGTCAGGGGCTCAGAGCGGGTGGGGGCTCTGTGCCCACGGGCTGGGGCAGTTTGGGCAGTGCCAGCCCTCCGGTTACCCTGCCCAGCCCCTCAGGTCACTTTGGGGTGCTGCCCCCCACGGGCTCTGCTCATCCCGTGGTTCCCCCTTGCCCGGCTCAGCCCGAGCCCAGAGGTTTCCTATAATTTTCTAATTAAAGCCTTTGACATTCCAGCCCTGCAGCTCTCCTGGATTTGGGATCTGGGGGGTCCTGCCCGGGGCAGGGTGACCCCTTCAAGGGGGGACAGGCACAGGGGTGCAGCTGGAGCAGGTTTATTGTACAGCCCCAGGGTGGGGCCGCGGGTGCTGGGGGGGTCCCGGCAGGGTCTGGGGGGGCTCAGCAGGGTTCGGGGGTCCTGCAGGACGGGGCTGTCACCAGCAGAGCTGCCCCGGGCAGTATTTGTCGATGAGGCCCTGGTAGTAAGCACGGAGCTCCTGCACGTCGGGCAGCTCCTCCTGCTTGGTGTACAGGTCGAACTTGCTGCGGGGGCAAACGGGGGCTCAGGGCGGGGGGCTGCACCCCCCCCCAAAGCCTCGGGGGAGCCCCCAGCCCCCCCGGGCACGCACTTGAGCTCGCGGAGCCAGGGCAGCATGCGGCGATCCTCCTCCGAGCACAGGTGCCCGTAGTCACCGTGGGCGTGCCAGGGGTAGAAGGAGTGGAAGCGAACCATGTAGAAGGCCTGGGGTGGGGGGGGGACACGGGTTTAGGGCGCTCCCCCCGCACCCCCAAACCTCCCGGGGGTCCCTGAGCCCCCCTCCCCAGGCTGAGCTCACCTCCTTGGGCAGGGCGAAGTTGTTGAACTTCATCACTTGGTACATGTACTCTGCAAAGGGGGGGCGTGGGGAGGGGCTGGACCCCCACCGGGGGGGGACCCCGAGAGGGGCAGAGCCCCCCCAGAGTCACAGAGCCCCCCCGGGAGCTGCAGCCCCCCAGAGAGAGAGCGGCCCCTGCTCCACGCCGAGGGCTGCAGTCCGTGCAAAGGGGGCAGGGGGGGGTTCAGCACAGCCCCGGGGGGCACCAGGGCCCCGTTTGGGGCGGGGGGCCGCCCTGCCCCCAGGAGGGAACCCCAAACTCACCATCGTGGCCCCAGGACATGAGGACGTTGTCCAGGCCACAGCCGGGCTGGTACATCCCGCACTCGGTGCTGGGGTGGGGTGGGGATTGAGGGGCTGGACCCCCCCTCGCAGCCTGGCCGGGCCGGGGGTGCAGCCCCCAAACCCCCGGGGGTCCCGCTCACCTGTACCGGGGGTCTTTGGTGTCGGGGTTCTCGTGGAAGGTGGAGTCCCCGTACACCACCGACTTCTGCACCTTGCAGCCCACCGGGAAGGTGTCCCCGACCACGGCCCACTGCCGGGGGCACGGCGGTCACAGCGCCCCCCGAGGGTCCCCCGGCCGCGGGGGGAACCCCCGAGCCCCCTCCCCGCCGTGCCGCTCACCTGGGGCTCCCCGAACAGCACCAGCACCTTGCCCAGGTCGTGCAGGAGCCCCACGAGGTGGAACCAGTCTGGGGACGAGCGGGGCCGTGTCAGCCCCGGGCCGGGCATAGGGCGGGCACAGGGCGGGCATAGGGCGGGCACAGGGCGGGCAGGGCGGGCTCCGACCTCACCTTTGTCGGGGTGCGCCCGGCGGATCCCCTCGGCCGTCTGGAAGGCGTGGAAGGAGTTGGGGAAATCCACGTCGGGGTCCGACTCGTCCACGAGCTGGTCCAGCAGCTCCAGCGCCTCCATCACGGTCATCCTCCGCTGCGAGCAGGAGCCGTACTGGGCGCTCTGGGGACAGCGACGCGTGGGGACAGCGCCATCGCCTCCCGTCCCCGGGGGCTGCTGCCCTCGGTGCCCCCAGACGGGCTGGGACACCCCCGCTGTGGTGACCCCGGGGGACAGGGGGTGGCACCGGGGGTGGCACCGGGGCTGCTGTCACCTTCCTGCGGACGAACTCCACGGTCTGGTGCGTGTGCATGAGCCGGTAGGTGTTGTACACGCGGTCGATCAGCTTCCCCTCCTGCGGGGCGGCACCGGCGGCTGGGGGCGCTCCGGGGGCTCCCCCCGTGTCCCCGCACCCAGCCCGGGCTGCACCCCCGGGACCCCCGGAACCGCCCCCTTTGGGACCCCCGGAACCGCCCGCTTTGGGACCCCCGGGCCCGCCCGCTTTGGGACCCCCACTCACGGTGTAGTTGCGGAACTCGCTCCGGGCCTTGCCGGGCTGCGGCTCCTCGGGGGAAACGGGGCCCTGCGGGGAACGGGGGCTCAGCGGGAGCCGCGCGGGCACCGCGGGACGGGGACAGCGACAGGGACAGGGATAGAGCGGCTCAGGGGCTCCATCCTGCCCCAGCCCGGGCACTGCGGGACAGGGACAGGGACAGGGACAGAGCGGCTCAGGGGCTCCATCCTGCCCCGGGGACAGGGACAGAAGGGATCAGGGGTCCAATCCTGCCCCTGGGCCAGGCACTATGGGACGGGGATGGGGGACAGGGGACAGGGACAGAAGGGATCAGGGGTCCAATCCTGCCCCTGGGCCAGGCACTATGGGACGGGGATGGGGGACAGGGGACAGTGACAGAGGGGATCAGGGGGTGTCCTGCCCTGTCCTGCCCCTCTGGCCCACGCTCCGCAGGACAGGGACAGGAGGTTGGGGACAGGGGGACACTGGCACCAAGTCGTGTGGGATCACACCGTCACACAATGTCACACACTATCACACACTGCCACACAATGTCACACTTTGTCACACGCTGTCACACTTTGTCACACACTATCACACACTATCTATCACTGTGTCACACGGTGTCACACGGTGTCACAGATCAGCACACACCGTCCCCCCCATCCCCGGGGGCACAGACGGACCTGGGGGTGCCACCCCCGAGCCCTGGGGGGGTCCAGCCCAGGCTGTCCCTGTTGGGGACAGTGTGCGCGTCCCTGCTCAGCCCCACGGGTGCTGTGGGGCGCCCCCCGAGCTGGCCCTGTCCCCCCAACCCTGCCCAGGGTGGGGAGCAGCTCCCCAGAGCCTCGGGACCCCCCCACCCGCAGGGGACCCCCTAGGCTGGGACCCTTTGGGGTGGGGTGGCACCCCCCATCGCCAAGGGGTCTCCTCTGCCCCCCGGGTTTGGGGTGGCCCGGGTGTTTCTGTCCCCCCCTAGGTGTATCTGTCCCCCCCCAGGTGTGTCTGTCCCCCCCAGGTGTGTCTGTCCCCCCCCCCGGGTGTTTCTGTCCCCCCCTAGGTGTATCTGTCCCCCCCCAGGTGTGTCTGTCCCCCCCAGGTGTGTCTGTCCCCCCCTGGTGTGTCTGTCCTCTTAGGTGTGTCTGTCCCCCCGGGTGTGTCTGTCCCTCCCCAGGTGTGTCTGTCCCCCCCCAGGTGTGTCTGTCCTCTTAGGTGTGTCTGTCCCCCCCCCCAGGTGTGTCTGTCCCCCCCAGGTGTGTCTGTCCCCCCCCAGGTGTGTCTGTCCCCCGAGGTGTGTCTGTCCCCCCCCCCCCCCGGGTGTGTCTGTCCCCCCCCAGGTGTGTCTGTCCCCCCAGGTGTGTCTGTCCCCCCCCCAGGTGTGTCTGTCCCCCCCAGGTGTGTCTGTCCCCCCCCGGGTGTGTCTGTCCCCCCCAGGTGTGTCTGTCCCCCCAGGTGTGTCTGTCCCCCCCCCAGGTGTGTCTGTCCCCCCCAGGTGTGTCTGTCCCCCCCCAGGTATGTCTGTCCCCCCCCTCGGGTGTGTCTGTCCCCCCCCAGGTATGTCTGTCCCCCCCGGTGTGTCTGTCCCCCCCCCAGGTGTGTCTGTCCCCCCCCAGGTGTGTCTGTCCCCCCCCCCCGGGTGTGTCTGTCCCCCCAGGTGTGTCTGTCCCCCCCCCCCGGGTGTGTCTGTCCCCCCCAGGTGTGTCTGTCCCCCCCCAGGTATGTCTGTCCCCCCCCTCGGGTGTGTCTGTCCCCCCCCAGGTATGTCTGTCCCCCCCGGTGTGTCTGTCCCCCCCCAGGTGTGTCTGTCCCCCCCCAGGTGGAGCCCCCCGCCCCACTCACCTCCTGCAGGCTGCTCATGCTGGCTCTGGGGGCTCCCGGCCTGGGGGGGGCCGCTGCACCCCGGCTTTTATGGCGGGGGTGGCGCGGGGGGCCCGCCCGGCCCGCGGGGACAATCGGTGACAATCGGTGACCAGTTAACCCGCCCCGGTTAATGTTTGACCCCGCGGCCGCCCGGGGGGCTGCGGTGCCCGGAGGGGGCTGGGGGACCCCCGGGGGGACCCGCAGGGACACGGGCAGCGGAACCGGCCCTGGGCACGGGGGCACAGCGGGGACACGGGGATGGCACTGCCCGGGGGGGGGACAGCGCGATGGCACGGGTGGGACAGGGCACGGCCCGGGCTGGCACGGGTGGGCACGGACACGTGTGGGCACGGCCAGGACAGGGCACGTGTGAGCACAGGCACGGCGGGACAGGCACGGACACAGCCGGGCATCAGGGGTGGCACACACACGTGTGTCCCCATTGTCACCACAGCCCTGTGGACACAGCCCCCGCCTGTGTCCCTCCTGTCCCCGAGGGACTCCGTGCCTGTCCCTGGACACGGCTGCCCTCACCCACCCCTGCCCCGGCCCCATGGGATCACCGTGCCCCATCCCGATTCCCCATCACTATGGAATCGCTGTGCCCCACACCATATCTCATCCTCATGGGATCACCGTGTCCCATCCCTATGGGGTCACTGTGCCTCATCCGATAGCCCGTCCCCATGGGATCACCGTCTCCATCCCTGCCCTGTCCCCATGGCATCACCATGTCCCATCCCGATTCCCCATCCCCATGGGATCACCGTGTCCCATCCCTGCCCCATCCCCATGGGATCACCGTGCCCCATCCCTGTCCCATCCCTGTCCCATCCTTATGGGATCACCACGCTCCATCCCTGCCCCATCCCCACGGGATCACCGTGCCCTGTTCCTGTGGAATCACCAAGTTCCAATCCTGCCCCATCCCCATGGGATCACCGTCTCCATCCCTGCCCCATCCCCATGGGATCACCATCTCCATCCCTGCCCTGTCCCCATGGGATCACCGTGCCCCATCCCATATCCCATCCCCATGGGATTACCACGCTCCACGCCGGCTCCTCCTCACCCGCTTTGTTTATTCCACACAGACCAGGATTCCCGGCAAGCAGCGACCTGGGCCAGGCTGGGTCAGGTGCCCACCAGGCTCAGCGGGGAGGGGGCAAAGCCCGGGGGACCCCCGTGCCCTTCAGGCCCCCCAGCGCCCCTCGGCAGCTCCGTGGGGTGTGGGAAGTCCTGGGACACCCAGGGACAGCTCCGTGTTCGTGTGGCACCCAGGGGCATCCTGTGCTGAAACCAGGACACCCAGGGCATGGACACCCAGGGACAGCTCCGTGTTCGTGTGGCACCCAGGGGACATCCTGTCCCAGAACCTCCTGGGACACCCAGGGGCTCTGGGGAATGGGGAGCTCCTGGGAGGATTAGGGTGCTCCCAGGAATGGGGTGTTCTGGGAATGGGGTGTTCCTGGGAACGGGGGTGTTCTGGGACTATGTTGTTCCTGGGAAGAGGGTGTTCCCGAGAATGGGGGTGTTCCCAGCAATGGTGGTGCTCTGGGAATGGGGGTGCTTAGGGAATGGAGTGCTCTGGGAATGAGGTGCCCCTGAGAATGGGAATGCTCCTGGGAGGACAGGAGGCTGCTGCTCTTGGGGGGCTGCTGCTCTTGGGGGGCTGCTGCAGCTGCTCCCAGGAGGAGGTGGGACAGTGACCTGGGTCACACATCCCTGATGTGACAGCCCTGGGGGGGCGACAGCAGCACCCCGGGGTGACGGGGATGTCACACGTGTCCCCCTCGTGTCCGTGGGCCACCAGCCTCTGTGGGCGCCCTCTGAGCCTGCGGGGACACGACGTGGGGGTGTCCCCGAGGGTGCAGCAGGGGACAGCGTTGGACAGGACAGGGCCAGGAGCGGGGACAGGTCCAGGACAGGCAGCAGTGGGGCACAGGGCCCCAACCTTTCCACTGCCCCCCCACATTTGGGGCCATCTCCCTATGGCCGGCTCCTGCCGAGCTGTGGGCGACACAGGCTGGGGACAAAGCGCCAGGGGAGGGGACAATGTCCATGCTGAGGAGGGCAGGACCCCCAGCACCCGGGAAGGTGCCAGCCCCACGTGGGGAAGGCGCTGGGGCTGCCCCCGTCGCCCAGCCCGGAGCGGGGTCCCCACAGCCCCGGTGTCACCCTGGGGAAGGACGGGGGCGCTGGGGGTGCCCGGGGGGGCTCCGGGGGTGCCACGGCAGGCACGGGAATGCTGAGTCAGCAGGAGGGGCTCGCACAAGGTGCCGGCGCTGCTGCGGTCAGCGCGATTCCCGGTGGCCCTTGGACCCGCCCCGCACCGCCTGGCCACTGCCGGCCACCGGGGCCACCGCGGGTCACCGCGGGCCAGCAGCAGCCACCAGGGGCCACTCTGAGCCACCGAGAGTCACCACGGGCCGGCACCGGTCACCGGGGGCCACTCTGAGCCACCGAGAGTCACCACGGGCCAGCAGCAGCCACCAGGGGCCACTCTGAGCCACCGAGAGTCACCGCGGGCCGGCACCGGTCACCGGGGGCCACTCTGAGCCACCGAGAGTCACCACGGGCCAGCACCGGTCGCCGTGAGTCGCTCTGGGCCACCGCCAGTCTCTGTGGCCACCGCCAGTCTCTGGGGCCACCGCCGGCCACCACGGATCCCGCTGTGTCCTCCCGGGCCACCAGCCGTCCCACGGCGCCGCTGCAGCTCCCGTCGGTCCCGGGCCAGCCCGGCGCTCCGTCAGGCGGTGCCGGTGCCCGGAGGAGCCCGCGGCGGTGCTTGGGGGGTCCCGCGGGGCGGGGGCGCGTCCCCCGCTCAGCCGTAGCTGTGGGGGCTGTTGGGGTTCATGGGGGACGAGTCGCGGCGGCCCGACTGTCCCCGCAGCTGCCACAGGCGGTGGCTCAGGTTCTGCACCTGGCAGGTGCCCAGCACGCAGCCCACCCGCACCAGGTGCGCCCCCGCGTGCCGCCGGCCCCGCGCGGCCCGGGGGTCCCACCGGGGGTCCCACCGGGGGTCCGGCCGGGGGTTTCGCCGCCGGTGGTGCCGCAGGACGAGGTGCCAGGGCGGGGGCCGCGGGGCGGGCGGGCGGTGCCGGGGGGCGGCCCACGGGCCGTGCCGGGGAGCCGGGGCTCGGTGCCGCGGGGTCCCGACGGGCTGCGGGGCCGGGGGGTCTCCGGGGAGAGCGGGGCTCCGCTCCGGGGGGCTCCGCGCCGCGGGGGCCCTGCAGGAGAGAAGGGACGCGGTCAGGGGGACGCGGCTGCGGCTCCCGGGCCCTACGGGGGGGGCACCGCGACGGCCTCGGGGGGGCACCGGGCACCGCTGAGCCCGGAGCCAGCGCTGGGCCCGGCGCTTCCGGAGGGGAGGAGGAGGAGGAGGAGGAGGAGGAGGAGGAAGCTGCCGCTACCTGCAGGCACACACGTACCCCGAGCACACGGACACGTGTCCCGCACACACGACACCTCCGGGCAGCCGCCGGTCCCGCCGGAGCCCCCCCGGCTCCCCCCGCTCCCACGGGCTCTGCCCCGGCGCCCACGTGCCCCGGCTGCGGCACCCGCGGGGGGCTCCGGGCACCCCCAGGGCGCCACAGAGCTCCCCCGGCCTCGCTGCCCCTGTCCCGGGACACCTTTTCCTCGGGGGACCCCTCCTCAGTTCCAAGGAACTCGGAACTTTTGGTCTGAGTCCCGTCCTTCTCTTTTCCCTTTTTAAAATATTTTCCTCCCCATTTGAAGCCTCGTGCCGTGCCCCACAGGAGCCCAGCCCAGCCCAGCCGTGGCAGGGGGTGCCCTGCGGTGCCCCGGTGCCCCCCACGCACCCCCCGAGCCCCGCGGGGGTCCCCGGGCCGGCCCGGGCGCGCTCCCCGAGCCGGGACACGCTCCCGCCCGTGCGGGGTGCGCGCACTCACACGGGGGCTGCCCCACCCCAGGGACCCCCCGGGCACCTCACCGGGCACGGGCACCCCGAGCTCCCGCACACACGGAATCTCCGTCCCGGCGTGTGCCAGCCCCCGCACTCCGGCACACCTGGCACACCTGGCACACCTGGCACACCTTTGCACACCCTTGCACACCCTTGCACACCTGGCACCTCCCGCACCCCCGGGGGTGCCCCCGGTGCCCTCAGCTCCCACGGCGGAGGCCGGGATCCCGCAGCCCCCGCCCGGTACCCGCGTCCTCAGGGTGGGGGCCCGGCAGGAGACACCGCCCCGGGACCCCCCCAGGCCCCATCCCGGGGAGAACGGGAGGGCGCGGAGCTGGGGGCGGGAAAAGGGGATGCGGGGAAAGGGGGCGCGGGGCCGGGCAGGGCGCGGGGAAAGGAGGTGCGGACGGGCAGGACGAGCGGGGAGGGGGTTCGGCAGGGGTTCGGGCGGGGGGCTCGTCTCGGGCAAGGGGCCGGGCACAGAAAGCGGGCAGGGGGTTCCAGAGGGGCGCGGGCAGGGATCGGGCAGGGATCGGGCAGGGATGGGGCACGATCCCTCACCTGCGCGCCGGCAGGGCCCGGCCGTGGGGCAGCTCCAGCAGGCACAGCGCGAAGCTGACGCAACCCAGCGCCAGCGGGGCCGGGGCTCGCATGGCCGGACGGGACGGGACGAGCGGCGGCGGCGGCGGGAGGCGCGGGGCGGGCGGCTCGGCGGGGGGGGTCGCGTTGGGGTCCGGCTCCGGTCGCAGCCCCCGGTCCTGCTGCCCCCGCTCCGCTCCCTCCTGTGCCGCAGCCGGGGGCGGCGCGGGGTCCCGGCGGTGCTGAGCGGGACCGGGCTGCGCTGCCTCGGGCTCCGCTCCGTCCCCGCTCGGCGCTGCCGCTCCCCGCCCCGGCCCAGGTTAAATATCGCCGGGGCCGGCGGGCGGGAGGAGCCCAACGGGACGGGAGGAGCCGCGGGCGGGAGCAGGAGCGGCCCCGCGCCGCCCTCGGCTCCGCACCGGCCCCGGAGCCCCGGCCGCGCACCGGCCCCGCAGCACCCCGGCCCCGCAGCGCTCCCGCAGCCCCCGAGTCCCGCAGCGCCCGTCCCGGCCCCGCAGTGCCCGTCCCGGCTCCGCAGTGCCCGTCCCGGCTCCGCAGTGCCCCCGGCCCCCTCGGCCCCGCGCCGCCTTCGCACCTTCCCCGGCCCCTCCCCAGCCCCGCACCGCTCCCGGTTCCGCAGCGGCCCCGGCCCCGCAGCTTCCCTGGCACCGCCCCGGCGCCGCAGCACCCCAGGGCCGAGCCCGCCCCGAACCTCGCCCCGGTACCGCACGGACCCGGCCCCCGGGGCTGGGCTGGGCTGGGGGACCCGGCTGGGGGCAGTGGGACGGGGCTGGGACGGGGCTGGGCCGGGGCTCTCGCGGCTCTGGGCACCCCCGCGGGTCGGCCGGCTCCGCGCTGCCCCGCGCCACATCGCCCGGCCGTGCCCTCCCGCCTGGCACCGCCGGGCACCCCCCGGGCGCCCCCACAGCCCCTGCCCCGGCGGGACCCCGTGCGGACAGAGCCCCCCCAGTGCAGCCCGGCGGGGACAGCCCCGTGCGCCCCCCCGCTCCCGCCAGGGCCGATTCCGTGTTCGCGAGCATCACATGGCGCCTCGCAGAACAATCCAGGAATGTAAATCCGCAGCGATCAGAGCGGCCCCGCTCCTGCCGGGCAGCAGCTCCCCCAGACTGGGGCGCTGGGGTCCCGGCGGGTCCTGGGGGGCTGCTCCTGAACCGGCAGGGGAGGGGTCCCCACAGCTTCCCTCGCTGGGACCCCCGGCCGGGACCCCCCCTGCTCGGGCCGGCGCTCCGGGGGGATCGGGGGAGGCCCCAGCGCCCCCGGGGGCTCGAGCCGGACCCCGGGGCTGGGGGTTCCCTCTCCCCCCGGCGCGGCTTCCCCAGGCCGAGGGCCGGGGGCCTCCGCGTGCCCGGAATCGCTGGGATTCTTCCGCATTATCGGGACACAAAGGCTCCACACACCCGGCCCCGTGCGGGGGGATTTGGGGCAGCACCTGATCCTGGCGCGGGGGGGACGGGCGGGGGCGGCGGGACACGGCCCCGAGCGGGGCGGGGGGCACGGCCGGGCCCCGCCGCGACCCCCCGGTGCCGCCCGGCTCCCGGGGAATCCCTGCGGCGGGCCGGGAGAGGAAAACCCAGCGAGAGGGAAAACCCGGCTCGAAACAAGGCCGAGAGCCGCGGGCGGGGGGACGCGGGACACCCCGGGCCCCCCGACCCCCGCCCTGAGCCCGCCGCCGCCACCGCGGCGTCCCCACGGCTGTGCCCGAGGGCGTCCCCCCGTGGGATCCGGGGCACGGATCTGAGGGGACATCTGTCACCCAGCACGGCACGGCGCCAGCGCCCCCGCGGCCACCGCAGCGCCATCCCGGGCTCCCCTCCCCGGCCCTTGGGCGCATCCCCGTGCGGGGCAGGGCCGCCGCTGTCACCCCCCGGGTCGGCGTCACCAGGGTCGGCGTCACCAGGGTCGGCGTCACCAGGGTCGGTGTCACCAGGGTCGGTGTCACCGGGGTCGGCATCACCAGGGACGGTGTCACCAGGGTCGGTGTCACCAGGGTCGGTGTCACCGGGGTCGGCATCACCAGGGACGGTGTCACCAGGGTCGGTGTCACCAGGGTCGGCGTCACCAGGGTCGGCGTCACCAGGGTCGGCATCACCAGGGTCGGTGTCACCAGGGTCGGTGTCACCAGGGTCGGCGTCACCAGGGTCGGTGTCACCAGGGTCGGCGTCACCAGAACCAGGCTGGGCACGAGGAGGGGGCTCTGGGGACGCGGCAGGGGCGCAGCCGAGCCCCCGGCCCGCCGCAGGGACAGGGCCCGTTTCCCTGCCCTCCTCCTCCTCAGAGACCGCCATGGCTGGGGCGCTGCGAGGGACCCCGGGCGCTGCCCCTGCCCGCCCGTGCTGGGTGACAGATGTCCCCTCAGGGCCACCCCGGCACTGGTGACCGCTGGAGCCACCCCGGGAGCTGCCGCCGTCCCCGGGTCACTCATCCGTCCCCGGGGCCCGGCAGCGCTCTCCCTCTTCATCTCCGCTGGCTCCCGGCCCTGGGAACCCAGGAGAAGTTTTAATTAGCTTAATTGCCTGCTGGCTGAGGCCCCGGGGCAGGGCGGGGGCTGCAGCAGCGCCCGCGGCCCCGCTCCGGTCACCCCCTCCCCAAAAAGCGCCTCTGGCTGCTGGGACCCCCCCGGGCACAGCCGGGACCCCCAAACCGAGCGGCCGCTGCCCCGTCCCTGAGCCCACCGCGACACCCGAGGCGGCCGCGCACGGCCCCGGAGCCGAGTCCCGCTGGGCAGCGGTGACAGCGACACTCCGGGACACCGGGCTCCGTGTCCGGGCCGCGGGAACGGCCGGGAACGGCCGGGAGAGGGGAGGAACCGCGTCCTGCAGCCTGCAGGCACCTCAGTGTCACCGGGGTCCCCAGGGTCACCGGGATCCCCAGCACTCCCAGTGTCCCCAGTGTCCCCAGCATCCTCAGGATCCCCAATGCCCTCAGGGTCCTCATTATCCCCAGTGCTCCCAGTGTCCCCATCATCTTCAGGAAGGCCAGCAACCCCCAGAGTCCCCAGAGTCCCCAGAGTCCCCAGTGTCCCCAGTGTCCCCAGAGTCCCCAGCAGCAGCTCCTGCCCGAGAGGATCCCGGGCACACGGCACGGTTGGGCTCAGCACGTGCCTCGTGTCCCCGTGCCCGTGCCCCGTTCCTGTCCCCTGCCCGTGTCCTGCGCTCCGTGTGCCGCTGCTGCCCCTGCGGGTCCCGCACAGCCCCTGCTGCCGTGTCACCGCTGCCACCACGGCCCGCGGCACCGCCAGCCGCCACCGGTCCCTGCAGTGCCACCCCTGCGGTGCCAGTGCCACCCCTGCAATGTCAGTGCCACCCTTGTGCTGCCAGTGTCACCCCTGTGCTGCCAGTGCCACCCCCACGTTGTCAGTGCCACCCCTGCAGTGTCAGTGCCACCCTTGTGCTGCCAGTGTCACCCCTGTGCTGCCAGTGCCACCCCCACGTTGTCAGTGCCACCCCTGCAGTGTCAGTGCCACCCTTGTGCTGCCAGTGTCACCCCTGTGCTGCCAGTGCCACCCCTGTGCTGCCAGTGCCACCCCCGCGTTGTCAGTGCCACCCCTGCAGTGTCAGTGCCCCCCCCGCGGTCCCGACCCCGGCGGTGTCGCCGCGCCCGTCCCACCCTGGCACAGGACAGTCACAGCCGCACGGCCCCGGGCGCTGCCAGGCTGGATCAGCCCGGTTTTCCCGTTGCCCAGCCCCCGGCACCGCTCCGGTCCCACGTCCCCGCTGTCACCTTTGCCGGGTACCCGTCCCTCGGGCTGTCGCCCTGCCGGTGCCCCGTGTCGCTGTCCCAGGGGGTGACAGCCGGCCCCCAGCGGGTGTCCCCTGCTCTGTGCCCGCACAGCCCCCCGTGCCCCCTGCAGCCCGGGGGCCGGGTGTGGCTCCATCCCGGGGACGCGGGGATGCGGGGACACGGGGACACGGGGACATGGGGATGTGGGGACACGGGGACACTGGGACACGGGGACACTGGGACACGGGCAGGGCCGCCCCGGTGCCAGGCCGCACCCCGCCGATGGCCGAGCCGCGCCGCAATGGGCACAGGGCGCAGGGACACCTGCGGCTCGGTGCCACCGCCGGTCACCGCTGGCAGCACCGCGGCTGTCCCCAGGAGCCGCCCTGGGCCAGCCCTGCCCGCAGCGGGGCCGGGGCCGGTGCCCGCGCCCGGCACGGAGCCAGCCGTGTCCCGACACGCCGCACATGTCCCGACACGCGGCGGGGCGGGCGGGAGGCGCAAGGGCCGGGCGGGGTTGCATCACCCCCGGCCGGGTGCGGGGTGCGGGGTGCCCCATTCGGGGGGTGCCGGGACCGGCCGCGCATCCCGGGATCCCCCCAGGGCCGGGCATGGCGATGCCCCGGGCTGTCCCTGCCCGGCGACACCGCGGGGACACCGGCGCTGGCCCAGGGCTGCGGGAGCCGCCGCCGCTGCCGGGGCTGTGCCGATGGGGAGCTCCGAGGGGCGATCCCGGCTCGGCAGCGGCCGTGCCCCGGCCGGGGGCACCGGAGCGGGTCCTGGGCCTGGAACGGGCCGGCTCCGGGACGGGCCAGAACGGGACGGGCACAGCGGGACTGCGGGCGCTGCTCGGGCCAGGGGCACGGCGGGCTGTGCCGGGGCACGCTGCCACCGCAGCCCTGTCCCCGCTGTGCCCCGGGCGTGCGGGAGCCGCTGGGAGCGGGCCCCGGGACAGGGCTGGCACAGAGCCCCGAGCGCCGGGGACACCGCGGGATGGGGACACCGCGGGATGGGGACACCGCGGGATGGGGACACCGCGCCGCAGGGGCGTGTCCTGGGGGTCACATCCGTGTGCGGGGTCGCGTCTGTGTGCGGGGACACACCGGGTGGGGTCACACCCGTGTGCGGGGTCACGTCTGTGTGCGGGGACACACCCGGGTGGGGTCACACCCGCGGGGGTCCTTTCCAGGGGGACTGTGTGCAGTGGGGCCGTGCACGCCTGGGGAGGGGCTGCGCTCACGGGGGTGTCCCCCTTACATCGGGAGGGTCCCGCACGCGTGTCCGTGCACACCTGAGGGGTCCATGCTCCGTGCGCACTCAGGGATGGCCCTACACACCCCTGGATGCCCCGCACACCGGGATGTCCCCGCACACCCCGGGATGCCCAGCACACCCCTGATGTCCCAGCACACCCCTGATGTCCCCGCACACCCCTGGATGCCCCGCACACCCCTGGATGCCCCGCACACCCCGGGATGTCCCCGCACACCCCGGGATGTCCCGCACACCGGGATGTCCCCGCACACCCCGGGATGTCCCCGCACACACCGGGATGTCCCCGCACACCCGGGATGTCCCGCACACCCCGGGATGTCCCCGCACACTCCTGGATGCCCCGCACACCCCGGGATGTCCCCGCACACCCCGGGATGTCCCCGCACACCCCGGGATGTCCCAGCACACCCCCGGGTGTCCCCGCACACCCCTGGATGCCCCGCACACCCCTGGATGCCCCGCACACCCCGGGATGTCCCCGCACACCCCTGATGTCCCCGCACACCCCGGGATGTCCCTGCACACCCCGGGATGTCCCCGCACACCCCGGGATGTCCCCGCACACCCCTGGATGTCCCAGCACACCCCGGGATGTCCCCGCACACCCGGATGTCCCCGCACACCCCGGGATGTCCCCGTGTCCCCCCCACTCCCGGCCCCTCCCTCCCTCCCCCCCCCTCGGGGAAGCCCCCCGCCCGGCCCCGCCCCCTCCCCACCAGGCCCCGCCCCTTCTGGTCCCGACTCCGCCCCTCCCGCCGCGGCCAATGGGAGGCGCGGCCTCTCCCGCCCGCAGCCAATGGGAGGCGCGGCCCCGCCCCCCGCGGCGGCCGGCGCTGGCGCAGGCGCGGTGCGCGCGGGGCCAAGATGGCGGCGGCGGCGGCGGGCGGTGGGCGCGGGCGGGCGGCGGCGCCCTGAGGAGCCGAGCGCGGCCTCGCGGGGCCCCCGGGGCCGGCCCGGGCCGCCCCCGCCGCCATGGCCCGCCTGGCCGACTACTTCGTGCTCGTGGGATACGACCCCGGCAAGCGCGGTGAGCGGCGGAGGGACGCGGGGGGGCCGGGCCCGCGCGGGGCCGCCCGGCCGGGGCTGCGGGGCCGGGGCCGTGCGGTGGGCGCGGGGCCGGGGCCGCGGAGCGAGCTCGGGCCGGGGTCGCGGGGCGGCGGTGCGGGGCGGTGCCGGACCCGGGACGGGGCTGCGGGGCGCTCCCGGGCGTGCGGGGTGAGCCGGCCGGGGGAGCGGAGCCGTCCCGGGGCCGCGGCCGGTGCCGGGCCGGGCAGCACCGGGCCGTTCTCAGCCCCCCGTGCAGCCGCTCCGAGCGGCCCCCGGGCAGCTCCCGGCAGCCGGAGCCGCCTCTGCGCGGCTCGGCGCGTTCACGGTTTGGGTGTTTTCGGTCTGTCTCCCTCCCCCGCCGTGCGCGGGCTGTCACCGCTCCGGAAACATCGGCTGGGCCCGGGGGGGCACTGCCGTCCTGCGGGCACGGCCCCGGGCCTGCTCCCGCTGCGCGTCCTCGGCTCCGGCCAGGGGACGTGCTGCTCCCGGTCCTGCTTCCAGCGGGCACCCACCGCCCCTGCCATGGGGGGCTGTACCCCTGCCCCATTCATGGGATGGGGGGCTGTACCCCAGCCCCATTCCCTGCCATGGGGGGCTGTACCCCAGCCCCATTCCCTGCCATGGGGGGCTGTACCCCAGCCCCATTCCTGGATTGGGGGCTGTTCCCCAGCCCCATTCCCCAGGCACCCCCAGCCCCATTCCCTGGGATGGGGGGCTGTACCCCAGCCCCATTCCCTGCGATGGGGGGCTGTACCCCAGCCCCATTCCTGGGTTGGGGGGCTGTACCCCAGCCCCATTCCCCGGGCACCCCCAGCCCATTCCCTGCCATGGGGACTGTACCCCAGCCCCATTCCCTGGGATGGGGGGGCTGTACCCCAGCCCCATTCCTGGGTTGGGGGGCTGTACCCCAGCCCCATTCCCTGCCATGGGGGGCTGTACCCCAGCCCCATTCCCCGGGCACCCCCAGCCCCCTCGGGCTGGCTCCAATGCCCTCCCTTCTCCCTCAGACGCTCCTGACCCCAGGACCTGTGGGATGTCCCACAGTTTCCCTGTCCTCTCCCTCCTCCCTGCTCGCTGTCAGGTGATGCTGTAGGTTGTTGTGGCTGTGGGCTGTTCCTTGTTGTGGATTTAGGGTCTCTTCCCGTCGTGTTTCCTTCTGGTCCCTGCCCCCAGAGCTGTGGGGGCAAAGGCGCTTTGGCAGTGTCACAGAGGAGGTGAAGTGCCCTGAAATCAGAAAACGAGGCCTTTGCTGCAGAACCCCCCCGGTGTCCCTTCCCACACCCCCAGGCTGTGGCTGAGCTCGTTCCAAGCCCGTGCTCAGAGCTGGGGCAGGGCAGGGCTCGTTTTCTGTGGCTCTGTCCGTCAGGGGATGCTGCTGGGGCTCAGATGCTCAGTCCCAGGGTGGATCCCAGCCCCATCCCTGGAGGAGGGCAGCAGGAGTGAGGTGTGTGGGGAATGCTGGAGAGCAGAGCTCCGGGTCACGGTTTGGTGTTCCCTGAGGGCGTTCTGCTCACGTGCTGTTGTTTGGGGTTTTGTTGGTGGTGTTATTGCTGTCATTGCAGTTGTGTTCCCCCGGTGTCCCCTTGTCCTGGGGCACTGGGGCGGGCAGGAGCTGCTGTCCCACGGCTCACACCGTGCTGGGGTGGGAGATGGACGGGGCATTCCAGGATTCCATCTGGGACAGGCTCCACATCCTCTCAGGAGCCACGCTGGGTGCCTGTGCCCCCTCTGTCCTGCTTCAGGGAGCTTCCTCCTGCATCTTCTTCCTCATCTCCTCCCTGAGGATGTGCAGCTGGGACCTGCAGCCTCAAACTGGTGCTGTCAGCTGGCTGGTGACTGGTGGGGATCGGGGACCTGACATTCCTTGGGCCTGGGGCTCCCAGAGCCTGAGTGTCCCAGGGAGCAGAAATGTCCCCCGTGTGCTGAGGTCATTTGGGATTTGTCTGGGGGAGAGGGATGGTGCTGGGAGTGATGGGGTTGGCCACAGTGGGACAGCCAAAAGGAAGAACAGGTGAAGGTGGGGTATTGGGAGGGAATTCCTGCCTGGGAGGGCAGGCAGGCCCTGGCACAGCGTGCCCAGAGCAGCTGGGGCTGCCCCTGATCCCTGGCAGTGCCCAAGGCCAGGCTGGAGCAGCCTGGGACAGTGGGAGCTGTCCCTGCCATGGCAGGGGTGGATCAAGATGAACTTTCTGTTCCCTTCCCACTCAAATCACTCCATGATTCTGTGCCACTGGGAAGGGAAGAGTTCACACTTAACAAATTCTATTCCTTTGGTGTAAATACTCTCTTTATTTTGGGTTTGACTCACCTGTGCAGGGAGGGCATGGCTCCAGGGTGTTGTGGGGAGATGGCTCCAGGATGCCCTGGGGGGATGGATGCCGGTTCCCCTGGGAAGGGCAGGTCCCAGACACCAGTGCAGCCCTCCTGGCTCTGGCATGGCCCAGGCAGAAGTGGCCAGGCAGGATGAGGCCTCAGGAGCTGTGGCCTCTCTGTGCCAGCCCCGGCAAACCCCTTGCCCTGCCAGGCTGGAGGCGTCCGAGCCGTGTCCCAGGGCTGTGCCAGCCTGTCCCCAGGGATGGACCCACACGGCTTCTGTGGTTTTGGGATCAGGCTGGCAGCGTTCCCGGCTCCCAGCTCCGTTTTCCCGCCCCCCTCCCTGCTTAGATAATGCTGGAGGAAGGGCAGCGGCGCTCATCTGCCGGTGACTAATTGCTGTACAGGTTGGGTTGCTCTGGCAGAGCCGTGGGCTGTGCCAGGCTGGGCTGTGCCAGGCTGGGCTGTGCCATCCCTGTAAGCCTCACCTGTAAACAAAGCTGGGCTGAGCTGCCCCAGGGCTGGACGAGCCCCTCGGCACGGCCAGGGCCCGGGAGTGCAGGGCCTGTGGGGTTTGGGGTCGGGCAGGGTGGGGTTGCACTGGGGATGTGATAGGGAGAGGTCTTGTGGGGTGGTGGGGGCTGAGGTGGCTCTGCAGCATCCCCAGAGACACAATGCCAGGCTGGGCTGGGCGACAGAGCCCCTGCAGTGCCACCATGGACAGGGACACCTGCCACTGTCCCAGGCTGCTCCAGCCCCAGTGCCCAGCCTGGCCTTGGCCATTGCAGGGATGCAGGGGCAGCCCCAGCTGCTCTGGCAATCCCAGCCCAGCCAGGAATTCCTCATTGCCAAGATCCCATCCATGGCTGCCCTCTGGCACTGGGAGCCATTCCCTGGGTGCTGTCCCTGCAGGCCTTGGCCCCAGTCCCTCTGCAGCTCTCCTGGAGCCCCTGCAGGCCCTGCCAGGGGCTCTGAGCTCTCCCTGGATCCTTCCCTTCGCTCCCAGCCGGGCTCCATGAGCTGTTGCTGTGTCTCAGTGCAGTTTGTAGGAACAAAACTGAAAGCAGATCCGTGCTGGAGCGGGCTGTGCTGGGTTCCCTGGGGTCACTGGGTGCTGCTGCAGCCGCCTGTCCCTGGGGTTTCCTGGAACAGCCTCATCCCCGTGACCTGGGGCTGTGCTGCAGGGCCTGGGACCGCGTCCTGCTCCTCGGGCAGGGGCAGAGCAGGGCTCTGAACGCTCCCCAGGGCTCTGGCACTGGCTGAGGAGCGGGGCCTTGAGCTGCTCTGGCTGCACGGGCTGTCCAGGACGCAGGCAGGCATCCAGACGCTCTTCCTGCTTTGTGGAGCTGTGGGGGACGTGTCCAGGAATGCAGAGCATGGGCACACCACCGGCCTGGCACGGGGTGCCCCTTTCCCTCCACTGTGCCAGGCACCCAGCCCACTCCATGGGAGAGGGGCTCCAGGGAACAGTGTGGAGTGAACGCTCCTGGCAGTGGGAACCACCAAGCAGTGGGAACCAGCTCCTTCCATGGCAGGGTCTGTTTTATTGTGTGCTGATTGCTAACATTATTCACTGGAAATGAATGGGTTTTATTCTGCTGGCTCTTCCTTCAGTTTCCCAGAGCCGGGATTGTGCCTGGTTTTACCTGGGAATGACAGCTTCCCAGAGCTGGGATTGTGCCTGGTTTTACCTGGGAATGACAGCTTCCCAGGGTCGGGATTGTGCCTGGTTTTACCTGGGAATGACAGCTTCCCAGAGCTGGGATTGTGCCTGGTTTTACCTGGGAATGACAGCTTCCCAGAGCCAGGATTGTGCCTGGTTTTACCTGGGAATGACAGCTTCCCAGAGCTGGGATTGTGCCTGGTTTTACCTGGGAATGACAGCTTCCCATAGCTGGGATTGTGCTGGGTTTTACCTGGGAATGACAGCTTCCCAGAGCTGGGATTGTGCTGGGTTTTACCTGGGAATGACAGCTTCCCAGAGGTGGGATTGTGCCTGGTTTTACCTGGGAATGACAGCTTCCCAGAGCTGGGATTGTGCCTGGTTTTACCTGGGAATGACAGCTTCCCAGGACCAGGATTGTGCTGGGTTTTACCTGGGAATGACAGCTTCCCAGAGCTGGGATTGTGCTGGGTTTTGCCTCGGGATCTGAGGGGTTTTCTCTGTGCATCCCCCGTACCCTGAGAGTCCAGGACAGCTCAATTCCAAACCCTGTGGCTGAAGGAGTCTGGAAGTTTTGGAAAAGGAGCACTGGATGGGCATGGTCTGGATGATGGGAGCCAAGACCCAGACTGGGATCCATGTCGGATATTCCAGGGGCTTTAAGTTGCCAGAGGGCAGCCATGGATGGGATCTTGGCAATGAGGAATTCCTGGCTGGGCTGGAATTGCCAGAGCAGCTGGGGCTGCCCCTGATCCCTGGCAGTGCCAAGGCCAGGCTGGGCACTGGGGCTGGAGCACCCTGGGACAGTGGCAGGTGTCCCTGCCATGGCAGGGGTGGCACTGGAGGGGCTCTGGGGTCCCTCTCACCGTGCCCATCCTGTGACTGATCCCTGTGCAGTCCCGTGGGTGCCGGTGTCCCATGGGTGCCGGTGTCCCCTGGGGGCCCGTGGGTGCCGGTGTCCCATGGGTGCCGGTGTCCCCTGGGAGCCTGTGGGTGCCGGTGTCCCATGGGTGCCGGTGTCCCATGGGTGCCGGTGTCCCCTGGGGGCCCGTGGGTGCCGGTGTCCCATGGGTGCCGGTGTCCCGTGGGTGCCGGTGTCCCCTGGGAGCCTGTGGGTGCCGGTGTCCCATGGGTGCCGGTGTCCTGTGGTTGCCGGTGTCCCCTGGGGGCCCGTGGGTGCCGGTGTCCCCTGGGGGCCTGTGGGTGCCGGTGTCCCGTGGGTGCCGGTGTCCCCTGGGGGCCCTTGGGTGCGGGTGTCCCGTGGGTGCCCGTGGGTGCCGGTGTCCCGTGGGTGCCGGTGTCCCGTGGGTGCCGGTGTCCCCTGGGGGCCGGTGGGTGCCGGTGTCCCGTGGGTGCCGGTGTCCCCTGGGGGCTGGTGGGTGCCGGTGTCCCGTGGGTGCCGGTGTCCCCTGGGGGCTGGTGGGTGCCGGTGTCCCGTGGGTGCCGGTGTCCCGTGGGTGCCGGTGTCCCGTGGGTGCCGGGCTGCCTGCGGAGGATGCCGCGGCTGCTGGCAAGTCACGGTGGTTTCTCTGTTTCCGTGCTCAGGGAGCAGCATCCCCCCCGCCTGTGCCCTCCTCAGACACCCGGCCTGGGGCTCGGTGGTGCCGTGGGTGGCTGGGCTGGCAGGAGGCAGCTGCTCGGGGCAGCCTCTTTCCATGAGGGGCAGGCTTTGGGGTGCTCTTTGTGAGGAGTGAGGGCACAGACAGACACATCCCGCCCTTCCCGGGGTGCTCCTGGAGCTGCTTCCTGGTGAGAGGAGCTGAGTGGGTCTGCAGGCCAGGGCAGGGCTCATCCTGCTGCTGTCCCAGCTGTTTTGGGTTGGGTTCCAGCTCTCCTGGTGGCACCTGTCCGCGTCACTGTCGTGCGTGGCTGTGGCCCAGTGACTCAGGGTTTGACTCAGCTGAGTTCTGGCAAAATCCTGGTGGAAAAGCCCCCGGGGCTGGTGGCAGTGATGGAGCTGTTTGCTGGGTCAATATTTGCACAGGGAAAGAGAGGCTGGGAATGGCCCTGCCACGTGCAGAGCTGCTCCCACCCACGTGCCCAGCAGTGGGAAAGGTGGGGATGTGAGAGGGGACAAATCCAGAGAGGCCCTGGAGCAGCTCCAGGTGGAGCCCCTCTGCTCTGGAGAGGCTGGGAGAGCTGGGGGGGCTCACCTGGAGAAGGGAGGGATCCAGGGAGAGCTTCCAGCGCATTGCAGGGCCTGCAGGGGCTCCAGGAGAGCTGCAGAGGGACTGGGGCCAAGGCCTGCAGGGACAGCACCCAGGGAATGGCTCCCAGTGCCAGAGGGCAGCCATGGATGGGATCTTGGCAATGAGGAATTCCTGGCTGGGCTGGGATTGCCAGAGCAGCTGGGGCTGCCCCTGCATCCCTGGCAGTGCCCCAGGCCAGGCTGGACACTG
Organism: Calcarius lapponicus; assembly: GCA_039654755.1. NCBI lineage: Eukaryota > Metazoa > Chordata > Aves > Passeriformes > Fringillidae > Calcarius > Calcarius lapponicus. Next base: position 19,279,638 of record CM077463.1, read on the forward strand.
GGGCTGGAGCAGCCTGGGACAGTGGCAGGTGTCCCTGTCATGGCAGGGTGGCACTGGGTGATGTTTAAGGTCCCTTCCCACCCAGACCAGTCTGGGATTCCCTGGTTCCATGTGCAGCCTCTGGAAGGGGTCGCCCCTCCCGCCAGCCCCCGCAGCTTCCAGCTGCATCCAGGCCTGGGAACCGCGGCTCTTGTGATCCCAGCTGCTCCATGAATCCTCCTCTCCTTCCCTTTGAACTCCTGCCCGGGAGGAGCAGCTCTGTGGGCTGCAGGTCCCAGGGCGTGGGAGTTGGTGGCCAAGCAGTGACAGTGACAGTGACAGTGATGGGGCCAGAGCCGTCCCTGGGCAGTGCCAGGGCTGAGCCTGAGCTGGGCCTGAGCTCCTCCAGCTCCACCGAGGTGTGTTTGTGGATGGGGAGAGATTCATCTTGGAATCATGGAGTTGTTTAGGTTGGAAAACCCCTCAGAGCCCATCCAGCACTGCCAAGGCCACCACTGACCCTGTCCCCAAGTGCCACATCCACAAGGATTTAAAGTCCCTCCAGGGATGGGCACTCCAAACCCTCCAGTTTTGACCCCCCTTTCCATGGGGAAATTCCTGCTGGTGCCCAACCTCACCTCCCCTGGCCCAGCCTGAGGCCGTTCCCTCTGCTCCTGTCCCTGTTCCCTGGAGCACAGCCCGACCCCCCCCGGCTGTCCCGTCCTGGCAGGGACTGTGCAGAGCCACAAGGGCCCCTGAGCCTCCTTTGCTCCAGGCTCAGCCCCTTCCCAGCTCCCTCAGCCCCTCCTGGTTCTCCAGGCCCTTCCCAGCTCCCTCAGCCCCTCCTGGTTCTCCAGCCCCTTCCCAGCTCCCTCAGCCCCTCCTGGTTCTCCAGACCCTTCCCAGCTCCCTCAGCCCCTCCTGGTTCTCCAGGCCCTTCCCAGCTCCCTCAGCCCCTCCTGGTTCTCCAGGCCCTTCCCAGCTCCCTCAGCCCCTCCTGGGGCTCCAGCCCCTTCCCAGCTCCCTCAGCCCCTCCTGGGGCTCCAGCCCCTTCCCAGCTCCATTCCCTGGACACTCCAGCCCCTCCTTTCCCATGTTGTTGTTGTTGTTGGTGTGGGATGGATCAGGCTGGACCTGGAGCAGCCCCTGAGCAGGGAAATCAGAGCTGCAGCTCTGGGCTGCTCATTTCTCCCCCTTTGGACACATTCCCATGTCCAGCTGGGTTTCCTTGCCAGAATTCCCTGCTGCTGTGACCAGGGATGGTGTCTGGCATTCCTTGGAGAGTGGCAGTCCCTGTTTTGGGAAGGTGGCTCAAGGTGAGGTGGGCACACAGCCCTAACCCAGGTGTTGTCTGATTCTCACCCCATTTCTTGGTGGTATTTTGTGTGCTGCCAGTGAGGATTTAGCACTTTTCCCTCGGGTCTCTCTCACCCCAGCTCGTGTTTTCCCCGAATCTGAAGCCTTTCCTTGCAGCCAGTTCCCTGTTCCCTGGGCTGGAGCAGCAGCTGCGGTTTTATGGGCACTAAAACACAAACAAAGCCCATTGGAACGTGCCCTGGGGCTGCCCGGGCTGCAGGGAGGAGCTAACCCCCAGAACCCCTTTGGTTTGGTTCCCTGCCACACCTGGGGGAGCCGGGACCATCCCTGGGCTCGGGGTGGGTCTGGAGGAGCTTTTCTGCCACCTCTCCCTGGGATGGCGGCGGTGACGCCTCCAGGGCCGCTCGGTTCCTCCTGTGGCTCCAGAGCTCCTGACCACTAAATGCTGCTCTTGTGGCAGAGGCCAGCTGGAGAGAGCTGGAGAGCCTGCTGGCCTCGGGGCAGGGAATTCCTGCTCCTGGGAACCAGCCTTCCCAAATCCTCAGCGTGTTTGTCCCTCCCGGGGTGGCTGCTGCTGCCAGGGGCGGCCCCGAGGCTTTGGGGGCTGCTGGCACCCTCTGAGAGGGTCCTTGGTGACTGGGGGACCCTCTGGGGTGATTTGGGGGCTGCTGGGACCCTCTGGGAGGGTCCTTGGTGACTGGTGGGACCCTCTGGGGTGATTTGGGGGCTGCTGGGACCCTCTGGGGTGATTTGGGGGCTGCTGGGACCCTCTGGGAGGGTCCTTGATGACTGGGGAACCCTCTGGGGGGATTTGGGGGCTGCTGAGACCCTCTGGGAAAGTTTGGGGGCTGCTGGGGCCCTCTTGAAGAGTTTGGGGGCTGCTGGGGCCCTCTTGGAGAGCTTGGGGGCTGCTGGGGCCCTCTTGGAGAGCTTGGGGGCTACTGGGACCCTCTTGGAGGGTTTGGGGGCTGCTGGGACCCTCTTGGAGGGTTTGGGGGCTGCTGGGACCCTCTTGGAGGGTTTGGGGGCTTCTGGGACCCTCTGGGAAAGTTTGGGGGCTGCTGGGGCCCTCTCAGAGGGTTTGGTGACTATTGGGACTCTCTTGAAGAGTTTGGGGGCTGCTGGGGCCCTCTTGAAGAGCTTGGGGGCTGCTGGGACCCTCTTGGAGGGTTTGGGGGCTGCTGGGACCCTCTTGGAGGGTTTGGAGGCTGCTGGCACCCTCTGGGGAAGTTTGGGGGCTGCTGGGATCCTCTCAGAGGGTTTGGTGACTATTGGGACCCTCTTGGAGGGTGTGGTGGCTGGTGGTACCCTTTGGGAGTCCTTGGTGGTTGCTGGGACTCTCTGGGGGAGTTTGGGGACTGGTGGGATCCTGGGAAGGGGTTTGGTGACCGGTGGGAGCCTGTGGAAGGATTTGGGGGCTGGTGGGAGCCCCTGGAAGGGGCTGGGGACTGGTTTAGGGGCAGGCTGTGGATGGGGGGCAGTGGGGCCCTGCCTGTCCCTCCCTCCCGCAGCAGTTGCAGAGGTTTGTGCGTGTGGAGTGGCTCCAGTGCCACGTGTCCCCTGGCAGGGCTCCTCGCTGGGATGCAGAGAGTCTCACACGTTATTTTAGTGCGTCTGAGCTGTGTGAGGGAGCTGTGGCAGCCCGAGGGGGATTTTGGGGAGGAAGAGCCGCCCGTGGTGCGTGTGCAGCTGAGGTGTCTCTGTGGGCAGCTGCAGGAAGTGCAGCAAAGCAGCTCCTCCGTGAGCTCTGCAGCACCTTCCTGCCCGGCCGGGGCTGCTGATGGCCCAGATAAGGCCTCTTGTGTCTTGTCACTGTCACTGTCACACCCTGCCCAGGGCAGCCGTGGGGCTGTGCTCGTCTGATCAGCTTCTGATCCCAGCCCTGTGACAGTGACCTCCTGCACATTGTCCCTCCCAAACCCCCCAGTGCTCCTGTCCAGGGCAGGGAATGGAGCTGGGAAGGGGCTGGAGAGCTTCTGAGGGAGCTGGGAAGGGGCTGAGCCTGGAGCAAAGGAGGCTCAGGGGGCCCTTGTGGCTCTGCACAGCCGGGGGGTCGGGCTGTGCTCCAGGGAACAGGGACAGGAGCAGAGGGAATGGCTTCAGGGGGGATTTTGGGGAATTCCCTCCTGGAAAGGGCTGAGCAGCCCTGGCACAGGGACAGAGTCACCTGGGGACAGGGTCAGTGGTGGCCTTGGCGGTGCTGGGGAATGGTTGGACCCAGTGCTGTTCCAACCCGAACAATTCCATGATTTTGAGTCAGCTCTGCTCCAAAGCTGCTGTAACGTTGCTGTTTCATGTGGGAGAAGCCTCTGCCCTGGTTTTAGGACCTTGCCCTGGTGCTTGGTGTTTTTGAGCTACCTGCAGTCACAGCCCTGCAGCAAATTCCCGTCAGGATGCCCAGCCAGGCGTTGGGAGGTGCCAGCTGGGTGTTCATCCACACCTTCACCTGCCAGCTTTTGTGTCCCTCAGCAGGGAAAGCTGGAGAGGAGCTCTCTGAGGGCAGGGAAGGGGCTGGAACCGCTGGGAATGAGCTCTGCAAGGGCAGGGAAGGGTCTGGAACCGCTGGGAATGAGCTCTGCAAGGGCAGGGAAGGGGCTGGGACCGCTGGGAATGAGCTCTGCAAGGGCAGGGATGGAGCTGGGACCGCTGGGAATGAGCTCTCTGAGGGCAGGGATGGAGCTGGAACCGCTGGGAATGAGCTCTGCAGGGGCAGGGAAGGGGCTGGAACCGCTGGGAATGAGCTCTGTGAGGGCAGGGATGGAGCTGGAACCGCTGGGAATGAGCTCTCTGAGGGCAGGGATGGAGCTGGGACCGCTGGGAATGAGCTCTGCAAGGGCAGGGAAGGGTCTGGAACCGCTGGGAATGAGCTCTGCAAGGGCAGGGAAGGGTCTGGAACCGCTGGGAATGAGCTCTGCAAGGGCAGGGAAGGGTCTGGAACCGCTGGGAATGAGCTCTGCAAGGGCAGGGAAGGGTCTGGAACCGCTGGGAATGAGCTCTGCAAGGGCAGGGAAGGAGCTGGAACCGCTGGGAATGAGCTCTGCAGGGGCAGGGAAGGGGCTGGGACCGCTGGGAATGAGCTCTGCAAGGGCAGGGAAGGGGCTGGAACCGCTGGGAATGAGCTCTGCAAGGGCAGGGAAGGGTCTGGAACCGCTGGGAATGAGCTCTGCAAGGGCAGGGAAGGGTCTGGAACCGCTGGGAATGAGCTCTGCAAGGGCAGGGAAGGAGCTGGAACCGCTGGGAATGAGCTCTGCAGGGGCAGGGAAGGGGCTGGGACCGCTGGGAATGAGCTCTGCAAGGGCAGGGATGGAGCTGGAACCGCTGGGAATGAGCTCTCTGAGGGCAGGGATGGAGCTGGAACCGCTGGGAATGAGCTCTGCAAGGGCAGGGAAGGAGCTGGAACCGCTGGGAATGAGCTCTGCAGGGGCAGGGAGGGGTCTGGAACCGCTGGGAATGAGCTCTGCAAGGGCAGGGATGGAGCTGGAACCGCTGGGAATGAGCTCTGCAAGGGCAGGGAAGGGGCTGGGACCGCTGGGAATGAGCTCTGTGAGGGCAGGGAAGGGGCTGGAACTGCTGGGAATGAGCTCTGTGAGGGCAGGGATGGAGCTGGAACCGCTGGGAATGAGCTCTGCAAGGGCAGGGATGGAGCTGGAACCGCTGGGAATGAGCTCTGCAAGGGCAGGGAAGGGGCTGGAACCGCTGGGAATGAGCTCTCTGAGGGCAGGGAAGGGGCTGGAACCGCTGGGAATGAGCTCTCTGAGGGCAGGGAAGGGGCTGGGACCGAGGGCAGGTACCGCTGCTGTGTCTCTCTGCGGGGCTGTGGGGACACAGGGGCCGGGCCACAGCTGTGGGGACACGGCCCCGCTGTCCCGGGGACACAGGGGCTCTGTCAGCCCCGCTGAGGACAATGGCTGGCTTCAGCCGTGCCCCGGGCTGGGCTTGGGCAGGAGCAGAGGCTCTGGTGCCTTCAGGGGATGAGGGCAGCTGGGCTCCCTGCACAGGCAGGGGATTGGAAAGGACAGGGATAAGCTCCTGGAGGGGATCAAGGTGAGCTCAGCAGGAAGGAGGTCAGACAGTGCTGGTTCCTCAGGGAGCACTGGGAGCTGATTCCTGCAGGAATGGGCTGCAGGAGTGGGCTCTCAGCTCCGCCTGGGGATGTGTCAGGTGCTCCCAGCGCTGGGAATTCCTGCAGGGATGTGTGGAAAGCCCAGGAAGGTGGTTTCCTACAGCTCCCTGACAGGAGGGCAGGTCCAGGTGGGGTTGGGCTCTGCTGCCAGGAAACAGGGACAGGAGGAGAGGGAACAGCCTCGGGCTGGGCCAGGGCAGGGACAGGGTGGACATCAGGAGGGATTTCCCCGTGGAAAAGCTGGTTCAGCCCTGGCACAGCCTGGCAGTGCCTCAGCACCCTCACAGCCAAGAGGCTCTTGTCGATATCCCATCTGATCGTTTGGCAGTGCTGCCGTTCCCCCTTGTCCCTGTGAGCACAGCGCTGTCCCAGTGACGTGCCAGCAGGGCAGGGGACAGTGGCACTGCCCACAGCCCTGGTGGCCCAGAGCCTCTCCTGGCCCTGCAGACTGGGGCTCTCCTGGGGGATTTCTCCATCCATTTAACTTCTCCTTCCTCCCTCTCCAAGTTCCTCTGGGCTCTCCTGGCTCAGGTCTGTGTTTTCACTTCACGTTTTCTTCCCCCCCTGTTTGGGTGGGTTTGGGCCATGTCTGGAGGCTGCTTTGCTCCTGTCACACACGATCTGCATCCATGTTCTTCCCACTCTCCCTGGCATCCTTGTTTTCCCTTTTTCCTCCCAAGTCCTGGCAGTGCAGTCACCTCACTATCATTAACACAGAGGGAGGAAATGTGGATTTTCTTCTGGATTCTCCCTCTGACCTGAGGTTTTCTTGGCAACTCTGGTTTTATACGAGGACCTTTCACAAGTGTTGGATTTCTTGGGAACTCCATCGAGGGTGTTGGGATTTTGTACTTTTGTTTAATGCTGGTGCAGAACTCGAGGTTTGCTGTGTTTGGGATCCAGGTCTGGTTTCAAGGAGCAGCTCCAAGAGCTGCTGGAGCTCCTTCCTTCATCCCCATCCCTGGCAGTGCCCAAGGCCAGGCTGGGCACTGGGGCTGGAGCAGCCTGGGACAGTGGCAGGTGTCCCTGCCATGGCAGGGGTGGCACTGCAGGGGCTTTGGGGTCCCTTCTCACCCAACCCGTTCCAGGATCCCCTGATTGCAATCCTGGCCTTTGTAGGGACGTTTTTCCCCAAGAAAAAGCGGCTCCTTTTTCCCAAAGGCCCTTCCGAGCATCCCTGGGCGTGTGCCAGCCGTTCCTGCTGGCCCGAGGGATGCAGGTGGCAGCAGGCCAGGCAGGAGGAATGTGATCTGTCATCCCGGCACGTGGGCATGAATCGGCAGCCCCGGAGATCCAGCGCTCCAGCCTGGAGCCTGCCGGGTGGAGTCATGAGACAGGCACAGGGCTGGGATCCTCTGAGTCATCCTGGGAGAAAGCTGTTCCCGGCTCCAGAGCCCGTAGGAAGCGCGGGGGGAAGCGGAGGGAGCAGCTGGGAGCTGTGGAGCCCATCCCGGGGAGGAGCGGGGCTGGGGGCAGCTCCCCCGGCTGGGATTCGCTGCCTTTCACCATAAAAGGGGAAATTCTCCTTTCACACCTCGTGCGGAGCGTGTGTGAGTCCGCGGCGAGTGGGAGAAGGGAACATCCGAGGAGGGAAGGCAGGAGAGGGTGTGGCCGTGAGGGAAAGGAGGTGGAGATCCATGGGGAGATGGACGGGGCTGCAGGGATGTGGGGCCAGAGATGGAATGGGGCTGCAGGGATGTGGGGCTGGTGTCCTGACCAAGGAGGCAGTTCCAGTCTGAGAGGTGAAATTCCAGTCTGTGTCCCATTGGGAGCGCTGGGTGCAGCTCCAGGAGGATCCATAGCCTTGTGGAGTTACAAAAACAAACAAAGAGCCCCCCCTGTCCCAAACCAGTCCCAGTTTCTCCTGGAATTGTTCAGGATTTGACCCCAGGCTCCTGGGGTTCCTGGGAATGCTGCAGGGCAGAGCAGCTGGCAGCCCACCTGGCATGGTGGGGAACCCCAAATGGGTGGGGAAGGATGGATGGGGGACAGGACAGAATTCCCAGCAGGAAGGGAGGGGAGGGACCGTGTCCTGCCCCGGAGCTGGGGGGTGAGGAGGGATCTGGGCTCCCCGAGGCAGCACCTGGGGACTTGCTGAGATGTCCTGGGAGCAGTGCCAGCCTGGGGGCCTGTCCCATCCCAGGCAAGGCTGCTGTGGGATTTGCAGCTCCTGGTCCAGATGGAGACTGGCAGGCTCCAAGTAAATCCTGGGATTTACCGGGGTTTCCTGGCTGAGACGGGGCGGGAGCAGTGCTGGGATGGGGACGGGGGGAGGGAGTGTGCAGGGGGGTCAGCCAGGGACCCCCGGGAGGGGACAGGAGCCTGCCGTGGCCACAGAGCAGGGACATGGATTCATGGGATGGGTTGGGTGGGAAGGGACCCCAGAGCCCCTGCAGTGCCACCCCTGCCATGGCAGGGACACCTGCCACTGTCCCAGGCTGCTCCAGCCCCAGTGCCCAGCCTGGCCTGGGGCACTGCCAGGGATGCAGGGGCAGCCCCAGCTGCTCTGGGCACCTGTGCTAGGGCCTGCCCACCCTCCTGGGATGCTGGAGATCCAAAAAAAGGGGAAGGAGACCTTGGGGTGTGCTCAGGGCTGGGTGCCATTGTTCAGCATGGGGGGAGCTCACCTGGGGGTGTTTGTACCTGTGAGGAGCACACCTGGCTGCAGCTGCTCCAGCTGCCCCTGCCATGCAGCTCTTGTGCTTCTCTGTTCCCTTGGGTGTTTTTAATGGAATCATGGAATTGTTTGGGGTGGAAAATCCCCCGCGGCTCACTGATCCAACCATTCCCCAGCACCGACAAGGCCACCAGTGACCATGGCAGAGCCCCTGGCAGGGCCTGCAGGGGCTCCAGGAGAGCTGCACAGGGACTGGGGCCAAGGCCTGCAGGGACAGCACCCAGGGAATGGCTCCCCTCTTGCAGCCATCCCATTGTCTGTCCCTGAAGTCATTTCAATGGGATTATTGCACATTATTTTCCTTGGCTCTGCTGCCTCATCCCAGCCCATGAGGGCTTTGGGGTTCATGGAATTTTCCAAGCACGGGGCTGGCTGGAAGGGAGTGACAGAAAAAGGGAGACAAGGTGGGAATGTCACTGTGCACCACCCCAAAAGCAAAATCCCATCTCCTGGCCCTGGCTTTGGGCAAAAGGAGGAGGAAGAAGGGGCTCTGGAGGAGCAGGGAGAGTTGGGAGCTGCTCACAGTCCTTGGATCTTTTCCCAGAAATGTTTGATGGAAAATGTGGACTCTTCTCCCTGGGTCTGGAGCGAGAGACAGGGACGTGGTGGGCTCATCCCAGCTCCTGCTCCAGTCTGGGATGGGTGGGAAGGGGGGAATGGGGACGTGGTGGGCTCATCCCAGCTCCTGCTCCAGTCTGGGATGGGTGGGAAGGAGGCAGTGGGGAGGTGCTGGGCTCATCCAGTGTGGTTCCAGTGCTCCTTGTCTCGGTCTGGACAGCTTTGGGGCATTTTTCCCACTTCCCAGTTGATGCAGATATTCCCATCAGGAGCCTCTGTGTCCTCCCTCGCTGCAGTGTCCACCCAGAACCCCTGGGCAGGTGCTGTGCCTGTGTCCCAAGCCCCATCACCCTGGAATGCCCTTGGCCCCGCTGTTTTCCTGGAGCCTTTTGGGGTCGGTGTGGGTTCCCGTTCCCGTGCTCGCAGCGGTCCCAGCAGGCCTGGGATGTGTCTGTGGGATTTATCCCAGCCCCGTGTGCCCACGCAGGGATTATCCCCAGGGCTCTGGATCATCCCCAGGGCTCTGGGATCATTCCTGCCTCTGGGAATGTCACTTCTGCTCTGGGACGGGGCGCGGGCGGTCCCTCCTCCCCCGAGCTCTGTGCACCCAAACCAGCCTTAATCCTTAATCCATGTCCAAGTCTGGAATGCTTGCAGCGTGTTTGCCCTGTTTGCTGGCTGTTAGCCGGTGCTTTTGGGGCTTTTAGGTGGTTTTTTTTTGCTGGGACTGGTGTGCCTGGAGCCAGCTGTGCTGCTGAAATCCCCAGGGGGACGGGGTCAGCACGGACATCACTCAGTATTCCTGAAAATCCAGGCAGGACAGGAAGCTGACGTTGGAGAAATGTTTGAATTTTCAGTGTTTCTGTCGAATTTATTGTTAATTCCCGTTTTTTGGTGTTTTTCAATAGTTTGTTGTTGCTCATTTTTCCCTGACCTTTGCCCCATGTCTGACTTGGTTTTACCCGTATGTCGTCTTGGTGGTTTGGGGTTGTTTATTTTATTGTTGAACTCTTTAATGGTTGTTTTTTTGTCCAGCTTGGTAAATCCCAAGATGGTTTGGCTGAACGGGGGGTCAGTCACTTGTTGAGGGTTTGGAAAAACCTAAACCTACGCCAGAGATGGGATTAATTTGGGTCACATTCCAAGTGCTTGTTCTGGGAAATCAGGGTTTTGCTGTGGGGGAAGTGAAGCAGTTTGGAGCAGAGGGGTGGCCATGGCCAAGCACCGGGGACACTGGGAGGTGTCCCTGCCACGGCAGGGGTGGCACTGCAGGGGCTCTGGGGCCCTCTCCCTCCCAGCCCATTCCAGCATTCCACCACTGTCAGTTTTTCTGGCAGAGCAGCAGCAGAGATGAGTGTTTGCTCTCTCAGGTCTGAGCTGTCCTTCCAAGGCTGGAAGCTCCATGTGTGGAATGTGCCAGGCACATCCGTGAGGAGCACTCCTGCTCCGGCTGGATCCTCCTCTGCTCCACAGGACGGGGAATTCATCTTCCCTACTCCACTGAGGCTTTCCTGTCTTCCTTAAAGTCAAAGTGATTCAAGGATTTGATTCAAGGGTTTCAGTTGAGTTCTTTTGGGAAATGAGGGATTTTAGGCTGCTGGAGGTGGAGGAGCTCCTCGAGTCACAAGGGAGCAGGTGGAGTGTTCCAGCCCTGTCCTCTGCTGCCCAGGATCCCCTCCAGGGCGGCTCCAGGCGTGCGAGGGCCCGGCCCCTGCCCGGCTCTGTTGGCTTTGGGCGGGGGAGCAGAGCTGTGTTTCCTTCTGGGAAGGATCCCGTGGGCTGTGATTCCCAGCCCTTCCCATCAAACAGAGCCTCTGCCCCTGGCCCAGGTGTGGCTGTGCCTCGGGGTCATCGGTAATCCTGGCATGGTTTGGGTGGGAAGGGACCCCAGAGCCCCTGCAGTGCCACCCTGCCATGGCAGGGACACCTGCCACTGTCCCAGGCTGCTCCAGCCCCAGTGCCCAGCCTGGCCTTGGGCACTGCCAGGGATGCAGGGGCAGCCCCAGCTGCTCTGGCAATTCCAGCCCAGCCAGGAATTCCTCATTGCCAAGATCCCATCCATGGCTGCCCTCTGGCACTGGGAGCCATTCCCTGGGTGCTGTCCCTGCAGGCCTTGGCCCCAGTCCCTCTGCACTTGGCAAACTGCATTCTTCAGGAACTTCCACTAAAATGGGGAATTTCAAGTCATGTTTTGTATAGTTTTCTTCCCAATATCCCATCTACATCTCCCCTCTTCAGCTCAACCCCTGGGATGAGCTGGGAAGGGCCCCGTGTCCTGCTGGTCTCCAGGAGCTGGGGTCGGGCTGGGAGCAGCTCCAGGGACAGGTCTGCAGCTGAATCCTGGAACTTCCTGAGCTGGAAGGGAGCACAGGGATCACAGATCCAGCTCCTGGCCCTGCACAGACACCCCAACGATCCCAGGGAGGGGATTGCATCCCTGGGAGGGGAGCTGTGCCAGCCTCGGGGCCGTGGGCAGTGCCCAGCACCCTCTGGGGCAGAACCACTCGGGTCTGTGACCTTGGGACTCATCCCAGCCTGTTCCAGCCTTCCCAGATAATCCATGTGGTTTGGGGGAGCTGGGTGTTGGTGGGGTGCATTGGGAGCAGAAGCTGCTGGGAATGTGCTAATCCCAGGAATCCCTGGCAGGGCTCAGAGCTGGCAGCACTCCCTGCTGCTTCCATTCCCATCTCCCTGCTCGTTCCCAAGGATCAGAGGTGAGGAGCTGCTCCAGGTCACTGGGGCAGGACTGGGACCACGGCTGGACCCTCTGGGGTGGTGTGCCATGGGGTTTGGGCATTCCCAGGGATGGGCATTCCCGAGGCTGGGCAGAGCAGGGCTCCTCTCCAGGCTGTGGGGTCAGGCTGGGGGACAGCTCCAGGCTCTGGGGCTGCAGGTGCTCCATGGGAGCTGTACCTGCTTCAGAAAATGCCCTGGTTCTCTGGGAAACGCCGATGAGGAAGCTGAGGGCTCCAGGGCAGGATCATTTCCCCATCCTGGAGCAGTCTGTGGTCAGTGGGGTTTCAGTTCCCCTTGGATTCAGCCTCTTCCTCCCCGTGCACCCTCTGCCGTTCCTGCTGCCCCGGGAGAGGCAGATCCTGGGGAGGGCCCTCGTCATGGAGGGGATTCCCTTCTGCAGCACAGATCCTGCGAGGAGCAGTGAGGGAGCTGGGAAGGGGCTGAGCCTGGAGCAAAGGAGGCTCAGGGGCCCTTGTGGCTCTGCACAGTCCCTGCCAGGAGGGCACAGCCGGGGGGTCGGGCTGTGCTCCAGGGAACAGGGACAGGAGCAGAGGGAACGGCCTCAGGCTGGGCCAGGGCAGCTCAGGGGGGATTTTGGGGAAATTCCCTCCTGGAAAGGGCTGAGCAGCCCTGGCACAGGGGTGGAGTGCCCATCCCTGCTGGGATTTCAGAGCCATGTGGATGTGACATTTGGGGACATGCACAGTGGCGTTCTCGGGGAATTCTCAGAGTTCCCTCATTGATGGGACATTTCCTCCCCTGTCAGCTCTGGTGGCTCCGGCACTGCTGAGCCTGGCTGAGGCCCCTGTGGAAGCTGCCCCCATTCCCACTTCTCCATTCCTGCCCCGTTGTTCCTGTCCCTGTCCCTGCCCGCAGGGCTCCCCCCTGGCTGTGCCACGCTCCGCCCTGCAGCCGCCGCCTGTGTGGGACACAGGGAACAAAAGCTCCTTCTGCCCTCGTGGGAGATGTTGATGCTGGCAGAGGCTGGGTGGAAATGATCCCTGCAGGGTCAAGACAAACTGAGGCAGGGCTTGGATCATTCCCTGGCAGCACAGAGCAGGGAGGGACTTGGGCACCCACGTGTGATCCGTGAGGGGCGGCCCTGGCGGGGATGTGGGTTTGGGGTTTCCCTCTGGCCTTGGCTGCTCTGCAGGGAATTGCCCGGCACGGACAGGACCAGGGCTGGCACTGAGGCCTTTTGTCCTGGAGCTTGGAGCTGCTCTCTGCCTGTGGCTGGATCCTGTCCCACTGTCCCTCTGTGTCCCTTTGCTAGCAGGGAACAGCTCTGCCCTGGAGCCTGGCTGGGAGAGCTGGGGGGGCTCACCTGGAGAGGAGAAGGATCCAGGGAGAGCTCAGAGCCCCTGGCAGGGCCTGCAGGGGCTCCAGGAGAGCTGCAGAGGGACTGGGGCCAAGGCCTGCAGGGACAGCACCCAGGGAATGGCTCCCAGTGCCAGAGGGCAGCCATGGATGGGATCTTGGCAATGAGGAATTCCTGGCTGGGCTGGAATTGCCAGAGCAGCTGGGGCTGCCCCTGCATCCCTGGCAGTGCCCCAGGCCAGGCTGGGCACTGGGGCTGGAGCAGCCTGGGACAGTGGCAGGTGTCCCTGCCATGGCAGGGTGGCACTGCAGGGGCTCTGGGGTCCCTTCCCACCCATTTTGTAATTCCCACATATTTTTCCCACAGGGCAGGAGGGGCCATGGGAGCAGCCGGGGCTGTTTTTAGGCCGTGGGTAAATGTTGGCATCCCCATAATTATCACCCGGGGTGCCAGTGGGGCTGGGAATGGCTCCCCCGGGACGCAGCTGGAATTTGGCATCAGGTAAAAATAGCAGAGGTTCCTCCCCAAAACGCTTTTAGCAGCTCTGGCCACGGAACCGTGGCTGGACACCGGGATCCTCCTCCCTGGGGAGCAGAGCCACAGCACCCACCCGGCTCCAGGTCCTGCAACCAGGGAGTCCTGGAATGGTTTGGGTGGGAAGGGACCCCAGAGCCCCTGCAGTGCCACCCTGCCATGGCAGGGACACCTGCCACTGTCCCAGGCTGCTCCAGCCCCAGTGTCCAGCCTGGCCTTGGGCACTGCCAGGGATCAGGGGCAGCCCCAGCTGCTCTGGCAATTCCAGCCCAGCCAGGAATTCCTCATTGCCAAGATCCCATCCATGGCTGCCCTCTGGCACTGGGAGCCATTCCCTGGGTGCTGTCCCTGCAGGCCTTGGCCCCAGTCCCTCTGCAGCTCTCCTGAGCTCCTCCTGGACATTCTCCCCCCAGCTGGGTGTCACTGTCCCCTGGCTGCTCTCAGTGGAACCCCAGAGGATGTGAGGCCCAAAGGCACCTTCAGGGGTCACCTGGGATCCCTTGAAGCAGCTCCTGGGCCCTCACAGCTTCCAGTTTTCCTGGAGGGCTCCTCCAAAGGCACCTCTGGCTCCTGCCCCGTGTGGGCGGTGGTTTGAGGTGGTTTGAGGTGGTTTGAGGGTTGTGGGGCCGTGTCCCCCAGGATTGATGGAAGCCCTTCCTGCTCAGCCGAGGCCGTGGCTGGGTGAGCGGTGGCAGCTGCGGCCGTGCCCGTGTCCTGCTGCCAGGAACGCTCGGGGCCGGCGGCGCTTTCCTGCGCCCGGCTCTCGGAAGCAGGCGGGGTTTTTTTAATTTAATTACTTCCTCTTCTGCCTTAATGTTTCCAAAGATAAACACAGCTCTCCCTTGGAACGGGGTCAGGGAACAGCTGGGCTCTGCCCGGGCTGTGCCGAGCCCGCTCCCAGGCACAGCTCTGGGAGATGGTGGGGATCTCCCAGGATCTGACCCTGCCAGGACAGCAGGGATTCCATGCCGGGCTGCTCCCTCCTCACTGACCCCTCCTGCATCCTGGCATCGCCCCTGGGGCACGTGCTGAGTGCCATCCCAGCAGTGCTGGGTGTGGGCAGGATCCAAGTGGATCTTCCTGCAGGATCTGGGTGGTGGGAGAGTGGAGAGCCCCACATTCCACAGGCACCTGGGATTTTCCGGCTGTATTCTGTGCCAGGGATTTGCCAGCGTTCCTGATCCCTGGGAGTCTGCACCCCCAGCTCCTGGCAGGGCACCTGGGCTGTGTGCAGAGAGAGATGGCTCTCTCCAACATTTCTGCTGAATTTGAGGGGGATTTGGGAGAGGTTGAGCGGGATTAGGAGGAGGTTTGAGGAATAATGACATCCTGGGACAGGGCTGGTGTGAGCCAGGGCGGGGGGATCAGCGCTGACCCCTCCTTCACCTCGTTTCAGCTTCCTACAAACACCCTCACCCTGAGCCTCCCAAAGCCACTGCTCCCTGAATCCCACAGGGGATGGGAGCTCCATGGAAGTGCCATGCTGGGAGTGTCCCCAGGTCCAGCTCCCCGTGCTGGCCAGGCAGTGTCACCCCCTGCTGCTGCTCCAGGATGTGCTAACTGGCAGTGAATGACCCCGGGCTGGAGGGCTTTGCCTCCCATGGGAAGCGTTCCGTGGCTGGATGGAGTTTTTCCAGCCTGGAATTGCATGCAGACAGTTTGTTTCCTCACCCAGTTCTGTGTCCCAGGCTGTGGGTGATCCTTATCTTGCCTGGGTGATCTTTATCTTCCCTGCGTCCAGCAGGTCAAGCACATCCTCGGACATCACCGAGGTGACCATTAAACAGGGAATGAGGCCCTTATTCCTAAGTTTTTCCCTTTTTTTAGCTGCACTCAGGACAGGAATTGCTGTTTCAGGTGTGACTTGGGGAGACTTTTGCCCTAAATCCCCTCCAAATCCCTTTGGCTGAGCCAGAGGTGTCCCTGTCACCCTGCTCCTGCTGTCTGGGAAGGGCTGTGTCCTTCCCACGCTCCTTGTCCCATGGGATTGCACTAAAACATGGACAGAACCATGAGTGGGAAATTATTCCTTGGGATTTTGCATGTCCCATTCTGGGGAGCACAGTGGCCATGCCACAGAGGAGATGTGGCCTTGGGGACAGCTGGAGGGGACACTGTGGGTCTGGTAAGTGCCACTTCAGGAAGATTTCTCCATGGAAAGGGTTGTCCAGCACTGGAACAGGGATTCCATTGCCCAGGGGGGTTTGCAGTGCCCATCCCTGGAGGTGTCCAAGGGATTCCTGGAGGTGGCACTCAGGGCTCTGGGCTGGGGACAAGGTGAGCATTGGGCACAGCTGGGACTCAGTGATCAGGTTTTTCCAACCTCAGGGGTGCCAGGATTGGCACAGGGAGCTGCCAGCACCTGCCCTTGGTGCTGGTGGGGACAGGGCTGTCCCATCCCGTGCTGGTGGCCAGGGTGGGGCAGGGGCTGTGTGCCCACCCTGGGCTGGGTGGGCTTTCCTGGCAGTGGCCGGAGCTGGGGGCCAGCCCAGCCCCACAAACAGCCCCTTTGTTCCCTCCATAGAAAGGCCATTCTCGGGGACACGGCACAGGGAACAGAGGCTCCTTTGTCCCCACAGCAGACACTCGGGTGTTGTTCTGGGTGGGCTTGGGGGCGGGGGGCTGCAGGGCTGATGGGCTGGGATGGCTCAGCCCTGTCTGTGCCTTATTCCTGCTCTGTGGGAGGGATGCAGGAGCTGGTGGCCAGGGCTGCAATAGCCCAGCTCCCCACTCAGGTGATGATTCCTGGTGAACAGCGGGGTGAAGGATGGGCTGGTTGTCCTCAGGTTGGTGTGACATGTCTGAGAATCATGGAGTGGTTTGGTGGGAAGGAACATCAAACCCCATCCAGTGCCACCCCTGCCATGGCAGGGACACCTGCCACTGTCCCAGAGTGCCCAGTGCCCCTAAAGGGGCTCCAGGAGAGCTGCAGAGGGACTGGGGCCAAGGCCTGCAGGGACAGCACCCAGGGAATGGCTCCCAGTGCCAGAGGGCAGCCATGGATGGGATCTTGGCAATGAGGAATTCCTGGCTGGGCTGGAATTGCCAGAGCAGCTGGGGCTGCCCCTGCATCCCTGGCAGTGCCCCAGGCCAGGCTGGGCACTGGGGCTGGAGCAGCCTGGGACAGTGGCAGGTGTCCCTGCCATGGCAGGGGTGGCACTGGAGGGGCTCTGGGGTCCCTTCCTACCCAACCCATTCCAGGATTGTGGTGCATGTGTGGGAAAGGGGATGCAGTTCCTGGACATGACTGGAGGGATGACAGGAGGTGGTCCCAGGGGTTTGGGGCCAGGACGGGATGGGATGGCATAGGATGGGATGGGATGGCATGGGGTGGGATGTCACCCTGCCAGGCCATCACCCCCTGGTGTGGCACACGGCCTGTGCCTGTCTGGGAGCTCCTGGCAGCTGCAGCCTCACCATTTTCCCGCAGGCTTTTCCTGCCTCCGGAGCTTCCTGCCCGGTGCCGGTGCCACGCGGGGCAGGTGCTGCAGCCAGGCCTGGCCCGGGCCCAGCTCAGGAGCTGTGCCAGTCCTGGATCCTGGGGAATTCCAGGGGGAGCTGCTGCAGCCCCAGTGCCGGGCGTTGATCCTGCCGTGTCCCAGCACAGAACGGAGCAGGTTTGGTCCTCGGGCCCAGCTGGGCTGGCAGCGGCTGCTGGTGACAAATCCCACTGGCTCCATTGGTGTGGGGAATGTCCTGCACAGGGTGTCCCTGGGCACACGGCTGTTCTCTTCTGACACCATGGATTCCTGGAGTCAGGTTGGAAGAGCCCTTTATGTCCTCTGAATCTGACCATTCCCAGCACTGCCAGGTCCACCACTGACCCTGTCCCCAGGTGCCACATCCACATGGCTCTGAAATCCCAGCAGGGATGGGGACTCCAAAGCTCCCTGGGCAGCTGTACCAGGGCTGCTCAGCCCTTTCCAGGAGGGAATTCCCCAAAATCCCCCCTGAGGCCGTTCCCTCTGCTCCTGTCCCTGTTCCCTGGAGCACAGCCCGACCCCCCAGCTGTGCCCTCCTGGCAGGGACTGTGCAGAGCCACAAGGGCCCCCTGAGCCTCCTTTGCTCCAGGCTCAGCCCCTTCCCAGCTCCCTCAGTCCCTCCTGGGCTCCAGCCTGGCCTGGGTGTTTGCAGGGTTGGGGCAGGGGCTGCTGGCAGCACTCCCTCCTGCATTGCTTGGTGCTGGTTGATGCAATCGCTCCCAGGGCTTGCGGGGCATTTCCCAATCCCTGCTTGGTGCTGCCCCAGGGATTCATGGCTCCTGCCTCGTTCCAAGAGCCCATCAGTGCCCTGCTCTGGGCTGGGCTGGGGTCAGAGCTCGGCTCCCAGTGCCCTCAGCAGCAATTCCAGGTCCTGGCAGGTTGTGTGGCCTTGTGCCTGCTCTGTCCCTGCCTGTGCAGGAGCCACGTCAGAGAGTCCAGGCAGGGCTTTGGAGCACCAAGGATTTTCTGGTGCTGTAGAGCTGCTGAATTTATAAATAATTCCTGCAGTGAGAAGCTCTCAGAAGCCTCAGCTGGTGCTTCTCAGCAGGGATGAGGCTGCCCCTGAACCTGGAGGAGCTGGAGAATCATTAATGGTGTGAAATGAATGTTTCTGGAATAATTTAAGGTATCTGAAGGTACTGGATGTTTCTGAAGTGATTCCACACTGTCCTGTCTGGACATCGGCTCCAGGTTGGAGCCAGGGGGAAGGAGGGCTGGAACAGCTCTGGTTCCTGTGGGGAGGACTTGGAATCGTGGAACAGTTTGGGATGGAAGGGACCTTAACTCTCATCCAGTTCCATGGCAGGGACACCTGCCACTGTCCCAGGCTGCTCCAGCCCCAGTGCCCAGCCTGGTCCTGGGCACTGCCAGGGATGCAGGGGCAGCCCCAGCTGCTCTGGTGGCCTGTGCCTGCTCCAGCTCTGAGCTGTGTTGTCTGAACTTTGTGCTCCCCTGGATGATTTCATCCTGAATTTCCAAGGTTCAGGGGTGTGGGAGTCGTGTCCCAGCCTGCAGAGGAGCTGTTCCTGGGGACTGGCCGGACCAGTGGTCCCGTGCTGGTGGTGAAACACCTCCAGTCACCTGTCAGGTGTGAGGGGTGGGACAGGGCTTGTTCCAGACAAGCTCCTTTGCCTCACATCCCTGTGAAAATTCCCTTCTCTCTCTGTTGCATCCAGCTCCTCAGGAAAAGGAGCCTCAGGGCTGCCCCCCATCACTCTCTGCAGCTCCTGAAAGGTGCCTGTGCCCAGCTGCCCTCGGGCTCTTGCTCCAGCAGCACTGACACAAGCAGAGCACACAGCCCCGAGCTGTGCCAGGGGAAATTCAGGTTGGAGAGCAGGAAAAAGCTTTTCCAGCAAGGGGGAGAAAGTTCTGCAATGGAGAGGTGGTGCAGTCACCATCCCTGGGGGTGTCTGACCAGCCTGGATGTGGCACTGGGTGCCAGGGGCTGGGCTGGACTCCATGGCCTTGAAGGTCTCTCCCAGCCCAGGGATCCTGTGAATCCTGTGCAGGGGCTGCAGGAGCTGCTGCGGGGCTGTTCCTGCCCTGCCCCCGTGGCGGCCCCAGAGCAGGACCTGCCTGTGGGGCTGGGGCTGCCGTGCTGCCCCCGTGGGTCCCCCGGCATTTCCCAGGGAGGGTGGGCACCTCCTGCAGCCCCGGGCAGCAGCCCAGGCCGGGAGTGTGTGCGGGGCTGAGGCACGGCTCCTCCTGTCCCAGGTTCAGGGCGCTCCGGGGCCACGCTGCGTGTCCGTGCCCCGTCTCCGGGGCAGTGTCCGGCCGTTGTCCCGGCGTGCCGGCGCTCCCGGCCGGGCTCATCCGGTGCCGTGCCTCAGCCCCGTGTTTACCTCTGGGCTTATTTCGAGTTTCCCGTCTCACAACAACATGCCCTGACCTCGCAGCGCGGCCGGGCGGGCCCGGGCTCCCCCAGGTGTCCCCCCGGAGCCGCAGGAAGGACGGAGCAGCAGCGGGCCGGGGGTCACAGGCACACCCGTGCTTTGCCAGGAATCCCGAGCTTTCCCGGCCATCTCAGCTGGGACGGCAGGAGAATGGACGGGGCAGGTCCCGCTCTCCCGGGCAGGAAGGGCCGCGCCGATCCCGATACCGAGCTGAATGGTGGGAAGTGGGAAAGCTGGGATCAGGCTGCCCCGGGAGCAGCTGAGGGAAGTGCTGGGTTCCTGAGTCAGGCTGTTGGTGACAGTGCCTAAAAGGGACATCAGGATGTACCTGCTTGCAGGTGGCTGAAGGGTGGCAGCTCCTGGCCCTGGGAAAAGCCCGGGAGCCGAGGTTCCCATTGTTCTCAGCAGCCCTTGGAATGGTTTTTGTTTGTGTTGAGGATGATGAGCCTGAGACCCCCCAGCCCTGGGCTGAGCTCAGTGGGCAGCAGGGCAGGGGGGGATCCTGTCCCTGTGTCCCCTCAGGTGCTGCCCCAGCCCTGGGACACAGCAGCAGCACCTGGAGCTGCCCCAGGGCTGGAGCCCCTCAGTTCCCAGGGAGCCAGGCTGGGAGAGCTGGGGGTGCTCACCTGGAGAGGAGAAGGATCCAGGGAGAGCTCAGAGCCCCTGGCAGGGCCTGCAGGGGCTCCAGGAGAGCTGCAGAGGGACTGGGGCCAAGGCCTGCAGGGACAGCACCCAGGGAATGGCTCCCAGTGCCAGAGGGCAGCTATGGATGGGATCTTGGCAATGAGGAATTCCTGGCTGGGCTGGAATTGCCAGAGCAGCTGGGGCTGCCCCTGCATCCCTGGCAGTGCCCAAGGCCAGGCTGGGCACTGGGGCTGGAGCAGCCTGGGACAGTGGCAGGTGTCCCTGCCATGGCAGGGGTGGCACTGCAGGTGCTCTGGGGTCCCTTCCCACCCAAAGCATTCCATGATTTTGTGGTCTATCCATTCCTCTTTAACTGAGGATATTGAGCAAAGCTGTGGCAGGGCTGAATGTGGAGGGCACAGCTTGGAGCCATAATCCTGACGTGTGGATCTCAAGGGATTTTCCTGTCTGGAGCTTGAGCCGAGCCCTTGGCACTGGGAGTGGGCAGCCTTTGGCCAGGGCTGGGAGCACTCGGGGCCAGGGCTGCCTCCAGGGGGACATGAGGATGGAGCAGGGACGTGGTGACAGAGCAGGGACAGAGCAGGGCTGTGGTGGACAGAGCAGGGACAGAGCAGGGACGTGGTGACAGAGCAGAGACGTGGTGACAGAGCAGGGCTGTGGTGTCACAGCACGTGGCCAGGCAGGATCTGGTTGACCCCATCCCTGTGGATATTTGGTGCCCAGTTTGGCTCCAGCCTTTCCATTTTGGGCTACAAATGGCTATAAATGGCCCCTTTCCCTTTCCCTTTCTCTCTCCCTGCTAAATCCAGCTGTGGCTGCCGGGCGGTGAGCAGGACCCTGGGGACTTGTCTGGGCTCCCAAAATAGCCCTTCCCTGGGGCTCCTCCTGCTTTCCCAGCCCCATTCCGTGGCCAGGACCAGGCTCCCATGATGGGAGAGCCCTCGGGTGGTCCCTGGAAATGGATAATCCCTCCTTCTGGAAGGGGCTGGAATGAGCCCCTCTCCCCATCACAGGGCTGCCTGCCTTCGTGGCTGGGAAGAATCCTTGGGATTTGTGATTCCCAGCTGGATGAGGAGCGGCTCTGTCTCTGGGGAGGTGTGAGCAGTGTGGGAGCCCTTCCCAGCCTGGCAGGGTCTGTGACAGGAGCACTTGGTGGCACTGTCACCTCGGGCTGTCCCAGAGCCGGCTGCTCCTGGAGTGCCCGCCTGCCCTGCTGGGCCTTTTCCAGGCTGTCCATGGGATACAGCAGGATTTAGGGTCTGGAATGGCGTGGGCTGCGGGGCAGGTGAGGCTTTGGAGTGCTCCCAGTGCTCCATAAAGCCCTGGGGAAGCAGGAGCTGTCAGGAACCCAAAAGCAAACCCCGGGCAGGGTTGTTTGGGGGAAGGCCAGCAGGGAGACGAGGAGCAGGGAGTGCAGCTCAGACAGACTGGGGGATGCTGTCTGTGTTGGGATCACAGGGAAGGAAGTTCTGGCTGGAGAGAGAGCAGAGCTGCTGCTGCAGTACCGCTCCCACCTCCAGAGAAGGCTCTGGGAGCTGTTTGCTCCAGGATTCCTTGGAATCTCTGCTGGAGTGGGCAGTGCTGCTCAGCCTGGAAGGGGCTGGGCTCTCTCCTGTGCAGCCCCATCCAGGGAGAGCTGGAGCAGGCCGGGCTTGTTCCAGCCGGGCATTCCCGGGGAGTGGGGGGTACCTGCTGCCCTCTAATCCCATCTTGTCTCCACAGGGAGCGGGGATGGGCAGGGCCAGATCCTGCAGCGCTTCCCGGAGAAGGACTGGGAGGACAACCCCTTCCCACAGGGCATCGAGCTGGTGAGTGGCTGGGGACCCACGGGTGACACCGGGGCTGACACTGGGACACTCCCACGGGGTCTGACTGGGGGGCCGGGGGGAGCAGTTCCCTCCTGCCCTGGGTGCATCTCCAGCTGTGGAACTCTCCAGAAATTATGGGATCCAGTGCTGGCTCCTCTCCCGGCCTTCTGCTACCCCTCCTCTTCTGGGATGCAGGAATGACTCCTGGAGGAGCCATGGATGCAGCCTTAGTGTCCACACCCCCCAGGAGAATGGCCAGGCCTTTCAGCAATCACACACAATTCACAGAATCCCTGGGTTGGGAGAGGCCTTCAAGGCCATGGAGTCCAGCCCAGCCCCTGGCACCCAGAGCCACCTCCAGGCTGGTCAAACACCCCCAGGGATGGTGACTGCACCACCTCTCCATTGCAGAACTTTCTCCCCCTTGCTGGAAAAGCTTTTTCCTGCTCTCCAACCTGAATTTCCCCTGGCACAGCTCGGGGCTGTGTGCTCTGCTTGTGTCAGTGCTGCTGGAGCAAGAGCCCAGGGGCAGCTGGGCACAGGCACCTTTCAGGAGCTGCAGAGAGTGATGGGGGCAGCCCTGAGGCTCCTTTTCTGCAGGCTGAGCACCCCCAGCTCCTGTTGCTGGCTGAGGCTGCATCCCAGGGCCAGGGCCTGGCTGTCCCCAGCCCTCTGGACACGGTCACCGGCTCTCGGGGGTGCTTTG
Organism: Calcarius lapponicus; assembly: GCA_039654755.1. Classification (NCBI taxonomy): domain Eukaryota; kingdom Metazoa; phylum Chordata; class Aves; order Passeriformes; family Fringillidae; genus Calcarius; species Calcarius lapponicus. The sequence goes on from CM077463.1 coordinate 19,301,914, forward strand.
GGATCAGCTCAGAGCTGGGACATTGCCGGGATGTGGAGCTGTGGGGATCCTCCAGCTCATCCAGGAGCGTGGGATTGTTCCCCTCATGGCTGAACTGGAGTGGGAGCTCTTCCCAATCCCTGCCCTGTGCCCCAGAGCTCCAGGCACCCTGAGGGAGGAGCTGGAGCTCCATTCCAGTGAAAAGGCTGGGCTGGGACAGACTGAGCCCTCTGGGAGCTGCTCCATTCCCCCCGGGGTTCATGGAATCATGGATTTATTTGGGTTGGAAAATCACTCTGAGCCCATTGAATGCAATCAGTGGTGCCAAGGCCACCACTGCCCATGTCCCCAAGTGCCACATCCGCATGGCTTTGAAACCCCTGCCGGGATGGGGACTCCAGCACTGCCCTGGCAGCTGTGCCAGGGATGGACATCCTTTTAGGTGGGATCTTGGGAAGGAATTCCTGCCTGGGAGGGTGGGCAGGGCCTGGCACAGGTGCCCAGAGCAGCTGGGGCTGTCTCTGGATCCCTGGCAGTGCCCAAGGCCAGGCTGGACACTGGGGCTGGGACAGTGGCAGGTGTCCCTGCCCATCATCACTTGGATGACTGGCTCCTCATCCCATTGTTGCTGGGATCAGCAGTGTCCAGCTCCTCTTCCCATCTCGTGTCTCCTGAAATTCCAGCGCAATTTGGGGCCTTTCTGTGCTGTTTAATCTGAGGCAAAACCACACATTTATTTTTATATTTACTTTTATTTTTCTGCTCCGAGTTTCCTGGTGTCTGCGGGGACTTGGGAACTGTCCCAAGCAGGAGCAAAGCTGCTTTTTTTCCCAAGGGTCAAACTGTCCAGCCAAAAAATCCTTGGAATTTAAACAATTGGAGCCCTGTGCTGTTGGGAGGCAGGGGTGGCTCCAGGGCTTCCCACAAACTCTCTGTGTCCTGGGGGAGCAGTGCGTGGGGCTGCTCCGAAGGCAGCTCGGGAAATCCACGGGAGCCCATCCCGGGGCTCGGGTGGGACGTGCCCCTGCGGCCAGGGCTGATCTCCTCGACAGCTTTTTGGGGAAAGAAGCGTTCCCAGGGCGTGCAGGGAGCTGGGCTTTGGAGCTCCTGGCCGTGCACAGGGGCCAGCAGCAATTCCCAGCAGAAATATCTCATTTTAATGGCTCGAGTTCCTCTGGGGACAGGCACAGAGTGTGGATAAAGCACCCTGGGAGCCTCTCCCTGCCTGCCCAGAGCTGCTCCTGCAGAGCCCCAGGAGCTGCCTGGTGGGGACATTCCATGGGGAGGGCATTCCCAGGACAGCCCAGGGTCTCTGCTGGAACAGGGGCATCCAGGTGGGAATGGAGATTCCTGTAAATCCAGGGGCTCCCTGTGCTCCAGTGGGGCTCAGGGCCATTCCCACTCTCCCTTATGGATCCTTCCTCAGTACTGGGCTTTAGGACCTTCCATGCTATGATCCCACAGGTCTCCTGGACTCAGTGTGGGATTTTCCATGTCCTGAGGCAGCTCTGGGATGGTTTTGGCACCTGCTGGGTGTGTCCAGGCCTCCAGACCTGCTCCACCTCTGCCAGCATTCCAGGGCATCCAGCAGCTTCCAGGGTCTCTAAAGGGGCTCCAGGAGAGCTGCAGAGGGACTGGGGCCAAGGCCTGCAGGGACAGCACCCAGGGAATGGCTCCCAGTGCCAGAGGGCAGCCATGGATGGGATCTTGGCAATGAGGAATTCCTGGCTGGGCTGGAATTGCCAGAGCAGCTGGGGCTGCCCCTGCATCCCTGGCAGTGCCCAAGGCCAGGCTGGACACTGGGGCTGGAGCAGCCTGGGACAGTGGCAGGTGTCCCTGCCATGGCAGGGGGGCACTGCAGGGGCTCTGGGGTCCCTTCCCACCCAAACCATTCCAGGGTTCCGTGATTTAATGATCCTGACCCAGCAGCTCCGTGTGCTCTGGGCTCCTCATTCCCACAGTGCCAGCAGATCTCTGTGTGGGGCTGGGAGCAGTGAGGGGCAACTCCCCCCTCGGGACAGTGACACCACAACAGTGACACCGTGTGCTCATCCCGGTGTTCTGCTGAGCCAGACCTTCCCCTGTGCTCCCATGGGAGCTGGCAGGAGGCTCCGGGATGGAGGAGCCCTGGGATGGAGGAGCCCTGGGATGGAGGAGCCCCGGGATGGAGGAGCCCCGGGATGGAGGAGCCTCGGGATGGAGGAGCCCTGGGATGGAGGAGCCCCGGGATGGAGGAGCCCTGGAATGGAGAAGCCCCAGGATGGAGGGACCCCGGGATGGAGGGGCCCCGGGATGGAGGAGCCCTGGAATGGAGAAGCCCCAGGATGGAGGGGCCCCGGGATGGAGGAGCCCTGGAATGGAGAAGCCCCAGGATGGAGGGGCCCCGGGATGGAGGAGCCCTGGAATGGAGAAGCCTCAGGATGGAGGGGCCCCGGGATGGAGGAGCCCCGGGATGGAGGAGCCCTGGGATGGAGGAGCCTCAGGATGGAGGAGCCCTGGGATGGAGGAGCCCTGGGATGGAGAAGCCCCGGGATGGAGGAGCCCCGGGATGGAGGGGCCCTGGGATGGAGGAGCCCTGGGATGGAGGAGCCTCAGGATGGAGGAGCCCTGGGATGGAGGAGCCCCGGGATGGAGGAACCCCGGGATGGAGGGGCCCCGGGATGGAGGAGCCCTGGGATGGAGGAGCCCCGGGATGGAGGAGCCCTGGAATGGAGGAGCCCCGGGTGTTGCTTTCCAAGGACACACAATGTGGGAAGCAGCTCCTGGGGTGCTTTCTCCTCCTGTCCCTGCTGCTGCCACCCCAAGGATCCACAAAGCCCAGCCCCTGTCCCGTGGGCTCTTCCCAGGGAGCACAGGGGGATCCGTGGGCGCTGTGAGCACGGGGAGGGGTGAGCAGCTGGGAGACTCTGAGGTGGGATCCACCTTGGCTTCCTGAGGGAGCTGGGGCAGGACTCCTGAGCTCGCCAGGCCCTGGTGCCATGGTTCTCCTCCTGGGATTTGCAGAATTCCCAGCGTGTCCTCAGCGTGCCTCCAGCCCCGGGAGCAGCCGGGCTGGAAGGAGCCGGGCTGTCCTGCACCCAGGGAATTTTCCACGGCTCCTCAGCAGCCAATTGCAGCCCTGAGGAAATCAAGAAAATCCCCTGAGACTCGGGAAGCCGGGGCAGTCTGGAATTACCCCAGCCCTGGGAGGGGCTTAGGGAAGTGCCAGGGGCTGGTGCAGTGAGATGGCACAGCCGGGCCCGTGTTTGTGCCAGGGGAGTGGTGCCACCTCCTGGAGCCACTCCAGAGCCCGTGTCCCATGTGTCCCTTTTCCTTCTGGGCTCTGTGTGGTGCTGGCATGGTGTGTCTGGCCCACGGTGGGATGGGGTCAGTGCAGAATCTGGGGTCTGTGTGCCATGGGGCCATTGCAGAGTTTGGGGTCTGTGTGCTGTGGGGGCATTGCAGAGTTTGGGGTCTGTGTGCCATGGGGTCAGTGCAGAGTTTGGGGTCTGTGTGCTGTGGGGTGAGTGCAGAGTTTGGGGTCTGTGTGCTGTGGGGTCAGTGCAGAGTTTGGGGTCTGTGTGCCATGGGATCAGTGCAGAATCTGGGGTCTGTGTGCCATGGGGGCATTGCAGAGTTTGGGGTCTGTGTGCCATGGGGTCTGTACAGAGTTTGGGGTCTGTGTGCTGTGGGGTCAGTGCAGAGTTTGGGGTCTGTGTGCCATGGGATCAGTGCAGAATCTGGGGTCTGTGTGCCATGGGGGCACTGCAGAGTTTGGGGTCTGTGTGCCATGGGGTCTGTACAGAGTTTGGGGTCTGTGTGCCATGGGGGCATTGCAGAGTTTGGGGTCTGTGTGCCATGGGGTCATTGCAGAGTTTGGGGTCTGTGTGCCATGGGGTCAGTGCAGAGTTTGGGGTCTGTGTGCCGTGGGGGCATTGCAGAGTTTGGGGTCTGTGTGCTGTGGGGTCATTGCAGAGTTTGGGGTCTGTGTGCCATGGGGGCATTGCACAGTTTGGGGTCTGTGTGCCGTGGGGTCAGTGCAGAGTCTGGGGTCTGTGTGCCATGGGGTCATTGCAGAGTTTGGGGTCTGTGTGCTGTGGGGCCATTGCAGAGTTTGGGGTCTGTGTGCCATGGGGTCAGTGCAGAGTTTGGGGTCTGTGTGCTGTGGGGGCATTGCAGAGTTTGGGGTCTGTGTGCCATGGGGTCAGCACAGAGTCTGGGGTCTGTGTGCCATGGGGCCATTGCAGAGTTTGGGGTCTGTGTGCCATGGGGTCAGTGCAGAGTTTGGGGTCTGTGTGCTGTGGGGGCATTGCAGAGTTTGGGGTCTGTGTGCCATGGGGTCAGCACAGAGTTTGGGGTCTGTGTGCTGTGGGGGCATTGCAGAGTTTGGGGTCTGTGTGCTGTGGGGTCAGTGCTGAGTCTGGGGTCTGTGTGCCGTGGGGTCAGTGCAGAGTTTGGGGTCTGTGTGCCGTGGGGTCAGAGCAGAGTTTGGGGTCTGTGTGCCGTGGGGTCAGTGCAGAGTTTGGGGTCTGTGTGCTATGGGGGCATTGCAGAGTTTGGGGTCTGTGTGCTGTGGGGCCATTGCAGAGTTTGGGGTCTGTGTGCCATGGGGTCAGAGCAGAGTTTGGGGTCTGTGTGCTGTGGGGCCATTGCAGAGTTTGGGGTCTGTGTGCTGTGGGGTCAGTGCAGAGTTTGGGGTCTGTGTGCCGTGGGGTCATTGCAGAGTTTGGGGTCTGTGTGCTGTAAGGCCATTGCAGAGTCTGGCCTCTGTGTGCTGTGGGGGGACCTTCCCCAGGAGCTGGGGGCTCCTGCCTGGCTGGGCTGTCCCATCACGACCCCTCCCAGTCTGGGTTTCTCCAGGCAGCTCCTGCTGTCCCTGCAGACAGGAGGGGATGTTGCTGGCCCTGCCTCCCCGCAGGGGGGATTTGGGAATTCCCAGAACGGGGTTGGCAGTTCCAGGAGCCCGGGGGGCTCTGCCCGGTGCTCTCCCTGCTCCCGGCCGTGGCGCTGCCGTTCCCCCGGGCTCTGTGGGTGATGAGGGCCGGGGCTCGGGGCTGGATCCCGCACTGAGGGTGAGGGTGAGGCCCGGCAGCCCCTGAGCCCCGCCTGTCCCTCCCACAGTTCTGCCAGCCCAGCGGGTGGCAGCTCTTCCCCGAGAGGAACCCCCCGACCTTCTTCGTGGCCGTGCTCACCGACATCAACTCGGAGCGGCACTACTGCGCCTGCTTCACCTTCTGGGAGGCCGTGGAGAGCCCGCAGGTACCGCCACACGGGGACACACACACACGGGGACACACACGGGGACATGGGGAGGGACACCGGGACACACACGGGGACATGGGGACGCAGAGACATGGGGACGGGGGCTGGCGGCGCTGATGGGGGAGCACCCAGCTGCCTTTGGCTCTGGCCGGGGGTTCCTGCCTTCCCTGTGCCACAGGAATCCATGGGTGGGTGGGAAGGGTGGCCAGCAATGCTGATGGAGAAGCATTCAGTTGGATTTAGCTCTGGCCAGGGGTTCCTGCCTTCCCTGTGCCACAGGAATCCATGGGTGGATGGGTGGGAAGGCTGGTCAGCAATGCTGGTAGAGAAGCACCCAGCTGCTTTTGGCCCTGGCTAGGGGTTCCTGCCTTCCTTGTGCCATAGGAATCCATGGGTGGATGGGTGGGAAGGCTGGTCAGCAGTGCTGGTGGAGAAGCACCCAGATGCTTTTGGCTCTGGCCGGGGGTTCCTGCCTTCCCTGTGCCACAGGAATCGGGACCCTGGCGCTGGGAGCTTGGGACAGGGAAGAGCATCCCTTAACCCCCAGGCCGGGCTGGTTTGTGTCTCCCCAGCCCCAGAGCCATGCCAGGAACGGTGAGGGCGAGGAGGAGGAGGAGGAGGCCTCGTCCCTGGTGCAGCCTGCCCAGCTGTTTGCTCCCAAGAGCCTGGTGCTGGTGTCGCGGCTGGACCACGCCGAGGTGTTCCGGGTGAGTCGGGAGCAGGGGTGCTGCTCAGGGGAGGGGGCAGCTGTGCTGGGAAGGGCTGCCTGCCTGTGGGGGTGGGAACACGCTGGCACAGCCCCTGGGAGCCTGCTCCATCCTGCCCTGCCCTTGGCACCCCGGAGCTGTGGGGCTGCAGCTGCTGCTGCTGATCCCGGATGGCTGCGGGACACGGAGCAGCTGCCGGCCTGTCCAGGTTTAGAGCAAATTTGGGAGAGAATCCCCCCAAAGGAGCTCCGGTAGGAAAGCTGATTCAATCAGCCCCTCCCCCCAACGGGTCCGGGAGAAAATATCTCCTTGGAGAAAGGTGGAAAAAACTGTTTATTAAACAATAAAATCTAAACAATATCAAACAATAAAATCCCTTGCCACTCCAAAGAGATGACAAACTGAGAAAAGTCCCTCCCCGGCTTGTGACTCAGCTCACTCAGTCTCTGATGAAGTCTGCCGGTGCTGGAATGTCGCAGGCCAGGCCTGGCCCGGTGGGCCACAGGTGTGAGCTGCTGGTGCTCCCCTTGATGTTCAGTCCAGAGCAGGTTTCAAGAGGTCCAAAGAAAAAGAAAAAAAAAACCAAAAAAAAAAAAATCCAGGGAACTTCTTTGCCTCGGCTAGCTAAACTAACTCAAAGCAAAGGAGAACTCTGTCCCGTCGTCTGTCCAGCCGCAGACAACAGTCCAGGAGCAGGAATGTGGGGGAGTGAATGCAGTGTCTGAAAAAAAAACCTGCTGCTTTCTTCTCTCCCCCCCTTCACTCTCCGGGGCACTCTTAAAGGTGCAAAACTCACCATTCAGAATGGGACGATTGGGGATAAAAGCATCATATAGTCAACCCAGGACACGGCCCCAGCCCTGGGAACCCCTGAGGAACAGCCTGTTCTTGGGAGCACTGACTGTGCCAGCTCTGCTGGCTCCAGAGGTGCTGCATTGTGTGCCTGAGGAGGCCTTGGGAGGGCTGGCTACGGATTGTATCCATGGGGATGGGCTGGGAGTGTCCAGCCTGGAGAAGGGAGGGCTCCAGGGAGAGCTCAGAGCCCCTGCCAGGCCCTAAAGGGGCTCCAGGGACTGGGGCCAAGGCCTGCAGGGACAGCACCCAGGGAATGGCTCCCAGTGCCAGAGGGCAGCCATGGATGGGATCTTGGCAATGAGGAATTCCTGGCTGGGCTGGAATTGCCAGAGCAGCTGGGGCTGCCCCTGATCCCTGGCAGTGCCCAAGGCCAGGCTGGACACTGGGGCTGGAGCAGCCTGGGACAGTGGCAGGTGTCCCTGGCCTTGTGTGGAGTGGGAATTCTCTGAAATACAGGATCTGTTTTCCCAAGCCTGGGACAGCAGAGTGGGGTCCTGCCAGGCACAAGCTGGGGCAACTCCAGGAGACAGGGTCCCCTCACTTGTCCCTAGAGACAGAGGTCACCTGTTCCCAAAAACAGGGGTGTCCTGCCAGCTGCTCTCCTGGGACAGAAACAGTTCCCAGCTCCTCATTCCAGTGCCCAGGAATCTGAGCTTCATCTTCCCTTGTTATTCCAGCAGGCAGGGGTTTATCCTGCTCTTCCCTCATTATTCCATTGTGCCAGAGTCTGGCTGCCCCTGCTCTCCAAATCCCAGTATTTGTGTTTTCCCTTTTCCTCAGTGGTTGGAAACCAGCACCCCGAGGGTGCCTGGAACACAAATTCCTCAAATCCCTCATTCCCAGCTTGTCCTGGGGGCTGCCCTGTGCTGGTGCCCCCAGAGCTGGGACTGCTGTTGCTTCCCAGTTGGAATGGGGTGTTTTGGTGGGAAGGGCCCCACAGTGACCATCCAGGGCTGACCAGAGTCCAGGTGTGCTGTCAAGGGCATTGCCCAGATTTTGGGCATTTCAGCCAGCCCTCGCTGGGGAAGGATCTCCTGCCATGCCTTCCCTGGGGTTTGTGTGGGACTGGGGTGCTGGCAGGCTGGGGCAGACCAGCTGCCCTGGTCACCTCTCTGCTGGAGCTTTGGGAAGCCCCTGGGTGCTGTTCCCATGGAGCTCTGGCCTTGGGGACACGTCTCCTGCTCTGGAGGGGTGGGTGCAGGGATGGGGCTGTGCTCCTGGCCGGAATGTCCCATCCCTGTGGATGAGGAGGATGTGGAGCTGGCATTGCCAGGGTGTGTTTGTGGCTGGGGACAAGCCCTGGGGGTGTCCCCAGCTGCCTGCCCTGCTCATCCCTGCTCTGCTCCCCCCTCCAGAACAGCCTGGGGCTGATCTACACCATCTACGTGGATGGGCTGAGCGTGTCCCTGGAGAACGTCATTGGCAACCTGCTGACCTGCACCATCCCCATCACGGGGGGAGCACAGGTGGGTCCTGGGCTCTGCTGCCCTCCCTGTCCTCGCTCTGTCCCCTCAGAGCCCAGCCCTGCTTCCCATGCCCCAGTGGGCCCCGTGGGCAGGGCCTGGCTCCGTGCCCTGCCGCCTTCCCGAGCACAAATCCCACTCAGATCCCCTGTTAGCCAAGGAGCTCCTGCTGCAGCTTCTGTCCTGGCTCCTGCTGCCCTGGGAGGGAGCGCCAGGGGCTTCACGTAGGTGCTGCTCAATCCATGCAAGCATTCCCTGGTCCGTGGCACTCCTGGGGTCTGGCTCTGCGCTCAGCCCTGTGGGATCCCCCTGTGGAGAGAGAGCTGCTCCAGAGCCAAGTGGTCACGGGCCATCTGTGAGAGCAGGGCTGGGACAGCTGCGGGGACATGGGCCAGCAGGGCCAGGACAGCAACCTGGAGCTCTCCTTGGGGCACTGGCCTGGTCCTGTGCCCGTGTCTGTGCCACGTCCTGTGCCTGTGCCAGGTCCTGTGCCTGTGCTGGGGGCCTGAGGAGCAGCAGCTTCTCCTGCAGCTGAGGCCACCAAGCCCCCTGCTGTCCCCTCAGAGCCATGTGTCCCTCCAGCCTGCCCTGCTCCGGGCCAGCTGGGCTCAGCCCATGGAGCTGGGAGGCTCCTTGGGGGTGGCAGAGAGGGAAAGCCCAGCTGGACGCCCTGGCAGGAGGTTGGGGACAGCAGCATTGTGCCCTGGAGCTCTCGTGCCCTGCTGGTCCCTGGGATGTCCCTGTGGATGTGTGCTTGTGTCCCCGTGTGCCTTCCCTCGGCTGAGCTCCCCTTCCCCCAGCACACAGGGCCTGGAATGATCCCACAGCCTGGCTGATCCAGTGGAGGAGCCTTGGCCAGGCTGGGACAGCAGCACGGGGCACTGGGACAGCACTGCAGGGCACTGGGACAGCACCATGGGGGACAGCACCATGGGGCACTGGGACAGCACTGCAGGGCACTGGGACAGCAGCATGGGGGACAGCACCATGGGGCACTGGGACAGCACCATGGGGGACAGCAGCACGGGGGACAGCACCATGGGGCACTGGGACAGCAGCACAGGCCCCAGTGCCTCCACAGGGGTTCCCTCCCCGCGGTGCCCTGACCCCGAGGAGGCTGTCCCTGATCCCACATCACATTTGGGGATTTGGGCAGGTGCTGCTCCTCGTTCCGGGCTCCCTCTGGCACCCAGAGCCGTGCAGGTCCCGGGAGAGGCCTGCAGTGCTGCCGGGATTTGTGGGAGAGGGGTAGAGCCAGGCCTGTCCCAGCGCTCGGGGCAGAGCGAGGTGCTGCCCATGCCCGAGGTGCTGCCCATGCCCAGGTGTGCCAGCACCCGGCTTTGCAGTCCCTTCCCATGGGATCTGCCCGGATCCGGCTCCTCCCGGCGGGACAGCTTCTCCTGCCACCACGGCTGGCTGAGCTTGGCACAGATCCTGCCCCCAGCTGGGGCAGGATGGCTCTGTGCCCTGGGAACGGGGACTGTGTGGCAGGGGGGACAGTTTGGTGGTGGCACTTCCCTTCCCGTGGTTTTCCTGCTCTCCTGCCGTGTCCAGCGCTCCTTCCTGGTGCCATAGGCATTGCTTTCACTCTCTGTCTGTGTCTGTGGGCTCCTCCTGTCCCACTGTCCCTGCTGGTGTCCCTGTCCGTGTCTCTGGGCTCCTCTCTTGTCCCATTGTCCCTGCTGATGTCCCTGCCTGTGGGCTCCTGTCCTGCTGTCCCTGCTGGTGTCCCTGTCTGTGGGCTCCTGTCCCGTTGTCCCTGCTGGTGTCCGTGTCCCCGCTGTGCCTGTCTGTGTGTCCTAACTGACTGTGCTCTCTGTCTGTCCCACCTCAGCCTGACGTGGAGGACGAAGCCGTGGTACGAACTCCTTTTCTTTCCCATCTTTTTTTCCCCACCTTTTCTCTCCCGGCTCTGGGTCTGTCCCCTCGTTAGCAGCCTCTCTGTTAATTGCTGTGATCCAGCCCCAGGTCCCGGTGGTACCCTCGGGTGTGTGTCCCTGTGTGTCCCACCCGAGGGCAGCCAGGGTGTCCCTGGGCTCTGGGGAGGGGCTGAATTCCAGGCTCTCCTCTCTGGGGTTCTGACAGCCCAGCTCAGGGCTCTGGCTCTGCCCAGCCCTGGATTTTGGGGCTGTTCTGCCAGGAGGTGGCTGCAGTGGGAATGCTGCTCCTGCAGGAGCGTTTTTCCTGGAGAGGTGTGGAAAGAGGAGGAGAGGGGCCTGGAGACAGCCTGAGGATCTTTGAGTGTCCCTGTGTCCCCGGGAACGAGCTCAGGGTTGGGAATATTCAGTGGTACCAGGGAAGAAGCACCCATCCTGTGCCTGGGATGTCCATCCCTTCCCCCAGGATATTCCTCAGGATGTTCTCAGGATATTCCTTCCACTGGAGAGGCTGTGGAGCTGGGGCTGCTCCTGGGCACAGCCAGGCTGGGGCAGGGGAGCTGCTCCCTTGGCTCCAAGGGCCTGGAAGAGGCTTGAATTCCCCTTGAGTCCTGGGGAGCCCTTGAGTTCTGGGGAGCCTTTGCATCCTGAGGGAGCTCTCTTATCCTGGAGAGCTTTTGAGTCCTGGGGAGCCCTCATGTCCTGGAGAGCCATTGTGCCCCACATCTGCAGGTGGATCTCAGGGCTGTTGGGACATTGCTGGTGCTGCCTGGGGATGTTGCAGGAGGTGCCCTCCTTCCTCTCAGCCCAGGGACCCAGTCAAGCACCCAGTGGGTGCTGTGGCAGCATCTTCTTCTCTCTTTCCCTTTTCCTCTTTCCCTTTCTCTGTCCCTCTTCCCACAGCAGACGGGGGTTGTGCTGGGGCAGGGTGGCACTGGCCCTGTGCCCGGGGGGGTCTGGCTGTCCCTGCCCTGGCCCTGTCCCTCTCTGGGTGGCCCTGGTGACCAGGTGTGTGTTGCCTTGCAGAGGACGATCTCTCTGGGAGCAGGGGACAGGCAGGTGATCCAGACCCCCATCAATGACTCCCTACCTGTCAGCAGCTGCAGCGTGGCCCTGCTCTTCCGCCAGCTCGGTGAGACGTGTCCCCACCCTGTCCCCGTGGCACCTGGGGTCCCTGCGGGTCACCTTCCTGTGGGTCACCTCCCTGTGGGTCACCTCCCTGCGGGTCACCTCCCTGCGGGTCACTTCCCGCGTGTGGCTCCGAGCTCTGGCCCGGCTGAGCCTCCCTGGCCCCGCTGTGCCATCCCTTTTCCAGGAGGGTGGGACTGGGGCTGGGGTCTGGAGGAGCAGCCCGGGGCTGCCACTGGCCTTGTGCCCCCCAGGAGAGGCCACCAGCCCCAGGAGGGACGGAGCTGGGAAGGGGGAGCACACCTGGCAGTGACCAGAACCACGAGTGGCTCTCTGGGGGATGCTGAGCTCCTCTCCTGGCAGGATGCAGGGATGGGGAGTGGGCTGCAGCCCAGGGGTGGGTCCGGGGTCTCTGAGGGGCGTCAGAGGGACCCCCCGATTCCTGAGCCCCTGCTGTGCCCTGCCCAGGCATCACCAACGTGCTGTTCCTGTTCTGCGCGGCGCTGACCGAGCACAAGATCCTGTTCCTCTCCAGCAGCTACCAGAGGCTGACGGACGCCTGCCGGGCCCTCCTGGCTCTCATGTTCCCCCTCAAGTACAGGTGAGGGTCCCCGAGCCTCCAGCTGTGCCAGCTGTGCCCCTGTCCCACCCTGGGTGCATCCCAGGCTCTGGGGAATAACTGGGAATCTGCCAGCCCTGCCTTCCCGTTCTCCCAGGCAAAACGGGCTCTGGCACTGAAGGCAGTGCTGGGAAATGTTCTGGGCTTCCTGCTGAGCAGGGACAGGACCCAGGGAACGGCTGGGGCTGTGCCAGGGCAGGGATGGCATGGACATCAGGAAAGGCTCTATTCCAGAGGGTGCTGGCACTGCCCAGGCTCCCCAGGGAACGGGCACAGCCCCAGAGCTCCAGGAGAGTTTGCACAGCATTCCAGGGATGCACAGGCTGGGACTGTTGGGGGGTCTGTGCAGGGCCAGGAGCTGGATCTGGGATCCCTGGGGGCCCTTCCCACTCAGGAGATTCTGTGGTTCCATGAGCAGGAGTGAGGTGTTCCCAGCAGTGGCTGTGCTGGTGGTGGCCAAGCCCCTGTGGTGACTCCTGTGGGATGGCTGGAACCCCACTCACCCCGGGGAGCTGGGAATGTCCCACAGGGAGTGGGAACACAGCCCTGGGGCTCCTGGCAGCTCTGCCAGGGCCAGGCTGGGACAGATGGACTGAAGTTCCTGGCCAGCTCCTGTCTCCAGGGAGTCCTGGCTGCAGAGAGGCTGTTGGTGTCCCAGAGGAACCTTCCTTTTCACAGAATTATGGAGTCCCTGAGCTTGGAAAAGCCTTCCAGGGTCACTGAGTCCAAGGTGTTCCCAATCCCCTCCTTGTCCCCAGCCCAGAGCTCAGAGTGCCACCTCCAGGAATTCCCTGGACACCTCCAGGGATGGGGACTGCAAACCTGGGCAGCCCCTGCCAAGGCCTGACCCCCTTGCCATGGGGAATTTTTCCTGAAATTTTTCTTTTGGAGTTAATGGCTCTGTTGGAAACCCTTTCCTTGGTCAGACTTTGATTATAACCCCAAGACCAGACAGGGATCATATCATGGAGTCATTAAATCCCAGGATAATTTGGATTGGAAGGGACCTCAGAGCCCCTGCAGTGCCACCCCTGCCATGGCAGGGACACCTGCCACTGTCCCAGGCTGCTCCAGCCCCAGTGTCCAGCCTGGCCTTGGGCACTGCCAGGGATGCAGGGGCAGCCCCAGCTGCTCTGGCAATTCCAGCCCTGCCAGGAATTCCTCATTGCCAAGATCCCATCCATGGCTGCCCTCTGGCACTGGGAGCCATTCCCTGGGTGCTGTCCCTGCAGGCCCTCTCAGGGCATTCACAGGGATGGGGCAGCCACAGCCTTTGGGAGCTGTGTGGTGCCCGAGGGGCTGGGGGTGCCAGGGGCACCCTGGCCACAGCTCCAGAGCTGGGATGGTGTCTGGCTGTGCCAGGACAGGGCTGGGTGGCTGCAGTGGGGCTGTGTTTGGGGCTGGTTTTGAGGCTGTTTCTGGTTACAGTTTCACCTACGTGCCCATCCTGCCCGCCCAGCTCCTGGAGGTGCTGAGCACCCCCACCCCCTTCATCATCGGCGTCCACTCCATCTTCCAGTCGGAGACCCAGGAGCTGGTGAGAGGCCACGTTCCCTGGCCTGGTGCCAGGGGCTGGGGACCAGCAGCGTGGGTGTCACAGCTCGGGTGACAGCTCAGTCCCAGGGCCCTGGGCTCCGTGTGCTCAGCCCGGGATGCATCCAGGTGTCCCACACGAGCCAGGGGGATGGCTGGGTCACATGGGAATGGCTGGGTCCAGAGGGAATAGCTGGGTCACATGGGAATGGCTGGGTCCCCCTCCTGCCAGGTGTGTCCCCTTGTCCCTCCAGTGTGGGATCCCAGTGTGTCCTTGGCTTTGGGGACACAGGGACTGCTGACTGCTCAGGGAAGGTGGGGAGAAGCCAGAGCCCGTTCCCAGCCCTTTCCTGAGCCAGCTCACCTGGGTAGCTCCCCATCAGCTGTGGGGTTGGGAGGTGGGGCTGGGATGTGGGGCTGTGTCCCACTGCTGTCCCCTCCCAGCTGGACGTGGTGATCGCGGACCTGGACGGCGGCACCGTGAACGTCCCGGAGTGTGTGCACATCTCGCTGCTCCCCGAGCCCCTGCTCCAGCAGACACGGGAAGCCCTGTCCATGGTGAGTGCCACGGCATTCCCATTCCCCGCAGCACCCCGGGTGCCAGCACCGTCCCCTGGCAATGACACATGTGGCCAGGGAGCTGGGAATGGAGCCAGGGCTCCTCTGTGAGCAGGATTCCTCCCTGTGCCTTTGGGGTCCTGTCCGTGCCCTGAGGTCCCGTCCATGCCTTGGGGTTCTGCCCACGCCTTTGGTGTCCTGCCCACGCCTTGGGGTCCTGCCCATGCCTTTGGAGTCGTGTCCACACCTTTGGGGTCCTGCCCCTGCCTTGGGGTCCTGTCTATGTCTTGGGGTCCTGCCCATGCCTTGGGATCCTGCCCACACCTTGGGGTCCTGCCCATGCCTTGGGGTCCCGTCCATGCCTTTGGGGTCGTGTTCATGCCTTGGGGTCCTGCCCATGTCCTTGGAGTCGTGTCCACACCTTTGGGGTCCTGCCCCTGCCTTGGGGTCCTGTCACAGGGACCATTCCTGATCCAATGGCCTCTGGCCAGCACCCCTGGAATGACACACATTTCCATGGGAGCTGGGAGTGGAGCAGCAGGGGTTCCTTCCTCTGTGATTGCTGCCCTGGGGTGCTGCTGCCCCTGTCACAGTGGCCATTCCCAGTCCAATGCCCTCTGATGTCCTGCAGTGTCGGGGGGGGGGGGTTCCTTTGGCAGAGGTTTCTGGGAATGTGGTGCTGGCTCCCGGCCCAGGGCAGGAAGCAGCTGTGGCCTGGCTGCTCCTGTGTTCCTGAGGCACTGCTGGAGCAGCTCCTGCTCCTCCTGGGGACACTGGGGGGTGAAGGTCTCCCTGGCAGAGCAGGAGGGGCTCCCCCTTCCCTGGGATCCCAGTGCCAGCCGTGCTTCCCAAGGGAGGATCAGGCCCAGCAGAGCATTCCTGATCCCCCATGGTTTGTCTCCAAGCCCCTCAGACCTTTTCCACAGGGGCTGTGGGGTCTCTGGGGAAGTCTCCTTGGCTTCTCCAGCCAGGATGGGGCCTGAGCTGAGTGTCCTCCCTGGGCAGGTCCTGGACCCGGAGCTGGAGGTGGCCGACCTTGCCTTCCCCCCTTCCACCATTTCCGCCTCTTCCCTCAAGATGCAGGTGAGTGGTGGGAGGGAGAGGGTCCCTGGGTGAGGGGCTGTTCCCCAGGGACACCCTGGGCAGGAGGAGAGGGACCCTGGGTGAGGGGCTGTTCCCCAGGGACACCCAGGCAGGAGGAGAGGGACCCTGGGTGAGGGGCTGTTTGCCAGGGCCATCCTGGCTCTCACACACCATTCCAGCCCCATGTCCATCTGAGGCCACTGCTCCAAGCCGTGGCTGGATCCTGCAGTGCTGTGGGCTCTGGATTCACAGACAGGTGGAGCAGACAGGGAATGTTTGGGTTTGCAGCATTCCCAGAGCTGGAGAGCTCCCTCTCCTCCCTGTGCAGCACCAGGGGGGGCAGAGCAGGGAATCCCTGGAATCTCAGCCACATTCCCTGTCCTCACCCCGGGGTTGATCCCGTGCTGGGGGGAAATCCCTGCCCCGGGAGCTGCCCTGTCCACACCCTGAGCCCCACCAGCCCGGGCTGTGCTTCCCTGTTGCAGGACAAGGAGATCCGGGCCGTGTTCCTGCGCCTGTTTGCTCAGCTGCTGCAGGGCTACCGCTGGTGCCTGCACATCATCCGCATCCACCCCGAGCCCGTCATCCGCTTCCACAAGGTGAGGGCCTCCCCGGGGCCGGGCTGGGACAGCTGGGTCCAGGAAACAGCCCTGCCTTTCCAGGCAGTGACCTCCCCAGCGTCCCTGCCAGCCCACCTGCATCCCGTGTTTGTCCTCGAGCCTGCCGAGGTCTCCCGGGGCAGGAGCGCTTCCCTGCCTGGGTGTTCCTGCACAGCTCAGCCAGGAGGGAGCCCAGGCCTGCAGCTGGGTGTTTTGGGAGATCTTGGCACTGCTGAGGGACCACCTGCAGTTCTCTGGCCCTGTGTCCCTCTGGCCTTGTGTTCCTGTGCCTCTCTGGCCCTGTGTCCCTCTGGCCTTGTGCTCCTGTGTCCCTGAGTCCCTCTGGCCCTGTGTCCCTGAGTCCCTCTGGCCTTGTATCCCTGTGTCCCTCTGTCCCTGTGTCCCTCTGTCCCTATATCCCAGTGTTCCTGCATCCTTGTGCCCCTATGTCCCAGAGTCCTTCTGGCCCTGTGTCCCTGTGTCCTGCCTCTGCATGCCAAGGTGACACCAGAGCCCTTCCCTTGCCCCTTGTCCTTCTGCCATGGGCCAGAGGCTCTGGTTTCCACCCAGGTGGCACAGGGCAGGAGGTGTCACCGTCCTGGTGCCACCCAGGTGTCCACCCACGGCTTGGTGTCCCCCACTCTGCTGATGGCACTGCCATTCCCTTGGCAGGCGGCGTTCCTGGGCCAGCGGGGGCTCACGGAGGACGATTTCCTCACCAAGGTGCTGGAGGGGATGGCCTTTGCTGGCTTTGTCACCGAGCGCGGGGCTCCCTACCGCCCCATCGACCTCTTCGACGAGGTGGGGCCTTGGGGCAGCTCCCCTTCCCACACCCCGGGATCTGTGGGGCTGAGCGGGATCTGTAGGGCAATGCAGGATCTGTGGGGTCTGAGCAGGATCTGTGGGGCTGAGCAGGATCTGTGGGGTCTGAGCAGGATCTGTGGGGCTGAATGGGATCTGTGGGGCTGAACGGGATCTGCGGGGTCTGAGTGGGATCTGTGAGGCCTGAGCGGGATCTGTGGGTGCTGAGCAGGATCTGTGGGGTCTGGGCGGGATCTGTGGGGTCTGAGCGGGATCTGTGGGGGCTGAACGGGATCTGTGGGGCTTGAGTGGGATCTGTGGGGCTGAGCGGGATCTGTGGGGCTGAGCGGGATCTGTGGGGCTGAGCGGGATCTGTGAGGCCTGAGCGGGATCTGTGGGGCTGAGCGGGATCTGCGGGGCTGAGCGGGATCTGTGGGGCTGAGTGGGATCTGTGGGGCAATGCAGGATCTGTGGGGCTGAGTAGGATCTGTGGGGTCTGAGCAGGATCTGTGGGGCTGAGCAGGATCTGTGGGGCCTGAGCAGGATCTGTGGGGCTGAACGGGATCTGTGGGGCTGAACGGGATCTGTGGGGCTGAGTAGGATCTGTGGGGCTGAGCAGGATCTGTGGGGCTGAACGGGATCTGTGGGGCAATGCAGGATCTGTGGGGTCTGAGCAGGATCTGTGGGGCTGAGCAGGATCTGTGGGGCTGAACGGGATCTGTGGGGCTGAGCAGGATCTGTGGGGTCTGAGCAGGATCTGTGGGGCTGAGCAGATCTGTGGGGCTGACAGGATCTGTGGGGCTATGCAGGATCTGTGGGGCTGAACGGGATCTGTGGGGCTGAGCAGGATCTGTGGGGTCTGAGCAGGATCTGTGGGGCTGAGCAGGATCTGTGGGGCTGAACGGGATCTGTGGGGCAATGCAGGATCTGTGGGGCAATGCAGGATCTGTGGGGCTGAGCAGGATCTGTGGGGCCTGAATGGGATCTGTGGGGTTGAGAGGGATCTGTGGGGCCTGAGCAGATCTGTGGGGCTGAGCAGGATCTGTGGGGCCTGAGCGGGATCTGCGGGGGCTGAGCGGGATCTGCATGGCCCCAGGTTTGGGAGAGGCCCTGGAGCTGCCCCTGTCACTCTGTCCTGTCCTCCCCAGCTCGTGGCCTACGAGGTGAAGCGCATGAAGGCGGAAGAGGGGAACAAGCAGAAAATCCTGAGGCACATCAAGGAGCTGGCAGAGAAACTCTACAAAAATGTGAGTCCTAGAGCCCCCGGGCAGGAGTGGGGATGTGCTGGAGGATACGGGGCAGGGAGAACCTGGGTGCAGTCCTGGTCACACTGTCCTCCCTCCATAAGCTCATGGGGACAGTTCCTGTCCCTCCTCGTGCTGTCGTGTGTGGTGATGCACATCCTCACGTGCCCAGAGGAGTAGGATACCCTGGTTTTATAGGATCATAGAATCCCAGAATCACTGAGCTTGGAAAAGCCCTCCCAGCCCATGCAGTCCCAGCTGTGCCCAATGCCCACCTTGTTCCCAGCCCAGAGCCCTGAGTGCCACCTCTGGGAATTCCTTGGACACCTCTAGGGATGGGGACTGGGCAGCCCCTTCCAAGGTCTGACCACCCTTTCCAGGAGGAAATTCTTGCTGATGTCACCCTGAGCCTCCCCAGCCCAGCTGGAGGTTTCCAGTGGCAGGAGTGCCCCCTGGGAGCCTCACCTGGTGGGATGGAGCTCCCGCTGGCACTTGGCTCATGGCTGTGCCACAGCTGGGCATCTCTGGGGGCTGGGGGAGCAGATCCTGGGCCTGCAGCTTCCAGCTGGGAGCAGAGCAGGGGGCTGGGGCTCCTGTCCGGGAGGGGACACGCTGTGGGTGAGCTCAGGGCTGAGCAGGAGCTGTCCCCACGCAGGAGAACCCGTACCCTGCCGTGACCATGCACAAGGTGCAGAAGCCCACGGAGGGCTGCCACCTGCGCCTGCACCAGAAGCCCTTCCCACACCTGGACGAGGGCACCGTGCAGTGGATCATCGACCAGGCCACGGCCAAGCTGCAGACAGCCCCGCCTGCCGTCAAGGCTGAGAAGAAGTGCATGGTGCCCTCAGGACCCCCCATCGGTACGTGGGGCACGGTGGGACCCTGCTTTGGGGGGCTGCTGGAGGCCATGGAGCCCTCAGGACTCTCATTGGTGTGTGGGGCATGGGGGACCCTGGTTTGGGGGGCTGTGGGAGGCCATGGTGCCCTCAGGACCCCCCATCGGTACGTGGGGCATGGTGGGACCCTGCTTTGGGGGGCTGCTGGAGGCCATGGTGCCCTCAGGACCCCCCATCGGTACGTGGGGCATGGTGGGACCCTGCTTTGGGGGGCTCTGGAGGCCATGGTGCCCTCAGGACTCTCATTGGTGTGTGGGGCACGGTGGGACCCTGCTTTGCGGGGCTGCTGGAGGCCATGGTGCCCTCAGCACCCCCATTGGTATGTGGGGGACAGGGAGACCCTGCTTTGGGGGGTGTTGGTGCCCTTGAGACCCCCATTGGTGTGTGGGGCACAGTGGGACCCTGCTTTGGGGGGCTGTGGGAGGCCATGGTGCCCTCAGCACCCCCATTGGTGTGTGGGGCGTGGGGGACCCTGCTTTGGGGGGCTCTGGAGGCCATGGTGCCCTCGGGACTCTCATTGGTGTGTGGGGCATGGTGGGACCCTGCTTTGCAGGGCTGTGGGTGGCCATGGTGCCCTCAGGACCCCATTGGTGTGTGGGGGACAGGGAGTCCCTGCTTTGGGGGCTGTTCGTGCCCTTGAGACCCCCATTGGTGTGTGGGGCCTGTTCTGGGTCACACCACAGGAGTAAAACATGGAGAAACAGCAGCTCTGAGCCCTTTGGGGTCCTCAGCTCCCCAGGGGCTCCCAAGGTCCTTGAAGGCCCCGTGGTCACTCGGAGCAGGGGGACACGGTGTCCCCCCCGGGGTGCCAGCCCACCCCACCCAGACTGATGGGATCTGTCCATCCAGCTGCCATCCTGGAGCGCAACGGGAACGCCCTGGCCAACAGCGCCCGGCGCCTGGAGGTGGTCAGGAACTGCATCTCCTACGTCTTCGAGAACAAGATGCTGGAGGCTAAAAAGGTCAGGGGGGCTGGGGATGGGGGTTGGTGTCCTCTGGGGATGGAGAGGACATTCCCTGTCCTGTGCCCATGTCCTGCTGGTTGGCTTAGGGTCAAAAAGTTGTGGAATCACAGA
Source organism: Calcarius lapponicus (assembly GCA_039654755.1). Taxonomy (NCBI): domain Eukaryota; kingdom Metazoa; phylum Chordata; class Aves; order Passeriformes; family Fringillidae; genus Calcarius; species Calcarius lapponicus. The sequence continues at coordinate 19,321,573 of CM077463.1, forward strand.
GTTACTGAGGTTAGAAAATCACTCTGAGCCCATTGGGTCCAACCATCCCCAGCACTGCCAAGGCCACCACTGACCCTGTCCCCAGGTGCCACATCCACACATTCTTGAAATCCCTCCAGGGACGGGCACTCCAAACCTTCCTGGGCAACTCTGTCAGTGCCTGACCACCCTTTCCATGGGGAAATTTCTGCTGATGTCCACCCTGAGCCTTCCCTGGCCCAGCTTGGATCTGTTCCCTGTCCTGTCCCTGTTCCCTGGAGCAGAGCCCCACTCCCACCTCAGTAACAGGCCATGGAGCCTTTTGGATTGGCAATCCCTCTGGGACCATCAAGTCCCACCATTCCCCAGCACTGCCATGGCCACCACTGACCCATGACGTGTCCCCTTCCTTGTGTTCCTGGGATTTTGGCTGGTGTCTCCAGCCCAACTCCATTGCTGCATCTCCCAGTGCCCCTGGGCTCCCCCCCCTCCTCCATGGCCGTGTCCCGCTGGCCACACCTGGGATCCTGCCCTGCTTTGTCTCCGTGTCCGAGTGCCTCCCATGGCACTGGTGTGGGCTGTGTGTGGGAGCGGGGCTGTGCCAGCCCACCCCAGCCCACAGAGCCCGTTCCCACAGCTGTTCCCGGCCGTGCTGCGCGCCATGAAGGGCCGGGCCGCGCGGCACTGCCTGACCCAGGAGCTGCACCTGCACGTGCAGCAGAACCGCGCCGTGCTGGACCACCAGCAGTTCGACTTCGTCATCCGCATGATGAACTGCTGCCTGCAGGTAGGGCAGGGCTGGGGGGCTCCTTCTTCCCATGGGACACAGGAGGGGTCGGCCCTGGAATGTCCCCTGGTCACCGTGCTCCTTCCGCAGGACTGCACGGCCATGGACGAGCACGGCATCGCCGCCGCCCTGCTGCCGCTGGTCACCGCCTTCTGCAGGGTGAGTGACCGCAGTGTCCCCGCCCCACAGCCCTCAGCATCCCACCAGAGGCTGCCACTGATCCCCCAGAGGTGGCAGAGGCTGCAGGGGGGTGTCCCCTCAGGGCTTGTCAGCCTATGGCTCCTGCCCAGAACGTTCCACCCAGCCCAGACTGGTGCGAGACTCCCGGGGAGGCCAGAACACCTGTGGGAAGGGGGTTGCTCTGGAATGCCAGCTTGATCCCATGGTCAGGCTGGGCTGGCCTGAGCCTCTGGGCTCTGCGTGGGCTCTGAGCAAGAGAATTTTCAGGGAATGCTGGAGGAGCTCTGGTGCAGATACCCCTCCTGCCTGCCCAGAGCTTTCCCGGTGGCCAGCTGGAGGAGCAGGGACACCCGAGTGGAGAGCTCAGCACAAAGGCTGTGTGCAGATGGATCTTTTCCACCTCCTCCCACAGAAACTGAGCCCTGGCATCACCCAGTTTGCCTACAGCTGTGTGCAGGAGCACGTGGTGTGGACCAACATCCAGTTCTGGGAGGCCATGTTCTACTGTGACGTCCAGAACCACATCCGGGCCCTCTACCTGGACAGCGCCGAGGAGAACCACACGGAGCAGGTGGGAGGGTGGCCCAGGAGAGCTCTTCCCAAAGGGCTGGGGCTCATCATGGAGTTATAGAATCATGGAAAGGGTTGGGTGGGAACTTCAGAGCCCCTCCAGTGCCACCCCTGCCATGGCGGGGACACCTGCCACTGTCCCAGGCTGCTCCAGTTGGCAATTCCAGCCCAGCTGCCTGTTCTGGGCAGCCTGCTCAGCTGAGGACGAGGGGCTGCACCCCAGTTCTGGGAGATCCCTGTGGGTCTGTCCATGCAGCCAGCCCCATCCCTTCCCCCTGCTCCAGGAGAGCGTGGAGGAGCCGCAGGAGGCCAAGTCGGCGCTGGAGATCGCGTCGGAGCAGCTGCGGCTGTGGCCCACCATGAGCCGGGAGAAGCAGCAGGAGCTGATCCAGAAGGAGGAGAGCACGGTGTTCAGCCAGGCCATCCACTACGCCAACAGGATGAGCTACCTGCTGCTGCCCCTGGACACCAGCAAGAACCGCCTGCTGCGCAGCTCCGGCCTGGGCGACGTGGAGAGCGTCAGCAACAGCTTCGTCACCAACAGGTGCTGGGGACACCGCGGTGACCCGAGCTGGGACACAGCTCCTGGGTGGGCCAGGGAAAGATGTCCCTGCTCCCTGTGGGGGTTGGACCCCTGTGAGGGTTCTTTCCAATCCCAGCCGTGCTGGGATTCCAGGGTTATGTCAGGATTGAGGCGGACTGTGGTGTCCAGGGGGGTTTCTGGGAGTGGGAGCTCTGCTGGGTCCATGCTGGGAGTGGGAACAGTCTTGGACTCCTGTCAGGAGTGGGAGGGAACTTTCCAGGATCTCTGTCAGGAGTGGGAGCTCTCCTGGGATCATATCAGGAGCAGGAACTCTCCTGTGTTCCTATGAGGAGTGGGAGCTCTCCTGGGTCTGTATCAGCACTGGGAGCTCTCCTGGGATCATATCAGGAGCAGGAACTCTCCTGTGCTCCTATGAGGAGTGGGAGCTCTCCTGGCTTTTTCCAAGAGTAAGGGCTTTCCTGGGTTTCTGTCACGAGTGGGAGCTTTCCTGGGTTGTGTCAGCCCTGGGAGCTCTCCTGGGTCCGTGCAGGGAGTGGTCCCTGAGCAGGGCTGTCCCAGGCTGACCCTTCCCCGTTTCCCTCGGGAAGCATCGCGGGCAGCGTGGCCGAGAGCTACGACACCGAGAGCGGCTTCGAGGACGCTGAGAGCTCGGACGTGGCCAACTCCGTGGTGAGGTTCATCAACCGCTTCGTGGACAAGGTGTGCACCGAGAGCGGCGTCACCAACGAGCACCTCAAGGGGCTGCACGTCATGATCCCAGGTGGGGACACTGGGGTGGCCATAGGGATCCTGCAGGAACAGCAGGAGAGGGCAGAGTGGGATTTGGGAAGGGCAGGGTGGGATTTGGGCCAGGCAGGTGGGATTTGGGCAGGGACAGGGTGGGATTTGGGCCAGGCAGGTGGGATTTGGGCAGGACAGGGTGGGATTTGGGCAGGATAGGGTGGGATTTGAGCAGGGCAGGACTCACTCCCTGTCCCACAGACATCGTTCAGATGCACATCGAGACCCTGGACGCCGTGCACAGGGAGAGCAAGAGGCTTCCTCCCATCCAGAAGGTAGGGATGCCCTGCTGGGCTGGGAGCAGAGCCAGGGGGGCCGTGAGACCCTTCCCACAGGCCTGAGCCCCCCGTTGTTCCCCCAGCCAAAGCTGCTGCGGCCCAACCTGCTGCTGGGGGAGGAGTGTGTGATGGAGGGGCTCCGCGTGTACCTGATGCCGGACGGGCGCGAGGAGGGGGCCGGCGGCAGCATCGGGGGGCCCCCCCTGCTCCCCGCAGAGGGAGCCGTGTTCCTCACCACCTACAGGATCATCTTCAAGGGAACCCCCACCGACCCCCTGGGTGAGGGGCTGCGGCCTCGGGAGAGGGGGGAGGTCCCTGGGGGCAGGGGAGAGGGTTGGGGATCCCTGGGGATCAGAGGGATGGTTGGGGATGCTTGGGGAGGGTTGGGGATCCCTGGGGATGTGAGGGATGCTAGGGAATGCTTGGGGAGCAGGGGGCTGGTCAGTAATCCCTACAGGTCAGGGGGTTGGTTGGTCAGTGATCCCTGGGGAGCAGGGGGGAGGGTTGGGGATCCCTGGGGATCAGGGAGGTGGTCAGGGATCCCCAGAGATAAGGGAGCTGCTCAGTGATCCCTGGGGATTAGGGCTGGTGAACCCTGGGGAGCAGGGGTTGGTTGTTTCTGGCTGCTGTGTCCCATGGGCCCATGTCCGTGGTGGGACAGACACTGGGGGTGGCCTGGGGTGGCCTGGCCCTGCCTGGGGCCAAGACAGGGATGGAACTGACCCCTTCCTGTCCCGTGTCCAGTGGGGGAGCAGGTGGTGATCCGGTCCTTCCCCATCGCCTCGCTGACCAAAGAGAAGAAGATCAGTATCCAGGCCCAGGCAGATCAGTTCATCCAGGAGGGATTGCAGCTGCGCTCCTGCACATTCCAGGTGGGACCCCGTGCTGGGACAGAGCTCAGGGACACCCAGGAGCCGTAGTGGAGACTCCAGCAGGAAAGGGAATGGGGCAGGGGAAAGGGAATGGGGCAGGGGGAAGGGAATGGGGCAGAGGAAAGTGAATGGGATAGGGGAAAGGAAATGGGATAGAGGAAAGGGAATGGGATAGAGGAAAGGGAATGGGACAGGGGAAAGGAAATAGGGCACAGGAAAGGGAATGGGAATGGGACAGAGGAAAGGGAATAGGAATGCAGGGAGAGACAGGACAGCCTCTCAGTCCAGCCTGTTCCCGTGGTGCTCCTGAGTGGATCCAAGCTCTGCCCTGATCCATGGAAAGGCTGTCCCTGGCCTGACCCCCCTGTCACCCCTCACCTGTGCCTCCCCAGCTGCTGAAGATCGCCTTTGACGAGGAGGTGGCCTCGGACAGCGCCGAGATCTTCCGGAAGCACCTGCACAAGCTGCGCTACCCCCAGCACGTGCGCGGCACCTTCGCCTTCACCGTGGGCCAGTCCCCCAAGCAGGCCATGCAGCCCAAGGCCAAGGAGAAGAACCCCTCGCTCAGGTACCTGTGCCAGCAGAGCGGGGATCACACCTGGATGTGCCTCATCCTCTGGGACTCCCCCTCCTGTCCCTGCTCCGGCAGAGCCACCAGGGAGGGGACACGGGGAGCTGAGCCCTCCTTGCTCAGACCCATCCTGGTGCAGAGTTTGTGTCGCTGGAGATCAGAGAATCCTTAGGCTTGGAAAAGCCCTGTGGGACAATGACTGCAGCCATTCCCAGCACTGCCCGTGTCCCCAGGTGCCACATCCACACAGCTCTGAAACCCCTGGAGGGAATTCCGTGAGGGAATTCCCCAAAATCCACCCAGACCCTCCCCTGGCCCAGCCTGAGGCCGTTCCCTCTCCTCCTGTCCCTGTTCCCTGGAACACAGCCCAACCCCCCTGTCTGTCCCCTCCTGGCAGGGAGCTGTGGAGCCCAAAGAGCTGCAGGTGTCCCCTGTCCTGCAGTGTCCCCAGCCCCACACAGTCACACTGGGAAGGACGGGTCACCCTGGGAAGTGGGAGTTTGTTGTAGTGGCATCCCCTGCCTGAGGAGATGTCCCACAGGAGGGGTTCCAGTGGCCTGGGTGGCCCAGGGACACAGTGTTGCAGTGCTGGGTGACTTGGGGACATGGCCCTGCAGTGCTGGGTGACTCAGGCACATTGTCCTGCAGTGCTGGGTGACTTGAGGACACATTATTCCTGCAATGGGTGACTCAAGGACACTGATTTTGCACAGGGTGTCTCAGGGATGCAGTACTGGGTGACTTGGGGACGTGGTCCTGCGATGCTTGGTGACTTAGGATGCAGTGCTGGGTGACCCAGACACATGGTCCTGCAGCACTGGGTGACTCAGGGACATTGTCCTGTAGCATTGGGTGACGTGGGGACACAGTCCTTCAGTGCTGAATGACTGGGTAGCATTGTCCTGCCGTGCTGGGTGACTTGGGGGCATTGTCCTGCAGCACTGGCTGCAGCCCTGAGCCCAGGCTTGGCTGGCAGTGGCCCTGCCATGGATCCCCTGGTAGCTGTGGTGGATCCCCAGGTCCCTGTGCTGGATCCCTGTGCCTTGCTGTGATTTGGAGCCTCCCCTGGGATGAGCCGGTGCTCTGCCTGTGGCAGCTCTGATCCAGAGCCTGGGGCACTGCCCCATCCCACCTACCCAGCTTCCCAGATCCCTTGGGAATGGCAGGAGCTGTGGCTCCTGCAGGGCCAAGTCACTGACAGGTGACACATCCGTCCCCTCCTGTGGGACAGTGACCACCAGGGCTGAGGGCTGCTCCTGGCTCTGGCTGCCTGGGTGACAGCGTTGTCCCTCTGTGCCCTTGCCCGTGTGCCCAGGACGCTGTCCAAGAACCTGGTGAAGAACGCCAAGAGGACGATTGGCCGGCAGTACGTGACCCGCAAGAAGTACACGCCTCCAGCCTGGGAGCAGCGGGGCAGCCAGCACTTCCCCGAGGACAACGAGGACGAGATCTCAGGTTGGGCATGTCAGCCTGAGGGGTTGGGGAGGCCAGGGAGCAGTGGCACCTGGGAGAAGTCCTGGTGTCCCTGTGGTGGGAGCAGGGTGGGAGCATCTCCTGCTTCCCGGTGCTGCCCCAGCCCTTGGCTGCTGGTGGTGGCCGGGCAGAGAGCCCAGCACGGAGAGAGGTCTCGGGCTGGCTGGAGAATCTCCTGGGGCTGACGGGTGACAGCAGCAGGGTGGGACATTGCTCCAACCCATCCATCTCCTCCCGCTGCTCTGGGACACCGTGTGCGTGCACCGAGGTGTCCCAGCCCCGCCGTGTCCCCGCAGTGTCCGAGGAGCTGGACAGGAGCACCCTGACGCCCAGCAGCACCATGAGGCCGTCGGAGAAGATGACCATGACGCACGTGGTGGAGCGCGCCTGCTGCCGGGACTACCAGCGCCTGGGGCTGGGCACGCTGAGCAGCAGCCTGACCCGCTCCAAGAACGAGCCCTTCCGCATCTCCACCGTCAACCGCATGTACGCCATCTGCCGCAGGTGAGCCCGCCGGGGCTGCATCCCTGCGGATCCCTGCGGATCCCGGGGTCACCGGGACACCCAGGACCACCAGGATCCATAAAACTGGTTCCAGCATCTCTGTGTCCTTGGCCAACCTGCTCCCAGCCTGAACCCCCCCATGACTTTCTCACTTATTGATACATTTTCAGCCAACATTCATTGGTTCCAAGTTGCCCAATGCTCTTCATTAATCGCTGTTCTGCCTTCTGTTGATTATTGATTTCTCACTTCTCATGGTTAGTCTGAATTTTCCAGTGTTTTTGTCATGTTTTTCCCCCGTGGGCAGTTTCTAGCACTGAGGCTGAAATGTCTTTGTTAGTGTTTCCTTTGTCTTCATTTACTCCAATGTGTCCTTGGATGACCACGAGTCCTGGCCACTCCAGCATGTCCTTGGATGACCATAAATCCTGGCCACTCCATTGTGTCCTTGGATAACCATGAGTCCTGGTCACTCTAATGTGTCCTTGGATAACCACGAGTCCTGGTCACTCTAATGTGTCCTTGGATAACCACGAGTCCTGGTCACTCTAATGTGTCCTTCAATGACCATGAGTGCTAGTGACTCCCTGGTGTCTTTGGATGACCACGAATTCTGGTCACCCCATTGTGTCCTTGGAGGGCCATGAATTCCGGCTCCCAGGTGTCCAGCCTTTAACTCCCTCAGGCTTTGTTGAGTGCAGCTTGTCAGGGTTGGTTTTACCCAACTCGGAGTTGTGATTTAATGATCTGAGGAGCAGTCAGGTGTGTGGGGAAGGGTGATCAGTGCTGGCTCCGAGTGGAGCTCAGGATGAAGGAAAGCACCAAGGAAGCAGCTCAGGAGAGCCGTGCCATGCTGGGGTTTGTGTCCACAGCTACCCCGGGCTGCTGATCGTGCCGCAGAGCATCCAGGACAACACCATCCAGCGGATCTCGCGCTGCTACCGCCAGAGCCGCTTCCCCGTGGTGTGCTGGAGGAACTCCCGCACCAAGGCCGTGCTCCTGCGCTCCGGGGGCCTCCACGGCAAGGGCGTCGTCGGCCTCTTCAAGTCCCAGAACGCCCCGACCCCAGGTGATCCTCCCACCCTGGCTGGAACACGGGGCTGGGGCTGGGGGGTCCCCCCTGGCTCCGGGCAGTGACACTCGGGTCCCCTGGGTCGGGGTGGTGACACTCAGGGGTCCCCTGGGTCGGGGTGGTGACACTCAGGGGTCCCCTGGTTCACGGTGGTGACACTCAGGGGTCCCCTGGCTCACGGTGGTGATGCTTTGGGGTCTCTGGCTCTGGGGTGACACTGAGCTGTCCCCTGGCTCTGGGGTGGTGACACTCAGGGATCTTCCTGGCTTGAGGCAGTGGTAGCTGGGGGTCTGCAGGATCCAGGCAGTGACACTTTGGGGTCTCCAGCTCTGTGTGGTGTGTTTGGGAGTCCCCTGGCTCTGGGAGGTGACACTCAGGTGTCTCCCTAGCTTGGTGCAGTGATGCTCGGGGGTCTCCCAGCTCTGGAGGGTTACCCTCAGAGGTCTCCTGGTTCTGGGTAGTGACAGCCTGGGGGTATCCAGGTGACACTGGTGTCCCCTGCAGGCCCCTCGCAGGCAGACTCCACGAGCCTGGAGCAGGAGAAGTACCTGCAGGCTGTCATCAATTCCATGCCCCACTACTCGGACGCCGGCGGGCGCAACACCCTCAGCGGCTTCACCTCGGCTCACATGAGCAGTGCAGGTGAGGGGGGCACAGGGGAGGGGGCACAGGTGGGCTCCTGCCAGCCCTGGCTCCTCCTCTGCATCCCAAGGAAGCTGCTCTCCCACATCCCAGGAGGCAGCGCAGCCTCTGCAGAGCTCCCAGCTCCAGCTGGGTCTCCCTGGCTGCGGGTGGGGATGGGCTTTGGGACATTTGGTGTCCCTGGAGCTGGGAGCCCTGGGGGTTTTGGGAATCCCAGTGTCCCTGGAGCTGGGAGCGCTGGGAGCGCTGGGAGCTGAAGCCTGTGCTGGGATCTGGGCACTTTCTGGGGGCCAGTGGGGACAGACCCTTCCCACCAGGATCTCAGCACTGCGTGTCCCCCATGTGTGGTGCTGGGGTCAGTCTGGGGACCCCTGGTAAGTCTGTGCCCAGCTGTCCCTTCCCAGCCAGACCTTCCCAACTGTCCCTTCCCAGCTGGCCCTTCCTGCAGGGCAGAGCTCCATCCCACCCTGCCACACTCTGGTGCCATCCATCCTGTCCCGGTGCCATCTGTCCTGTCCCGGTGCCATCCATCCTGTCCCAGTGCCATCCGTGCTGTCCCATCATCCCACCCATCATCATGGTGGACACATCAGGGGCTGGGGGCTCTGGGGAGCCCAGGGAGTCTCCCTGATCCTGAAGGCAGAGAACTTCCCACAGCCCCTCTGAGGCCTTTCCCAGGTGTGAGGGGACGTGTCCAGAGCCTGGCTCTGAGGGTGACATGGGTGACCTGGCAGGGCTGGCACAGGGTGACCCCACCATGGGCTGGGGGCCGAGCCCCCTCCTCCAGGGCTGCCCCAGGCACTGGTTTTCCGTGCCTCCAGCTGGACGGTGCTTCCCGCGCTGGCTCCGCATCCCCGGGCTCCGCTTGCTGCCGCTTCCTCCCGGCCCTGCCCGGCTCCAGCAGGGCCTCGGGGGCTGGGCAGGGCCTGGGGAGCTGGGCAGGGCCTCGGGAGCTGACCTTCTCTTGGTGCTGCAGATTTCTCCGACAAGAGGCAGCAGCCTAAGCTGGGATCGCTCATGAAGCAGGTGATGGGAGGGAAGGACGAAGGGCCTGGGACTTTGAGCCGCGGAGGTGAGGACGGGACGGGGGCGCTGCCTGGGGGCCTCGCCGAGACCCCCAGCCCCGGGCAGCTCTCGTAGAGTAGATGCTTCTCTGGGGGGAGCAGGTGATTCCTTGGGAAGAGCAGGTGATCCCCTGGGAAGAGCAGGTGGGTGACTCCTTGGGGAGAGCAGGTGACAATTCCTGGGCAAGAGCAGGTGATTCCCTGAGCCGCAGCTGCAGGGCGGGAGGGAGGGCTCTCCCACAGCCCCGGTGCCATTGTCTCCATCCCATTCCCTCTCTGTGGCTCTGTGTCCCTTGCTGAGGTCACTTTCATCCTGTGCCCCCAGGGCTGGGTCACAGAGCCAGGGTCATCACCCTGTCCACCCCCAAGTGCGCGTCGCCGAAGGGCCGCGAGATGCCCCGAGGTACGGACGCGCCCGAGCCGGCCGGGAGTGACTGACCACTGTGACTGACCCCCACTCACTCCCTCCCTCCCTCACTCCCTCCCCTCACCACTAATGCCCAGTAACCCCAGTAACCCCCCGAGCCCCCGCTGCTCCAGGTGTGCCACGGGCACGGTAAGTACCGGGCAGCCTCGCCAGGTTTGCTTTGGGCTCCTCGGGCTCTGCGGTGCGGGGCGCGGCTGGTGGCAGGGCTGTGGCACGGCGGGCAGGGCTGTGGCGCACGTGGCAGGGCTGTGGCGCACGTGGCAGGGCTGTGGTGCAGGCGGCAGCTCCCGGTGACGCTGGAGTGGGGTGTGACAGTGCCAGTGAGGAGACACGGAGCCAGCGGGGTCGGATCCAGCGGGCAGGAATTCCTGCAGCACCCAGAGGGAGAAGGAGCCAAAGCAAACCTGGTGCCCAGCACCTCCCTGGCATGTGCCCCCCGGGCCGGGCTGCGGGGACAGCTCGGCCTCCCGGCTGGGGACGTGGGGCTGCGCAGCCCCCGAGCCCCGGCCCCGCCCTGAGCCGGCCCCGCTCCCGCAGGGAAGTGGGGCAGCATCCGGGCCAGCGGCCGCATGAGCAGCTACGCCCTGAACGTGGAGATCGGGTCCCGCCTGGCCGGGAAGGACCTGCTGGGGACGCAGCACAACGGGACCCCCGCCGAGCCCTCCTTCCTGCGGCAGCACCGCGCCTCGCTCTACATCATCGGGGACAAGTCCCAGCTGAAGGTGACACGCCCTGCACCGCCACCTGGGGATGGACAGAGCCGGGAAGGGGCTGGAGCCCCAGGAGGGCTGAGGGAGCTGGGAAGGGTCTGGAGAACCAGGAGGGGCTGAGGGAGCTGGGAAGGGTCTGGAGAACCAGGAGGGGCTGAGGGAGCTGGGAAGGGTCTGGAGAACCAGGAGGGGCTGAGGGAGCTGGGAAGGGCCTGGAGAACCAGGAGGGGCTGAGGGAGCTGGGAAGGGGCTGGAGAACCAGGAGGGGCTGAGGGAGCTGGGAAGGGGCTGGAGAACCAGGAGGGGCTGAGGGAGCTGGGAAGGGGCTGGAGCCCCAGGAGGGCTGAGGGAGCTGGGAAGGGGCTGAGCCTGGAGCAAAGGAGGCTCGGGGGCCCTTGTGGCTCTGCACAGTCCCTGCCAGGAGGGCACAGCCGGGGGGGTCGGGCTGTGCTCCAGGGAACAGGGACAGGAGCAGAGGGAACAGCCTCAGGCTGGGCCAGGGCAGCCTCAGAGTGGAATCAACAGGAACTTCCCCATGGAAAGGGGGTCAGGCCTTGGCAGGGGCTGCCCAGGGAGCTTTGGAGTGCCCATCCCTGTTGGGATTTCAGAGCCATGTGGATGTGGCACTTGGGGACAGGGTCAGTGGTGGCCTTGGCAGTGCTGGGGAACAGTTGGACTCCATGGTCTCCGAGGGCTTTTCCAATCCAAAGAATTCCGTGATGCCGAGGGTGGCAGTGGCTCAGGCCAGCCCAGGGCAGCCCAGGCCATGCTGTCCCCGTGCAGGGTGTGAAGCCGGACCCGCTGCAGCACTGGGAGGTGGTGCCCATCGAGGTGTTCGACGTGCGCCAGGTCAAGGCCAGCTTCAAGAAGCTGATGAAGGCCTGCGTGCCCGGCTGCCCCTCCAGCGACCCCAGCGTGGCCTACCTGCGCTCCCTGGAGGACTCGGAGTGGCTGTCCCAGGTCAGTCACACCCACAGCCCTCCCCTCCCCTGGGGGCTCTGCTGGGGCTCTGGGCCAGGATGGGCTCCAGTGCCCTGTGCAGAGCAGCACTGGGACACCCTGGGGACACCCAGGGAGGTGTGAGGGACAAGGGTGGGACAACCCAGAGCTCAGCTCCATGGTGCTGGGCAGAGCTGCTGGCCAGGACTGCCAGGCAGGACCTGCAGGGTGCTCCAGAGGGCTGGGACAGGGCAGTGCCAGGATGAGCCAGGGCAGTGGCCCAGGGGGCTGGTCCTGTGTGGAGCTGTGGGAGGGGTCCCCCTCTGGAGGGGGTGAGGGTCCCTGTCCCTGCTGCTCCTGCTGCTGTGTCCGAGCACAGGGGGGTGGCCCCTGTGACCCCCGAGCGTGGCCTCACTCTGGAGAAGGGGACACTGCCCCCACACCCAGCCCAGGAACTCCCTGTGCCCTCCTCACTCCTGGGCCTGCCCTGGCAGATCCACAAGATCCTGCAGATCTCGGTGCTGGTGGTGGAGCTGCTGGACACGGGCTCGTCCGTGCTGGTCAGTCTGGAGGACGGCTGGGACATCACCACCCAGGTGAGAGACGGCGCTGGCCGGGGTGGCCCCGGGGTGTCCCCCCCACAGCCCCTGGAGCTCCCTGTCCCCGCAGGTGGTGTCCCTGGTGCAGCTCCTGTCCGACCCCTACTACCGGACGCTGGAGGGCTTCCGGCTGCTGGTGGAGAAGGAGTGGCTGTCCTTCGGCCACCGCTTCAGCCACCGCGGCGCCCAGACCCTGGCGGGGCAGAGCAGCGGCTTCGCCCCCATCTTCCTCCAGTTCCTGGACTGTGTGCACCAGGTGAGCCCTGGCACCTGGGCCCTGGCACCCCCGAGTGACCAGGGGGGACCCCTGAGTGCCCCCCAAGTGCCCCCCAAGTCCGTGAGTGTCCAGTGGGAACCCCGGCACCCCGAGGGACCCCTCAGTGCCTACCGGAACCCCCAAGTGTCCCCTGGGGCAGGCAGGAGGGCCTGATCCCAGCCAGCCGGGGCTCTCCACAGATCCACCTGCAGTTCCCCATGGAGTTTGAGTTCAGCCAGTACTACCTGAAGTTCCTCAGCTACCACTACATTTCCAACCGCTTCCGGACATTCCTGCTGGACTCGGACTACGAGCGCATCGAGCTGGGTGAGCGCGGCGTGCGGGGCCAGGGATGGCACCTGCCCCTGCCCCCGTCACACCCGGTGTCCCCTCTGTCCTCCAGGGCTCCTGTACGAGGAGAAGGGCGAGCGGAAGGGCCAGCAGGTCTCCAAATCCATCTGGGATTACATTGACCGCCTCAACAAGAAAGCTCCCATCTTCTTCAACTACCTGTACGCACCTGAGGACGGGGAGGTGAGAGCTGGGGGCAGCTGGAGTGGGGCTGGGAGCACCCCGGGATCCGCCCTACAGGAGCAGCTGGAGCTGGGATTTGTCCACTGGGAAGGGACCCCAGAGCCCTGCAGTGCCACCCCTGCCATGGCAGGGACACCTGCCACTGTCCCAGGCTGCTCCAGCCCCAGTGCCCAGCCTGGCCTGGGGCACTGCCAGGGATCAGGGGCAGCCCCAGCTGCTCTGGCAATTCCAGCCCAGCCAGGAATTCCTCATTGCCAAGATCCCATCCATGGCTGCCCTCTGGCACTGGGAGCCATTCCCTGGGTGCTGTCCCTGCAGGCCTTGGCCCCAGTCCCTCTGCAGCTCTCCTGGAGCCCCTGCAGGCCCTGCCAGGGGCTCTGTGCTCTCCCTGGATCCTTCTCTCCAGGCTGGACACTCCCAGCTCTCCATGTGAACACACTGTCCCCTTGGTCTGGCCGGGAATGTCCAGCCTGGCGCTGCTGCTCTTCCTGAGCCGCCCCCACTCCTCCTGTAGGTGCTGAGGCCGTACAGCAACATCTCCAACCTGAAGGTGTGGGATTACTACACGGAGGAGACGCTGTCCGAGGGCCCCCCGTACGACTGGGAGCTGGCGCAGGGGCAGCCGGAGCCGGCGGAGGAGCCGGATCGCCAGGACACGGCGGCCCCGCAGAGCAAGCGCCGCATCATCTGGCCCTGCTACGACAACCGCAGCCGCGTGGAGCCCGACGCCATCTCCAAACTGCTCGAGGTGGGCGTCCTGCCCCAGGGATGGCGCCTGGTGGAGCCCTGGCGCAGGGATTTGTGCCCTGCGGGGCTGATGCTGGAATCCCCCCCACAGGAGCTGCAAAACCTGGAGATGGAGCTGGGGCAGGTCCCGGAGCGCTGGAAGGACACGTGGGACAAGGTGAAGGCGTCCCAGCGCACGGAGGGGCGGCAGGAGGGCAACAGGGTAGGTGGCAGGAGGTGACAGGGCCGTGCCAGGCACTGTCACAGGGTGTGACAGGGTGTGGGCTTAGCTGTGGCAAGGGCTGTGATGGGGCTGTGATGGTATGACAGGGTGTGGCAGGGGCTGTGACAGGACTGTGACAGAGGTGTGACAGGGCATGCCAGGCTGGTGCTGCTTCTGGCTGCTGCTGCTGCTGGTTCTGGTGGTTGTGGTGATGGTTCTGCTGCTGCTGCTGCTGCTGGAGCTCAGCCCCCCTCACGCTGTCCCTGTCCTGCAGACCCCCAGCTCCCTGCTGATGTCATCGGGGCTGTCCCACCACCGGCGCTCGCTGGGCGTGTACCTGCAGGAGGGCGGGGTGGGCTCCACGCTCAACCTCAGCCTGGACAGCGACACCAGCAGCACCTCCACCCCGTCCAGCGGGAAGCCGGGCGGCCGCCGCAGCACCTCCACCCTCTACAGCCAGTTCCAGATGTCCGAGAGCGAGAACAGGCAGGCGGGGCTGGGAATGGGCTGGCAACGGTGGCAGTGGGAGGGGGATCCCTCCCGGGGGGCAGGATGTGGGTCCCGGTGGGTTTCCATCCCTGACCGCCTTCCTGCCCTGCAGATCCTACGAGGGGTCTCTGTACAAGAAAGGCGCCTTCATGAAACCCTGGAAGTCTCGGTGGTTTGTGCTGGATAAAACCAAACATCAGGTACCGGCTGGGCCCCGGGGTCTGTCCTGTCCCTCTGTCCCATCCCATCCCATCCCATCCCTGCCCTGCCCTGCCCTGAGCGTGGCTCTCCCACAGCTGCGGTACTATGACAGCCGGATGGACACGGAGTGCAAGGGCGTCATCGACCTGGCCGAGGTGGAGTCCATTACCCCGGGGACCCCCACCATGGGGGCCCCCAAGACGGTGGATGAGAAAGCTTTCTTCGACGTGAGTGTCCCCAGGGGCTGGCGCTGGGCAGCTCCGGTCACTCCGGGCTCTGGCACCAGAGCTGTCCCGGGTGCAGCCCTCAGCCCCTCCTCTCTCTGCCCGCAGCTGAAGACGACGAAACGAGTTTACAATTTCTGCGCCCAGGACGTGCAGCTGGCCCAGCAGTGGATCGACCGCATCCAGAGCTGCCTGTCGGACGCGTGAGCCCGGCTCAGCGGAGCCGCAATTCCAGGCACGGCTGCCGGGCCCGCAGCGGGAGCAGAGGCAGCGCCAGGCTCGAGGCCGAGCCGGGACTGAGGGAGAGGAGGAGCGGCCCTTCCTCCCAGCCACCGGGCAGGACGGGCGTGTCCGGGGAGGGGTGGCGCAGGGAGGGATTCCTCGCGTTGAAGCGGGCGGGGGCCCCATCCCGCCCCCGGCCCCGTCTGAGCCGTGTCGTGACCCCGTGTCCTCCGTGTGCCCCAGCCCCGCTCCAGCTCCCCGGACAGGGGGTCCTGCGCCCCACACCCCCGCCCCACACTGCTGGGGGAGGCAGAGCTGCCCCCTCGTCCTGCCCCTCGTCCTGCCCCCCTGCATGTCTGCCAGAGCCCCCCGGACCCTGCCCTGCCCCTCCCGGCCTGGGAGCGAGTCCTGGGCTCCACTCCCGTCCTGCTGGAGCCGGGACCTGCAGCTCAGGGGATGGCAGAGGGGACAGCATGGAGCACCGGGACCATCCCGTGTCGTGTCCCACCCTGGAGCTGCTCCCAGCTGTGCACAGGAACGGGAATGCTGGGAATGTTGGGACGCTGCAGGTGCTGGCTCCGTGTCCCTGGGGGGGACGTGGCTGTGGCCGCTCTGCTCCCAGCGGGCAGGGGGCTCCTGGGGCTGTGGCCAGCGGGTCCCTGTCCTGCTGGGGTCCCTGTCCTGGCTGGGACAGTCTCTACCTCCAGGCTGGCTGTCCCGGGGGGCACGTTCCCTGCGGGAGGTGCCAAATGCTGCAGCCTCCTGGGTGCCCCTCTGTCCCCTCCCGGGGGGTGGGGACCAAACCGGCCCCGGGATGGTCTCCCCTGGCTGAAGGCACACGGGGCTGGCACAGGGCTGGGGCAGCGGCCCTGCAAGTGCCACCTGGTCCCTGCAGGGTCTCCTTTGCACAGGTCACACCCCCCCTCCCCCCGGGCTCTCCTGCCTCCAGCCCCCCACGGGTGCCCCCTCTGCTCTGCCTGTGCCCAGCCCGGGGGTCCCAGGGGAGCAGCTCCTGTCCCCCTGTCCCTGTCCCAGCCCCGCTGTCCCCCCCGCCGCTGCCCCTCAGTGCCGGGGGTGGCTCTCGGTACCGAACTGGCTCCTGCAGCCCCCCCGCCCCGCATTGCTGTGAACGGGGGGTTCGGCGTGGGGGGACCCCAGAGGGCCCCACTGCTGCCCGGGACCCCCAGCACCCCCAGGACTGACCCCCCCAGCTCCGCCAGCCCCTCCGCCCGTCTTGTTTTTAAAGTCCAGCGTTTTATTTCAGTGCAGAGCTCTTTGTACAGTCGCCCCGTTCCTCTGTACCATCCTGGCTGTGCAGGTGTAACACGGAGGTTTTGTAACTTACCTGAGCAGTTGTAGATTATTGAAGTTTCTGTACATTGTGTCAAACATGCAGAGTCCTTGTATTGTATTTGTGCCTAGAGGAAAAGGTTATTCTATAAAGAGAAAACTAACGGAATTTAATAAAAAAATTAATATGAGAGACGCTCCTTTTGCCTCGCTGAGCACAGGGAAACATGGCAGAGCCTGGGGCCAGCACAGGACAGGCTCGGCTCCTGTGTCCCAGGGCAGAGCTCCTGGGGGATCCTGGCACAGGAACCTTTGCATCACACTGGATCCGCTCTGTCCCACCCTGGGAACGGCCTCAGGCTGGGCCAGGGCAGCTCAGGGTGGAATCAGCAGGAATTTCCCCATGGAAAGGGGGTCAGGCCTTGGCAGGGGCTGCCCAGGGAGCTTTGCAGTGCCCATCCCTGGAGGTGTCCCAGGAATTCCTGGAGGTGGCACTCAGCTCTGGGCTGGGGACACGGTGCAGGTCGGGCACAGCTGGGACTGGGAGGGCTTTTCCAGCCTCGGGGATTCCATGATTCCATCAGGAGTCCAGCCCCACTCCTGGCCCCGACCATCCCAGAGCCCCTCGGGACCCTTGGTGTGTCCTGCAGGATGGAGGAACCCAGCACTGGCACGTGAATTTTGAGCTTTTATTGATAGTTGGAATTTACAGCCTAAAACTGACAACATAGAGAGATGCAGACTTTTTTTCCTTTTTCTTGTTTTCTTTTTTTTTTTTTTTTTGTTTCTTTTTTTGGTCGCTTTTTTACAAAAAAAAAAAAAAAGCCCCCCAAAAAAAAACAACCAAACAAAAAAAAACAAAACCCAAAATAACCAGAAAAGCCACCAGCATCAGATTTACAATATAAAAGTTTTGACAGTAGAGAGACTAAAGTACATCTGGAATTACTCAGAAAAATAAACAGGGAAAAGGCAGTAATTTCAAATTTGTCCCTCATATTTACACATAATACACAGACATTGCTTACAAAGACCCGGATCCCAGTTTAAGGGCAGTTGGCATCGTGAGAAGGCTCCCCCGGCATCGCCCTCGCGCCCACCGGGCCCCGGCGCCGGGCCGGGAGCGGATCCGGGATCTCCCCGCGGCCCCTCCGTGGTTTTATTGCTTTGCGGGGCCGGTGGCTGTGGAGAAAGGCATCGAGTCCGCCCCGCCCGCTGCTCCCGCCGGGACCCCCCGTCCCTCGGGAACTCCCTCGGGAACCGGGGACGGCCCCGGCGCAGATTTTCAGGGAGACTCAGCTCGGGACACCACGGCAGGATTTGGGAAGAGCGGGAAGAGGAGGAGGAGCGGAGCGACGCTGAAAATCCGGGCTCGGCCTGGGGACCCCCCTGCGACCATCGCAAATCCATGAATCCCCAGCCCCGCGGCAGCAGCGCCTCCCGGCCCCCGGGCTGTTGGAGTTATGGGATCTCCCGTGCTCAGGGAAGGCTCCAGCTCCCATCCCACAGCCTGGAATCGGCTCTGCCTCAGCCGGGACGTGGAGATGGCAGAGGTGCCATTCCCAAGGCCTTTTCCCAAAATGAGCCAAGGCCAGGAGCCAGGCACGGCCTGGGATGGGCACGGATCCCAGTCAGAATCCACTCCCTCAGGGGACGCCTGGATGGCCCTGCCAGCCCCAGGCACCGCCGTGGTCCCAGAACCTCCTGCTCTCCTGGAGATCCAGAATTATTCCCAACAAACAGCCTGGCTTGGGTCACTTTGAGATCAGTGTTCTGGGGCCGGAGGCGGCACCGGGGTCTCCCGGGGGATGAATCCATGGTTTGTGCTAACAGTCACGGAGCCGAATGTTCCCACTGAGCCCCTGCAAGGGAAAGCCCTGGAAAAGCCCTGGAAAAGCAGCTCCAGAGGCTCCAACTCAACAGCAAACATGGAATGCTCCAAGTGCAGATGGACAGAGGAGGCCGGGCGGGAAAGCGGAGCCAAGGAGGGATTTGCTGGAGCAAATTCACCAGGGAAAACCACCAGGAACCCCTGGGGACTGGGATGAGCCAGCTGGGATCAACCCCCGTGGCCACGCGGATCCCGGGACTCAGGAGGGATAGAGAAAAGGTCTGGAAAATGTCACATCAAGGAGAATGCCTGGAAAACTCCACATTTCCGCCCAAACTCCCCTCAACTGCCGCTGCAGCCGGGTCAGACATGGAAGGCAAAGACAGAAACAAGGAAAAGGGAAAATCCATTACCTCCGAGAGCGCCAGGGACACCCTGGGATGGCTCCAGCCTGGAAGAGCCTCTCCCACCCAGAGAAAATGGAACAGGGATAAAATTAAGGGAAGGAATTGCTCCATTCTCAGCCCTGGGGCCCCTGGAATTCCCAGCCCTGCCCAGCACCTGGGACTGGGACTGGGATTGGGATTGGATTGATTTGTACTGACGCTGGAGCCCATTGGGAAGGTGCAAATCTCCTGCTCCAGGAGATCCCAGCAAAGCCAAAAGCTCTGGGAAAAACGGGATTCGGGTGAGTTTAGAAATCTCTGCAATAAATTTTTATAAATATTCCCTATTTACAGCAAACACTGGGAACGGGAGCGTGGGGAGGGAAGGAGGAGCCAGGGACACGCTCAGAGCAGCTCCTGCTGCCACCACCGGGATTCTCCTGCCTGTCCCCAGTGTCCCCTCTGCCCTCATTCCATGGATCCATCCCCTCTGGAATGTTCCTGCCTGTTCCCAAGGCTGGGGGAGAAACCAACCCCCTCCTTCCCTGAAATCCCAAGGATTTTTATCCCAAGGTCTCTCCTCATCAGTCTCATGGTCCAACCCTTGAGTCACAGCCTGAGCCAAATGGGAAACCACAGGAAGATTCCAGCTCCCTTGGGAACGGGCTGGGGGTCAGGTCCTGTTCCTAAATCAGCCACAAGTCCATAAATCCAGGACGTCCGGCTGCTCCGGCCCCGCAGCGCCTCCTTCCATCCCAAACAGGAAAAGGGGATCCCAAGCAGGGAAAGCCCAACCCAGCCCAGGGAATTCCTAATTGCAGCCCCTCCCTCTGTGCCCAGGTCCAGGGTTAAGGTTGGATCCCAGCACTGGCCCCTCCGCTCGGGAGGTCGGAGCGTTCCCGGTGTTTGCCACTATCGGCTGCCAGGGGACAGAAGGACAATTTCAAGAGGGAAAAGCTCACCAGGGAATTCTCTGGGACTGTCTGGCAGCAAATCCCTTTCCATTCCACAAACCCCAGACCCAGCAGGGGAATGTTTATATTCCAAGGAGGGGAATATTTACAGGTCCGGGAAGTTTTCATTTAAATTCCATTAAATAATAAAATATTTGGGATTAAACACTAATTCCATTCCATCAGAAAATCAGGAATAATCCTTTCTTTCTGGTGCTTTTAGCCCAGTTTCTGTCCTACTTGGAGACACCTCTGATGCCCAGGCTGGAGTCTGGGATCCCTCTGGAGCAGACTGGAAATGGACACAGAATTCCCGTTCCCTGCCCCACGGCCCCACTCCCACGGGATCTCCATTATCCCCTGGGAAAGGATCAACTTCTCCCTGCACGGCCCCACAGGGAGCTGAGCATTCCCAAAGGGCCTTTTCCTCCTGTTCTCTGGAATTCTGACAGGGCCCCACTCCCAAACATCATCCCCACATCCCAAACCCAGGGGAACTGCAGGGAAGGTTCCAGGGACCAAATCCCATCTGGCTCTGCCCGGAGCTCGTGGGGACACTGGGATGGGTGAACTGGGACACTGGGATGGGTGAACTGGGACACTGGGGTGGGTGAACTGGGATGGGTGAACTGGGACACTGGGATGGGTGAACTGGGATGGGTGAACTGGGACACTGGGAGGGGTGAACTGGGACACTGGGATGGGTGAACTGGGACACTGGGGTGGGTGAACTGGGACACTGGGATGGGTGAACTGGGACACTGGGGTGGGTGAACTGGGACACTGGGATGGGTGAACTGGGATACTGGGATGGGTGAACTGGGATATTGGGATGGGCTAACTGGGATACTGGGATGGGTGAACTGGGATACTGGGATGGGTGAACTGGGACACTGGGAGGGGTGAACTGGGACACTGGGAGGGGTGAACTGGGACACTGGGATGGGTGAACTGGGACACTGGGATGGATGAACTGGGATACTGGGATGGATGAACTGGGATACTGGGATGGGCGAACTGGGATACTGGGATGGGCGAACTGGGATACTGGGATGGATGAACTGGGACACTGGGATGGGTGAACTGGGGCACTGGGATGGGTGAACTGGGATACCGGGATGGATGAACTGGGACACTGGGATGGATGAACTGGGACACTGGGATGGGCTAACCGGGATACTGGGATGGGCTAACTGGGATACTGGGATGGGTGAACTGGGATACTGGGATGGGTGAACTGGGACACTGGGATGGATGAACTGGGATACTGGGATGGGCTAATTGGGATACTGGGATGGGCTAACTGAGACACTGGGATGGGTGAACTGGGATGGGCTAACTGGGATACTGGGATGGGCTAACTGGGACACTGGGATGGGTGAACTGGGAGACCGGGATGCACTGACTGGGAGACTGGGATGGGCTAACTGGGATACAAGGATAAACTGGGATACAGGGACGCACTAAGGGGGATAAGGAGCTGTGAGGTGTAGAGGGAAGAGCACAGGGAACAGAAATCCATCGCTGGAATTTTGATGGACTTAAGGCACTCGGAACAGGGGGAACTGGGAATGATTGTTATCCATGGGCTCGAGCACAGGACATTCCCCTCCGTTTCCTGTGATCTGGGATGGAACAGCACTGGATCCAAGCTGGAATGGGAAGAGGTGGCTCCTTCCAGACTAAATCCAAGGCTTTGGAATCACCAGTGTGGTCAGTGCCATGTCCTGGAACAGCTCCCGGACCCAAGGGGCCTCAGAGCTGGAAGTGTCTGAGGGAGCAGAACCTCAGAACCTTTTTTGGGAAAGCTGCAGCAGGTCTGGAGGGAGGGGAGGAGCAGGGATGGAATGAATACACAGGAATTAACTGCGAATTAACAGGATCCAGGGAAGGGAAGGGAAGGGAAGGGAAGGGAAGGGAAGGGAAGGGAAGGGAAGGGAAGGGAAGGGAAGGGAAGGGAAGGGAAGGGAAGGGAAGGGAAGGGAAGGGAAGGGAAGGGAAGGGAAGGGAAGGGAAGGGAAGGGAAGGGAAGGGAAGGGAAGGGAAGGGAAGGGAAGGGAAGGGAAGGGAAGGGAAGGGAAGGGAAGGGAAGGGAAGGGAAGGGAAGGGAAGGGAAGGGAAGGGGATTTTCCCCATTCTTCCAGATTCTGCCTTGGCCAATCAGACACAGACTGGAGTTTGAACATTCCTGGGACCACAGAGAGGAGCAGGGCAAGAGCTGAAGTGTCCATGCAAAGTCACTGCCAGGAGTGGGAACAGGGAGCTGAGCAGCAGGGAGTGACTGCAGGGAGCAGGGATTAACTGCAAGGACCAGGGAATGCACGAGGGCCAGGGAACAGCTGCAAGGATCTTGGAACAGATGTGAGGATCAGGGAACTGCAAGGAACAAAGGATGACTCCAAGGCCGGAGACGACTCCAGGGAGCCAGGAATTCACAGGAGGACATGGAAGGCACACAAGGACCACAGAACAAGGGAACTCCAGGCCCAGCTCCGGGCTCTGGAGCGGAGCAGCCAGAATTCCCTGTCACAATCCCGGCACCCCAGGGGCCACTCGAGGCTCTCCAGCAGCAGTTTGGGAAAGAGGAGAATGGGAGAGGCATTTCCATGGAGAGAAGAACGTTTGCTGTGCCTGTGGATCCTCACGTTTGGATCCATGAGATCCAGCCAAGGGGATTCTCTGGCAGTGCCCTCACTGCAGAAGCACCAAACCCACCCCCCACAGGGGAGTCCCTACAGCATTCCCAGAATTCCTACAGAGTTCTGCAAAACTTCTTCTGAGCATCAAAATTACAGGAGAAAGGATTTATCCCTCGTTTCCATCTGTCCAAGGAATTTGAGGGAATCAAAAATAGAAGGGAAGGCTCCGCCCTCCAGAAAAGCCCCAAATTCAGGGAGAGAAGAAAATCCCTCTCTTCCCATCAGCATCAAATACAAAAATACAGTTTCCATGGGAATATCCCACTGCTGGGAGAGGTGAGGACCACCACGGAATACCAGGAATTCTGTACAAATCCAGGTGGGAGCTGGGACACCACAAAGCCCTTCCTGGATGAGGTAAGAGAGGTTCAGGTGAGCAAAGCCACTGGGGAGGAGCCAAATTGTTCTTTTTCCACTTGTCCCGAAGTTCAGCCCTAAATACACCTGGAAAACTCCAGGGTTTGCTGGAACTTCCCACCAAAGAGGGAAAAACCAGGATCAAAATTCCCATTCTCAGCCCAAGGCCAACAGCATTCCTGATGAAGTCAGAAACATTACCCAGGACAAAACCAACGGGAGCTGATCCAACCCATCTTCCAAAGGACCTCAGACTTTCACTGATGGAATGCTGGAGTCGGTCCAACGCTTCAAGGGCACCATTCCTGCCACTGCCACATGTCATTAACTAACACGGGTAATTATTCACTAATTACTCATTAACACTGCCGAGTCCCAGAGCCGATTCCCGACTGGGAACACCGAAATCCCAAATCCAATCTCAGCGGAGCAAAGGGAAAAATGCCGGGTAACGAGTCAAAGGGAGAACAGTCACAAGGAAAGCCCCACAGCCCGGGTTTCCATGGATCCAGCACAGCAGCACACCCCGCTCCAAGGGCAGGGCTGAGCAGCCTCCAGCCCTTCCCTGAGGACACGGCCAGGATGCCAGGGTGGCACATCCCTGTCCCCCCAGAGGAGAGCACGGGGAAGTGGCACAGGACGGAGCCAGGAGAGCGGGAATGGGAAATGTTCCATGGCAGGAACAGCTTCCCAAATGTGGTACGGAGCCAGGAGAGTGGAATGGGAAATGTTCCATGGCAGGAACAGCTTCCCAAATGTGGTACGGAGCCAGGAGAGTGGAATGGGAAATGGCAGGAGGAGCTCCCAATCCCAACACGTGCAGGTGCAGCTGGCGAGGAGGGGACCAGGAGTTCTCTCAGGGCAGCACCAAGCCCAGGGAGCCCCAGTCTAAAGCAGTTCAGAGCCAGTCCACGAGCGGTGGGAAGATGGGTACGGCTCGGATACACCCTGGGTACACCCTGGGTACACCCCAGTTACACCCAGGATACACCCTGGACACACCCTGAGCCCTTCACCAAGCACCACACTCTGGTTTTTTCAATAAGATCAATTCTGTTTTTTCCGATCAATTCTGTTTTTTTCCAACAGATCAATTCCCAGCCCACCCAGTGGGAGCAGAAAGGGCCCCTCGGGGTTGGGATTTCAAGGCCTGGCACAGGGATGAGCTCCAAGGATTGCCACTGATAAATCAGGATTTTAATGACAGCTCCCTGGCCAGTGTGGGAAGAATTTGACTCTGGGATGCCACTGGAGATCAAGAAAGTAATTTAAATGATATTTCCTTCAGATATGTTCTTTGGGAATGTCCCAGCAGCTTCACTCCAAACCTTTCACTGGGAAGTCTGGGAACTGGGATGCACAAGCCCTTTGGAACAGACACTGAGGGCAACACTGGGCTTTTTGGGGGGGGGGGTTTGGTAATTTTTTTTGGTAATTTTTTTTTGGTAATTTTTTTTTGTTTTCCAATCTGTGCCCCCCAGGGTTTCCATTCCCTGCACACCTGCAGCTCTCCAAAGAGATGTTCTTGATGAAACCTTGGGATTCCATCCCAGGGACAGCAAAGCCTTGGGACACTTGGGGAAATTCCCTTGGGCTTTGCTGAGGACACAGGACCCCAACAAACACCTGGGATTTTGCCTGCCTCAAGAGGAGAGGGAATTCTGTTTTAGGGAAGGTTTTGGCTGTGGAATTGCTGAGGGAATAACTGGAATATTCCCTGCTGGCTGCCCTTCCAGGATGCTGGGTACAGTGGTAAGAGGATCTCTGGCCTGGGACACGCAGGGAGTTCCGGACACACCTCTGGATAACCCTGGATTGAGGGGCACAGAACCCCCCAGCCTGTCCTGAGCCCCAGGAATGCTCAATCCCAGCCACTCCACTGCATCTGCCATGGGACCACAGCTGCACACACTGGGATTTGGGATTCCCAGCCCTGCAGCTCTGCTCCCCTCCCTCACTCTGCACCCGGGTGCCCCCACAGGACCTGGGCCATGGGAAGGGGCACCCGATGTGACAGTGATGGGGACACTCCCAACACCACGGGGTGTTCCCATGCCCAAGGAGCCCGTTCTTCCCACATCCCACCCAGGACAGGTGTGCCACCATCCAGGGGTTACCCAGGACTGGCCAAAGGGATGAGGTTTAGCTCTAACTGTGCCCAGGAACCCCCTCCCCTCCCATCCCAGTGTGGAGCAGTTGGCACAGCAGGATCACCAGATCCCCAGATGGATGCCCAGGCAGCCAGAGGCACTGCATGGAACATTCCGGAACCATCCCCCAGGAACCTGGCCTTGCTGCTTTTGGTCTTGACCCTGGAGATAAAAACCCAGCTCCTTGTGCTCATCCACACACACTTGGATCTTGTGAGAAGCTCCCTTCCCAGGCTTCTGACAAGATCCAAGTGTGTGTGGATGAATATCCATGGAACGACAGAGATCTGTGTCCACCCACACCCTCAGCAGCTGCAGGGACACCCTGTGCATGTGGGAGACTCCAAGGAGGCAGGAGGGAAGCATGGAGCAGGACTTGGGGGGAGCCTTCATCACTTGGACACGGAGCCCAGAGGGGCCAGGGGATGAGGGGACAGAGGGACAGGGAATTCCTTGCTCAGAAGCCAAGAGATCCCGCTCCAGCTCTGGGAAGCCCTTCCCTGGAGCACAGGGAGAAGGAAAACCCCAAGTGGGACACTCCAAGCCCTCCACACCCGCTGTGTCTCCAGAGGGACGGGAAGCTCTGCTTCAGGATTTCCCATTCCTGGTTTCCCCACAAAACCACAGCTCAGAGCTGCAAACCCCGGCAGCCCAAGCAGCAGGAGCTGGGTCTGGATCAGGCCCTGGCTGGTGGGAGTGGAGAGGTGGAATGAACTGAGAGCCTCAATCCAGCTGCGGAGGGATCATCCACAGGCACCCCAACCCATGGAATCTGTGCATCTCCACAGGTCTGACCAAGCCCCAGTGATGTGTCTCAGCGCTAAGTAATAAACTACCCCACTAATGAGCCCCCAGTAACGAGCTGTGTTCGGATCTGGATATGCCCAAGGATATTATTATTATTATAATCATTATTATTAATATAATTATTATTATTAAAGCTCTCACTGACACTCAGGGACTCGAAGCCAAAGCTGAGGAATGCCAGGCTGGAATTGCAGCGGAAGGCACAGCCAGCCCCATCTCTGGGAGCCCCCGTGGGGTCACTGCTGCCCCATCCCTGTCCAGGTGGAATCACTGCTCCCAAAGCTCAGCAGCTTGGGCGTGGAGGCCCTGTCCTGTCCCTCAGAGCCCAGCCAAAGCACCGCTCCCACGGGAAGGGATCCGAGCTGGAAGGATGGTCCAGCTGTGCCTGCCGAGGACATTCCCCTCATGCCCTGGTCCCACATGGGCCTGGGCACAGCTGCCCCTGAGGCAGGCACAGGGAACAGGCTGGAAGAGCACCCTGGCGTCCCCTGGGATCCAGCCAGGCTGCACCAGCACATGGATCCTTCAGCTTCCATGGAATCAGCTCTGGGGCCCCAAGAATGCCCAGCAGAACTCTAGCACCAATCCTTGGAAAATTAAGACTTCAATGTGTCTCCAATCAGGACCTCAAAGCCACTGATCCTGCCTGAGAGTCCTGGCTGGAGTGGGATTGATCCCTGAACACAAGCGGGGGAAGCAAAGCACAAAGTGAGATTTTTTTCCCTCCCAGTGCAATTAACTTTAAATTATTAATTTTAAATTACACGCAGCGAGTGAAAACTTCCCGAACAAGAGCCCTGCACCACCTGATTCCCAAGCCAGCAGCACACGAGTGGCCCACAGCCCCAGGACCCTCCAGGACCCCAGCCATCTCAGCAGCCCAGCTCCTGGGATCCAGCCCTTTCCCTACAAGCAGAACTGGCCTGGGCACACAGGGCTGGGGCTGCGGGAACGGTGCCCTTGGAGCCAGCGGAGCAGCCCCACAGTGGGAACACCTGGCTCCCCCCACTGCCCTCCCGGCCCAGCTGAGCACATCCCACCAGCAGACACCGCAGCACAAGAGATTTCTGCCTGTTGGGAGTGTGAGGTCCTTCCCACCCTCAGGAATGCATCCCAAAGCAGCGGTCTGGCTCCCTGCGTGCCAAGCTCCAGCCTTTGCTCCAAAGGGAGCATTTTTCAGGGTTCCACATGCCAGGGGTTCCAGCTCAGCTGCCCCAGGTGGCCCAACCCCCCCAGTGCCCCTCATGTGCCCCCCAGGCTGGGTTGGCAGTGAACTCAGAGCTCCAGCCTGGCCAAATCCCATTTCCCATATCCCATACCCCACATCCCATATCCCATATCCCATACCCCAGCTCCAGGTGCTCCCCTCACCTGGCCCTGCTCTCCCATCCCCCCTGAGGGATCTGGATGTCCCCCAGGGCTCTCCCATACCCTCCCCCAACGCTGTCATCACCAGGTACAAAGTGCAAAAGTGTTGCTGTTCCTGCATCCATTAAAAACTTTAAAAACAGAACAAAACAAACAGAAAAAGGATTTCCATCATCATTTGCAAATACATTAATTCAGTCTCCAAAGAGCCAGCAAACCCCTGGTCACCTCCTCGTGGGCAGGGTCCCCTGCGGCCAGCACGGACATTGGCAGGAGAGGCCACCTCTGCCCCGGCCCAGCCCCTGCCCTGATCCACCACGTGTCCATGGAGAGCCGGGAGCAGGGCTGGAATGCAGGGACATCCCGTTCCCTGGTTCCCTGGACGGCTGGGCCTCGGCGTCACTCCCCGGCTCCGGCCGGGGACAGCCCCGGCCTCGGCCCTGCCAACCCAATCCAAGCCCTCCCTGCTCCCCCCACGGAAGTGTTGGCATTCCTCCTCTCCCGTGAAATGTTTCTGGTAAGGCTTTATTGCTCTACAAAGCGGTGCAAAGGCTGCCCGAGGACAGCTCCATCAGGAACTTTGGTCACACGGCTGCGGGATTTGTGCGCTGGCCCCGGCCGCCGCTGGACCTGCTACCTTCCCAAGAGAAGCTGAATACTGTGTGCAATAACACTGGGAAAACAGCACTGAACCCCAAATCCAAAACAAAAACCAGGGGCACGGGGAAGGGGACAACTCAAATCAGGCAGAAGGCTTGGGAAGAGCCCGTCATTCCCGTGAGGACTGAACTCAATGCTACATTTCGACAATGCCGAGTGTCTTTCCGAACGGATCGGTGCTGTTGGATCTGCGTGTCTGGTCCTGAACGCCAGCTCGCTCTCATCAATGCAGCATTTATTAAAAAATAAAATTAAAATGAAAAAAAAATAATAAAGAATTGACAAATTGCATCACCAGGGAGCAGCCTGGCCTGGCTCACACACGTCCCAGGGCAGCGGCGGCATCAAGCGGGGCCGTTCAACGTGGCTTCGGTGCAGGGCAAGGCCTCGTCACCCCTGCAGGGACACCAGGGAACAGCCTTAGGGACATGGGACAGGCCAGGAGAGCTCCCAACGCTGCCCTCATCCCTCCTGGGAATGCCTTTCTGCTGGGACCTGAGCCCCTCCCTCTGGTTGTGTTTTGTCTGCCCAGTGAAGTGTTCTCAGCTCCCTGTGGAGAGACTCCCCCAGCGTCTCATGGAATATTACAGGGAAAATCAGCGTGGAATCAGGGAATGGCCTGGGTGGGAACAGACCCAAAAGCTGTCTAGTTCCAACCCTTTCCAAGGTGATCAGAGGGATGGGGCATCTCTAACATGATGGCAGGCTGAGTTAGGAATATTCAGTCAGGGAGAGCTCAGAGCCCCTGGCAGGGCCTGCAGGGGCTCCAGGAGAGCTGCAGAGGGACTGGGGCCAAGGCCTGCAGGGACAGCACCCAGGGAATGGCTCCCAGTGCCAGAGGGCAGCCATGGATGGGATCTTGGCAATGAGGAATTCCTGGCTGGGCTGGAATTGCCAGAGCAGCTGGGGCTGCCCCTGATCCCTGCAATGGCCAAGGCCAGGCTGGACACTGGGACTGGAGCAGCCTGGCACAGTGGCAGGTGTCCCTGCCATGGCAGGGTGGCACTGCAGGGGCTCTGGGGTCCCTTCCCACCCAGCCATGCCAGGATTCTGTGCCCACCTGTCTCTCGTGGCCGTTTCTGTGGCAGTTGTGACAGCAGTGGCCACTCTCTGGTGCCCGTCCGTGTGCGTGGCCGCGCTGTTCCGCGCTCGGGGGGCACCGGCCGGCCCTGAGTCGGTCACGGGAAGCGTCTCCGGAGCCTTTCCCTCGGAGCCACTGTGGGAGAGGGCAGGGACGCGTCAGTGGAGCTCAGCCCACGGGAAAAGCACACTCACGCTGGAATGGGGCTCAAATTCCAATGGGGAAAACAAAATTCCTCCTGCTCTCCTCACACAGGCCTAAAGATCCCGTTGGGAATGAGAACTGGCAATACGCTGGGGTTCAAATCAGCAGGCTCACCCTGGAGGCTCCGGGTCCCAAACCCAACAGGACACACCAGAACAGCCCCTCGAGGGAGGCATTCCCAACTCCTGCTGCAAATCCAGTCTGAGAGTTCCCAAAGCATTGTTCCCACTGCCATTGCTGGGATGGCACAGCCTGCTCTGCTCAGGCACGGACACAGACACTGCTCTGCTCCACAGGCTCTGCCCAAGGGGCTCCTCAGGCTTCTGGGACACTCAGAAAATACCTGGGTTTAGGGGTAGATCCTAAAATCCCATGGAGGAAAACCCCCAGGGAGTGGATGTCCAGAATCCAAACATGCTGAAGGTGCTCCAGGGACCATGGAGTTGCCACCTGAGGGACAATGTCCCCAGTGAGGCACCCACAACCAAAGCTCAAATCCTGGGAAAGAACTGCAGGAGCAAACCCTCGCAGTCTCTTGTTTGGAATAAACCCACCCAGATTTTCAGCTGGAGAAGGGATTTCTGTGCACATCCCATTTTTTGGCTTCCAAGGCAGAGGATAAGCTGCCCCAGGAATGTTTTCTTCCCAGTTTCCATCCAGCACAATTCTTTCTCCCTCTCTCCCAGAGCAAACCTCCACAAAAGGGAGAAAAGCTGGAGAGGGCTGAGCTGAATCCTGTCACCAGCTCCGGGGGAGTTTATGGAATAAAATAATCCCAGCTGGATAATTGGACATGTGATGGAGATTGGAGACTGAGGTTCTATTTCTGGAGCACTTATCTTGAAAAAAAACCCATTCAAATGAGGAATAATGAGATCCAAACATTCCCTTTCCTCCGCGGCTCACAAGCTCCTCAGAAGTACCAAAATACACCTTGGAGAGACACGGGGATGGAGCTGCGTTCCCAGGAATGTCGCTGGAAAAAAACACTTCCCACTCAAAAAACTGGAGCTCGACATTTCCATGGCTCAGAGAGAAACTTCTGAAGCCCAATCCCTGAAGTTTCCAGGGCAGGAGGATTCCAGAGTTACCTGAACACCCACGGGGGCTCAGGAATTTCTCTGCCTTCCCAGGGCTCCTGGAAAATCCCAGCTGAACACACCCCTGGTCACCCAGGGGTAACACAACCCAAACAAGGAGTTTGTGTGGGATGTCCTGTTGTCCCCTGGTCCCCCACGGGTGGGACCCCAAACCTCCCCAGGGAGTGAGATCCAAACTGGGAAACTGAGAGCAATTCCTGAGCTGCATCTCCCAAAGGATCCCCCTGGGAGCTGGGATGGGGCTCACAGAGGGTGGAACATCTGGAGGATTTACTGGGCTGCAACATCTGGTTCTCCACGAATCCACAGAGGCCTTGGGCAGCTCCAAGGATAAAAGACCTCCAATGTGGATTCCAGGGACAAGGGGAAGGAAAACCGTGAGTCCCTGAGCAGCTCCAAGGAGAATTAGAGATCCCTGTGTGGATTCCAGTTATTCCAGGGGCACAAGGGGATGGAAAAACTGTTCCTACAGCAACAGGAATGGGGTTTGGTGCAGGTTTTGGGAAAGTGCTTGGAGAGGGTCACAACCCACAGACTGCAAAATGTTCCTGATTTCTCTGGAATCATTAGGGAACGTGGTAAGAAATGGATGTTCCCACTGCAGGCAGGGTGGTCTGGGAGAGCTGAGGACACTGGGAGGGCTCTGGGTGGTGATTCCCTCTGGGAGCCCAGGCCTGGAGCAGCTCCAGTCCCAGCTGTGGCACCACCCCTGTCCTCCTACAGCTTCCCCTGGGATCTCTGGCCATGGACACAGCTGTGGAGAGCCACAGACACCTGTCAGGGGAGGCCCTGGGTGCTCTTTGCCACAATGGAATCAGCAGGCAGGCAAAGGCAGGCAGGTTTGGGAAGCTTTATCCCTATGGAATGTGGTACAGACACTTCTCTGGAGAGGAAAACATTCCCTGTGTGCCAAACCAGGAACAAACACTTCCCTCCTGCCAGGAAAGCAGGGAAGAGGTGAGAACCTCTCAAAGAGGATGGACACAGGATCAGGAACAGCTGGAGCTGGGTTGTAGAGGGTTAGGTGTGGTAGGAAAGGCTCTTCCTCCAGAGGGTGCTGGGCACTGGAACAGCTCCCCAGGGAATGGGCACGGCTCCAGAGCCCCAGGAATGTCTGGACAACACTGGGACTGTTGGGCTGTCTGGGCAGTTGGACCAATGACCCTGTGAGTCCAGTTCAGGACATTCCCTGATCCTACTGAGAACCCAGCCAGCCCCAGGCAAGGTCCTGCTGTGCCCACACCACGGGCCAGGGTAGGAAAAGCACCTGGAGCACAGCTTGGATCAGATCCAACTCCACACAATCCCGGAGAAGGAGAGGCTGCTTTCAGCTGGAACTGCTGTGCCTTCCCTCACTCTCTGCTTCCCACCAAGCCACAGCTAGGCCATTCCCAGGCACACAGAGTGCATTTATCAGAATTAATGCACTTACCGGAACTAATGCATTTATCAAGCTGAAATGTATCAAAATTAACTGTGTTTGTCAAAGTGAATGCATTTATCGAAATTAACTGCATTAATCAGAATTAATGCATTTATCAAAATCAACCGTATTTATCAGAATTAATGCAATTATCAGAATTAACACATTTCTCAGAATGAGCTTCTTCCAACAAACAGACCCTGGGTTAACTCCTGCCCTAATTCCAGGGAATTCTGCAATCCCAGTGGTTTCCCAGCCCCAGGCCCCCAGGAGCTGCTGCTGGCTGAGCACACCCAGGGATGACCCCAAACTGTCACCAAGCATCACTGAAGGAAACTCCTGATCCTGAGTCAGGTGCACAAACCCAGGGACTCAGGTAAAAAACACGAGGAAATCCATGGAAGAGTATGAGGAAAAACCTCAGAATCTTAGAACTGAGTAAAATCTCTGTGGATTCAGCAGATGCTGACTGGGCTGGGCAGCAGCTCATCCCCTGTGATTGGAGCTAGCTGGATTGAGGATCCAACTCCTGCAAACCTGCACAATCCCTGGATCTGCTCCAGCCTTTCTGGTGCTTTTATCACTGAATGCCTTTGATACCGAGGGGAAAAGGAGAATCTGAGTGGGTTAAACCTTCCCCCCATGGCTGCAGGAGGATCCCATGGGAGCCTTCACTCTGCTTTACTGAGCGATCCCACCCAGATCCTGCCCTGGGTCAGATCCCAGATCATGGACAGAGATGCTCCTGTGACACTGGAGTGGCCCAAAGACAGGGACAGAGATGCTCCTGTGACACTGGAGTGGCCCAAAGACAGGGACAGAGATGCTCCTGTGACACTGGAGTGGCCCAAAGACAGGGACAGAGATGCTCCTGTGACACTGGAGTGGCCCAAAGACAGGGACAGAGATGCTCCTGTGACACTGGAGTGCCCAAAGGACAGGGACAGAAATGCTCCTGTAACACTGGAGTGCCCAAAGGACAGGGACAGAGATGCTCCTGTGACACTGGAGTGCCCAAAGGACAGGGACAGAAATGCTCCTGTAACACTGGAGTGCCCAAAGGACAGGGACAGAGATGCTCCTGTGACACTGGAGTGCCCAAAGGACAGGGACAGAAATGCTCCTGTAACACTGGAGTGCCCAAAGGACAGGGACAGAGATGCTCCTGTAACACTGGAGTGGCCCAAAGGAGCCCCAACTCTTTCTTGGAATAACCCTGTGCTAAATATGTCCCTCAGCCCCGCTGTTCCACGCCAGGGACCTGCTCCCAGGGGACACCAGGACATGAAGCCCACAGGAGAAGGGACACTGGAACCACGTGGAGCCGTCCCAGGGGCCATCCCATCCCAGGGGCCATCCCAGCCCACGCAGATCCCTTCCCACCTGGAGGGAGCTGCCCTGTCCTTGCCGGGCTCCTGTGCCGTGGATTCCGTGCCAGCCTTGGCCTTGTCGTCGTCGTCGTCGTCGCTCTCGGAGCTGCCCGAGGAGCTGCTGTCCAAGGCCACCAGCGGTGCCTTCCGTGTCCCACACGCGTTCCACACACAGGGAGAGGCAGCAGTGCTGGCTGGGGGAGGAACAGCCCACACTGGAACCTCGGGAAAGCTCCCTGGACCGGCCCGAGGGGTCAAACAGGGCCTGCAGCCGCTGCAGATGGTCTGGGAGTCGTGGGATGGGGTGGGTGGGAAGGATCTCAAAGCCCACCCAGCGCCACCATGGGCGGGGATACCTTCCACTGTCCCAGAGTGCTCCCAGCCCCGTCCAGCCTGGCCTGGGACACTTCCAGGGATAAATGAAGTGTGCCTGTGATATCAGCTCCAACCCACTGCAGCTCCATCCCTTCCCTGCTGCCATTGTCCCAACAAACCCTGGGGATCTCTGCCTTTGTTTCATTCACTGATCCCGCAGGGAATGCGCAGGGCAGGGGCCCTGCAGGGAGGCTCCTCCTGCCCCAGGGGCTCCATGCAGAGTTCCCAGGGGCTGAGAGCTCCCCGTGTGCCCTGTGTCACTCACAGTTCTTGTCCTGGCCCTGCGCCGGGGTCCCGTCGGTGCCGCCGCTCTCGGTGTCCACGGGGGAGCTGCAGCGAGGGCCGGACTCGGAGCTGGGGAGGGAAGAGCCCTGAGCACGGAGCCAGGATCCCCCCAGAGCCTCCCAACAGCCCCAGGAGCAGCCACCGGCCCTGCTCTTCCTTCCCATCGATGTTGTGAATTTCTCTAAATCTTATTTCCTGGTTCTCTACTCCAGTGAGGACACACAAAGCGGAGCTGTGTCCCACCCCAGTCAGGAGCACTGCGAAGCAGTGGGAAGCACAAAGGAGCCCTGATCCAGGATCATCAGACAGCATTAAACAATAAAAGGGAAGCGATGGGAAGGGGAAGAAGAAAGGATTACAGCCAGGCACTCCTTCAAAACATATCCCAAATATTCCCCCATTCCCAAGCCCCCAGGGAGCTGGAATTCTGTGGCTCTTACCAGCAGAAAGGCTGGAAGTCTGTGAACTTGGCCCAGCCCTTCTCCTCTGGGGCGCTGCTCTGCGGGGCGGCCGAGTCCCACACGCTGGAGCCCACGTCCATGGCCACGGGCGGCGTGGGGCCCGCGGGCTCGAACACGGCCGTCCAGCCAGCCCCTAGGGACACCACAGCCTGGGTGCCAGCCCGGCCTCAGCCGGACAGGAGCACCCCAGCGACAGAGCAGGATGCCAGGGACATCCCAGGGCCACGCCAGGGACCCCAGGGACACAGTAACCCAGCCCAGGAACATCCTACAGATCCCAGGGACATCCCAGGGACACAGCAACCCAGGCCAGGAACAGCCCAGGGATCCCAGGGACATCCCAGGGACGTCCCAGGGACACGCCAGGGACCCCAGGGACACAGTAACCCAGCCCAGGAACAGCCCTGGGATCCCAGGGACATCCCAGGGACACAGCAACCCAGCCCAGGAACACCCCTGGGATCCCAGGGACTCAGGGACCCATCCCAGGAACATCCCAGGGACAGGCTAGGGACACAGCAACCCAGCCCAGGAACATCCTTGGGATCCCAGGGGCATCCCAGGGCCATCCCAATGCATCCCAGGAACACCCCTGGGATCCCAGGGACACAGGGGACCCATCTCAGGCCCCCCCTTCCACACACACTGTGTTCCACAGAAATCCCTCTGCAGATGTTTATCCCCAGGAGAGGGATCCATGGAGACAAATGACACCGTGGGTGGCTTCATCCCCCAAGCCAGTGATTCCCAGCTCCAAGTCCCTCAGTTCCCTGCCAAAAGGTCCCATCTCCATCTCTGATGGTTGGGTTTCAAGTAAAGAACTGATCAATGGATTCCAGTATTTAAGATTCTAAAAATCACCCATTGCTTTTTTCACAGTCCTGAACAATTCCTCCTCCAGAACCTCCTTCCACTTCTAGTCCCACTTCCTACTTGCAATCCTACAAATCCCACCTGTGGAATACCATTTTGCCTTAGCTTTCCCCAGGGGAGAGGGACGACTGCAGATCTCTACAGGAACAGAACCAGGCAGGAGAGCCCCCCAAGGCTGCATCCCCAAAACTTATCCCAGATTCCAACTGAATCTGCAGAGGCTGACTGGGCTGCCACACACAGAGCCCACTGGGACTGGGAGGTTCATACTGGTTCCTCCCAGTGGACTGGAATTATCTGACACTTCCAAAGGGGTGCAGAGAGCAAGAACCTGGGATAACCCTGCCTGGTGCTCACAGGGACAACACAAAGGCAGCACCCAGAGAAAAAAAATTGTATAGAACTCAAAAAAGCTTGGAAAAATGGATGGTTGGGAAAATGTTTTCTCCCTTGGAATTGTTCTGCTGACAGCACCATGTGAGTCCAGCATTCCCATGGTGTCATTTACACAGAGAGTTGTGAAAACCCCTGAAGGGAGCAGACAAGACGGAAAATGACAATATATAGGGGCCTGGAGGGACAGGACACAGGGAATGGCTTGAGCCCCAGGTTTAGATGGGATCTTAGGAAGGAATTCCTGTCTGGGAGGGTGTTCCTGGGCTGGGCTGGAATTGCCAGAGCAGCTGGGGCTGCCCCTCCATCCCCAGCAGTGCCCCAGGCCACGCTGGACACTGGGGCTGGAGCAGCCTGGGACAGTGGCAGGTGTCCCTGCCATGACAGGGTGGCACTGGAGGGGCTCTGGGGTCCCTTCCCACCCAAACCCATTCCTGGGATTCCAGGAAAAGCCTGTCCCTCTGCACTCCTGCTCCAGTCACTGTAGGGATGGGTTTGCCGCTGGAAAAGCAGGAGAACAGGCAGGGATGGGGGTGTGGAGGCACCTGGCAAAGGTGGGCACACAACTCCTGTCCTGGGATGGGAGGAGTTCAGGTCACATCCCTGCACTGCTGCTTTGACTGGGATTTGCACTGAAGGAGCTGGGATTCAGGGAGCCACAGAACCACGGAATGGCTTGGGTGTGAGGGGACCTTACAGCTCCTCTCATTCCAAGCCCTGCCATGGGCAGGGACCCTTTCCCTGCGATTCTCCCTGTGGGGCTGCCTGACACAAGGGCTCTTCTGGGGCAGGGCTGCAGCTCCAGAGACTCCAGAGGCACAAAGGGAGCCCTGCCATTCCCGTTTCCCCCGGCCAGGAGGAACTGGCAGTGTGTGAGTGCTGCTGTGATCCTGCAGCCCCAGGGATGCGCTCCCAGCCCCGGTACCTTGGCAGGAGTCCGACTCCTTCTGCTCCGGGGTGCTGCCCTTGTGTGGGGAGGGGGGCGGCGGCCGCTCCTCCTCCTCCTCCGAGTCCACGCTGCCGTCGTGGTCCCCGTTCTCCAGGTCACTCTTGGAGCTCTCTGACGTCTGTGAGGCTCCAAACCTGAACGGGAACTGGGAATGAGCCACGCCTGGATCCCTCAGCTCCTCCTCCCCGTCCGCTGGGGAAACAGCCCAGAGCCTTTGCCAGGGTTGCCTCTCCCAAAACATTTCCCCCAGCTGCTCAGGGCAATTGTGGGTGCCCAGAGGGATTCCCCCAGATTCCCACGGGCTTTGCTGGAGGTGCAGGACAGAGCCAGGGCTGGGGACACCACACAAACCAGTGCTCAGAGAGGGGACAGACACTGGTGTGGAGCCCACCCTGTGCCCAGGCAGGACCTGAGGCTGCTGATGCTTGGCAAGGACACAGCAAAGTCTTGGATGTTTTCCCTGTTTCCTTTGATCACATTGCAGATTGGGAATTCTGGAAATAACTTTATTTTAATGAGTGGCTCTGTCAAAGGGATGAAAAATTATTTCAAAGCCCAAGATGCCCCTGGGAAGCCTCTTGTTCTCACTTCTCTGATTTGAATGTTCTGAGAAAGAATGTTCTGCCCACTCCCCTCAGTCTCACCTCCTCCTCCTCCTCCTCTCCAAGGATGAGAGAAGGAGCAAATTCCAAGTGTTTCACACTAGGGGTGGGGGTTTTTAATGTGTGTGATGGAAGACTCATTAATTAGGTGTCCCCACTGTTAATGAATTCCCTTGAACTGGATCTGTCTCCAGTTCAGGAGAACCCCCAGCACAAGTGGCAGGGAAAGTGCTCAGGGTTGTGTCAGACAAAACCTCACAGCCCCAAAATGACACAAAACCCAAGGAATTCCTCCTGGCCTGGACTGAAATGTGCAGATTCCCAGCAGCAGGGGGAAAATCAGAGTTCTGCTTTCACCTTACCGTGTCCTGGACTTGACCTGGGTTGTGTAGGAGATGTCCTTCTCCTCCCAGATGTCCTCCTCCTCCTCATTGTCATCGAACTGCTGGATGCGCTCGTTGCAGCAGGCCTCGAACAGGGAGGCGTTGGGCTGCAGGACCAAAGGGAAATCACATTCCACAGGTTCTCTGGAGACACTGCTTTAAGCCCAATTCTCAGGGCTGACCAAATCCGGCTTTGCTCAGGAGCTGGGATCACCTGGGACCACCTGGGATCACCACAGTCCAGCTGCTGCTTTGCTTTGGGGCAATAAACCAGGAAAGGCCAGGAACAGCCTGGCAATGTTTAGATCCATGAGAAATCCATCTCTGCCTATGCTTCCCTAATCTGTGTCTGGAAAGATGATCTAAAGCTGTGAGAGCTGGGGGGGCTCACCTGGACAGGAGAAGGATCCAGAGAGCTCAGAGCCCCTGGCAGGGCCTGCAGGGGCTCCAGGAGAGCTGCAGAGGGACTGGGGCCAAGGCCTGCAGGGACAGCACCCAGGGAATGGCTCCCAGTGCCAGAGGGCAGCCATGGATGGGATCTTGGCAATGAGGAATTCCTGGCTGGGCTGGAATTGCCAGAGCAGCTGGGGCTGCGCCCCTGCATCCCTGGCAGTGCCCAAGGCCAGGCTGGGCACTGGGGCTGGAGCAGCCTGGGACAGTGGCAGGTGTCCCTGCCATGGTGGCACTGCAGGGGCTCTGGGGTCCCTTCCCACTCAAATCACCCCAGGATTCCATGATTCTAAGAACAGACTGGCACTGTAGGGTGGGAGGAAGATTCCCTCTGTGCCAGGGGTGCTGCCTCAGAGGGAACATTTCCTGGTGGGAAGCCCTGGGGGCCAGCAGTGCCTGGCTCTCAGGCCCCTCTGCAGTGCCCAAACCCCCCAAAGCCCTGCTGTGTCACCATGCAAGCAGCACACTGAGCCCAGCCCCAGCCCAGAGCCCCACTCACGCTGTCGTCGTCGGCATCGATGTTGAAGTTGATCTCGGCGATGCGGTCAAAGGGAGCGCTGGGAGGGAGGAGGGAGGGAAGAGCCTCAGGGGTGGCTCCCAGGAGCCCGTGCTTCCCAAAGGGACAGCAGCAGGGCCAGAGCCACCCCTGGGCTGCGATCCCGGCACAGCCACTCCTGCCCACCGTGTCTCCTCACCGAGGGAAGGGTTATTCCAGCCTAGAACGTTCCCTGCCCATGGCAGGGGGGCACTGGAGGGGATTCCTGGGGGGCAGCTGGGGGGGTCGGGGCTGTGCTCCAGGGACAGGAGGAGAGGGAATGGCCTCAGGCTGGGCCAGGGCAGCTCAGGGTGGAATCAACAGGAATTTCCCCACGGAAAGGGGTTCGGGTCTTGGAAGGGGAAATTTGGAGTCCTCATCCCTGGAGGTGTCCAAGGAATTCCTGGAGGTGGCACTCAGTGCCTGGGCTGGGGACAAGGTGGGCACTGGGCACAGCTGGGACTGGATGGGGTGGGAGGGCTTTTCCAGCCTCAGGGATCCTGGCGTTCTGTGAATCTCAGTCTCAAAGCCCAAGGTGTGCTGTTCTGTGAATATCCCACCATGTGAATATCCCAGATGACCCAATTTCCAGACCAAGCCAGGGGAGCCCCTGGTGGGAACAGCAGAGGGAGCTGCAGGCCCAGAAATTCCCAATTCCCAGAGTTTGGATTCAGGAAGAGTTCACTCTCCCTACTCATGGATCTGTAGCTTTTCCAGTGTCATTTTCTTTGAAAGACTCTCCCGCAATAGGAGTTCAATACTCCTGCAATCTCAGGGACACTGACACAAGACTGATAGTCCTTAAATATTCCAATTCACTTCCAGCCCAGCGTCCACTACCTGGAAACAGCTGGCAGGGAGCACCACTCCCAGAATATTCCTGGTTTTGCAGGACATTCTCCTTTTCCAATCACAAACAGAGCTACAAGATGCCAGGCAGACTTTTTCCAGTTTCATGTTCATTTTACACCTGGCACAAGGCCCCTGGGGCAGCTCCACAGGGATTTAACTCCTCCCTGCCCCTCACTCACACTGGGGCTGTATTTGCCAGCAGTGAAAAGTCTTTATTTTATTTTTATTTTATTTATTTTATTTTATTTTATAAATATTCATGTGTAGAACAGAATAATTTCTCTTCATCTCAACTCTGATTCTATTCCAGAACTTTTTGGCCTTATCAAGTTTCTGACATCTCTGAGGCTCAGGAAAAACCCTGGATGGGAAGGGCAGAGGTGCTGCCTTGGACCCAAGGAACTCCTGGGATGGAGACAAACCCAGGAGCACTGGGATCCCCTGGAGCACTGCTCTGTCCATAATTGGTTCCAGTTTCAGGACTGTTATGGCCACTGGGATAATCCCAGTGCCAGGTACATTTCTAAGGAGAGAGGATGAGCTGCAGCTTTAACGGGATTAAAGGAATTCTGTAGAAGCAGTGAATTTCGAGCTCTGGATTCAGCAAGTTGTGTAACACTGAATCCCCCTCCCTGTCTCCCTGAACTGCCACTGCTCCTGATCATCCCTGCTCCCTTCCTCAGGAGAGGGAAAATGGCTGCATTTTCCATGGATTCCATCAGAGCACTGTCTCTTCACTCCTCCTTCCAATAAGGATTTAATTTCTTGGAAAAGATCTGTTTAACTGCCCAGAGTTTGCTCTCATGCTTTGTCTTTAAACTCATTCCAGACCAGGGCTGGACAACAGTTGCCTGCTTTATTTCAAATATCCCTCTTTGAAATGAAGGAATACTTTTCCTTGCTTCTCCACCTGGCTCTGGAGATCGGGCTGGGCTCCTGGAAAACAAGGAGCTGTTTACAACCTGAGGAGGGATAACAAGGCTCATTTGTAAACCTGAAGCAGAGGGAGGATGGGATGCAAAGAGGCTGAAATGCCAATCAACCCCAGACTCACTCGGTGCTGTCACCAAACACCCCCAGACTCACTTGATGTTGTCATCCTGGTCTGCAAACTCCTCGTCGTTGAAGCCAAACTGATCCACAAAATTGGCCGTCATCTGCTGGATCTGATACTCGGAGAAGGCCTGGGAAGGGATCCCAAAAAATCCATCAGTAGGGTGCTCAGAGACATTCCAGAAACAGTCAGTGGAGCTCCTCCAGGAAAGCACTAAAATCCCAGGGAAGAGTGTGAAATCCTCACTCTGACCCTTTCCCAGAGCAGGGTCACACAGAGCTCTGGGATTCTCACCCTGATGCCTCCTGCCCTGCTCCCAGGTAGATCCCAGGCCATGGAACTGCTCTGGGAAAGCCCAAAGGAGCTGAACACAGACTGGGAGCAGAGTTCAAGAAAGCTGCTCCACACCAGGATGGACCAAAGGCAACTGGAGCAGCAAACAGTGAATAGTGAAGATGTTCCCAACTCACCTGCTGGAGAGTGAGCTCGTTGGGAAAAGCACTTTCAAGGTCCTCATCCTCGCTGGAGGAGTGCAGGTGGTGGGTGCTCACCTGGGAAAGCACAAACCAGTCAGGGAACCAGGGAAAGCTGGAAAAGCTCCAATGTTTCAGTTCCACCAAAGCCCAAACTCCTGCCCAGGCAGGAGCTGTCCCAAGGAATCCCAGGGACCAGCTCAGCACCACACATCAGCTCTGCTGAAGGACTGTTATGAAACATGTTTATGGAAATGCTTTCTACTCTGCCTTGAAGCATTCTTCAGCAAAAGAAGGAAAATGAGAAAAACCAGGACTATCCCTTTCTTCTGTTAGGGGAAGCCCAGCAGGCACTGGAGTGACCAACTCACCAAATCCACCGTGTTTCTCCGGTTTGTCTCCGTCAGCGTCTCCTCCACGAAACTCTCCCACCTGCCCCTGCAGTCCTCAGGCAACTCTGGAATGAGAGAGACACAGAAACCATGGGAGTTCTGAGCCAGCTGAACTCCCTGGGGACTCACCTGGGCTAAGGGATCACAGCTTCTCTCACCTTGCTGGGAACAGCCCTGAGCAGGGCTCCAGCTGCGCTTGGGTCTTCCCTTTTCTCCAGGGGAGTTGGGGTGCCCTCCCATCCCTCCCAGCCCAGCACAACTGGGAGCACAAAGGTGAGCAGAACTTGAGGGTTGAGGCAGGGAAATGGAGAAATTATAAAAGGAGGAAAGAGAAGAAGATTGTGCCCCCAGATTGTCAGTGCCCGGCTGTGCCCCGTCCCAGCCCAGCAGGGGCCGAGCAGTGGGGAAGGAAAATGTGGAAAATGGAAAATCTTCCTTCCTCCCACCCAAAGCCATGGGATAAAACCAGTTCTCCAAGTGGATCCAGTGAGGGCATGATGGACACAGCCTGGAAATGGGAATATCCCTGATGAGCACATCCGGGGCCTCTGGGGACACTTAACCTCGTGTCTCTTTCCTCAGTCATGGAATCATGACTGAACGGGTTGGGTAGGAAGCCCATTCAGTGCCACCCCTGCCATGACAGGGACTCCTCCCACTGTCCAATCTTAACCTCACTGTGTGAAAACCATGAACAACCAAATGGGGTCTCATCATACTTTAAACGATGGGATATTGTGGGATTTCCAATACTTTGGAACACTTTCCAATGGGAAAGGATCGTGAGGAAATATCTGCAGTGAACCCTCCCAGGAGCTCCCAAGGGTTATTTTTCCCTGGAGAGCAGTGAAAAGTGAAGGAGGAGGAGGAAGAGGAGAAGGAGAAGGCTGAAGAGGAGGAGCAGGTGGTACCTTTGATGAAGTCACTGATCTGGGCCTGCATGGGCCCCTTCTCCATGTTGTGCACCACGGCGTTGGCGATGCGGGTCAGGTGCCCCATGTTCCCTCTCCTCCTGCCGCCCTCTGCCCTGGAACAGAGAGCAGCTGCTACCCACGGAGCCGGGACACCCTCGGAGCCGGGACAGCCTTGGAGCCGGGACACCCTCGGAGCCGGGACACCCTCAGAGCTGGGACACCCTCAGAGCCGGGACACCCTCAGAGCTGGGACACCCTCGGAGCTGGGACACCCTCGGAGCCGGGACACCCTCAGAGCCGGGACACCCTCGGAGCTGGGACACCCTCAGAGCTGGGACACCCTCGGAGCCGGGACACCCTCAGAGCCAGGACACCCTCAGAGCCGGGACACCCTCGGAACTGGGACACCCTCAGAGCTGGGACACCCTCGGAGCCGGGACACCCTCAGAGCTGGGACACCCTCGGAGCCGGGACACCCTCGGAGCTGGGACACCCTCGGAGCTGGGACACCCTCGGAGCCGGGACACCCTCAGAGCCGGGACACCCTCGGAGCCGGGACACCCTCAGAGCCGGGATACCCTCAGAGCCAGGACACCTCCGGAGCTGGGACACCCTCGGAGCTGGGACACCCTCAGAGCCGGGACACCCTCAGAGCCAGGACACCTCCGGAGCTGGGACACCCTCGGAGCTGGGACACCCTCAGAGCCGGGACACCCTCAGAGCTGGGACACCCTCAGAGCTGGGACACCCTCAGAGCTGGGACACCCTCAGAGCCGGGACACCCTCAGAGCTGGGACACCCTCGGAGCTGGGACACCCTCGGAGCTGGGACACCCTCAGAGCCGGGACACCCTCAGAGCTGGGACACCCTCAGAGCTGGGACACCCTCAGAGCTGGGATACCCATGGAGTCGGCATACCCACAGAGCCGGGATATCAAAGGAGCCGAGACACCCATGGAGCTGGGATGGGATGCCCATGGAGCTGGGATAACCACAGAGCCAGGACAGAGCCCTGGGAATGGCCCCAGAATTCCTGCCCCAGTGGTCACAGCATTCCTGCCCCAACGCCCACAGAATTCCAGCCCCACACAGGGATCAGCCCTGCTCTGGCAGGATGGGGTGAGTTCGCCCCCAGCACAGGGACCTTCCTTCATTTGGCCTTGTTCCCTCCTGATCCCTCCTCCTGCTCAGGTAACACAGGAGGGGCTCCAAACAAGGAGCTAAACATGGAAAAGATGCAGGAATAAATCTGATTGTAATTCCCAGGGAAGAAAACTCCCAAAGTTAAGGATCTACAGCACGGCTACTGGCAGAGCTCCAGGGTGGGACTGGGATTGCAACAGTGACTCCCCCAGAACAGAAGACATTCCCATCCAAGCATGGGATTCCCCCTGGGATAAAACCAGATCCCAACACAGAGCCCGAGCAGCCCTGAGTCCCTGCTCTGGCTCCTCACTGCTTCCCTTCCTGCAGAGTGAAGCTGTGCTCCAAACCAGCCCAGGGAATGGTTTGGGTGGGAAGGGACCCCAGAGCCCCTGCAGTGCCACCCCTGCCATGGCAGGGACACCTGCCACTGTCCCAGGCTGCTCCAGCCCCAGTGTCCAGCCTGGCCTGGGCACTGCCAGGGATGCAGAGGCAGTCCCTGCTGGCCTCCATCTGCCCACTGAGAGCAGCCAAGGACCTTCCTGGAAACTCCACCTTCCCAAAGCCCCAGCTGAGATTCCTCTGCTTAAATCCCTATTTTTTTCCTTCCACTCAGATTCTTTCCAGTGTGGTGGTGACTGGAACTCTGGCAGGAAATAGGGATGAGCTCTGGCTCCTTTCTGGTTTAATCAGGACAACTCCAAAGCAGCACCCAGGGATATTTTTGGTCCTACAGAACTGGGCAAGGAAATGCCCAGCAAAATTCCTTATGTGGACAAGAGGCTGTAAAAAGAACCAAAAACCCAAAACCCCAAACCACACCAACAAAAAAAAAAAAGTAATCCAGATCTCAATCCACCAATTATGGCCTAAACAATTCCAGTGGGACTCCAAAGCCCTTGGAAGCCACCAGGAGCTCAAAATAGAGAGGGAGGACCAAACACCGAGCTGGACACGGAAACTGAAGTCTCTGGAATATTTCCACTTTAATGTTTTAGTTCTTTTAGGATATTTAGATCTTATCAGCCCAATCAACACAAAATCCAAGGGGTTTATAAAGCTAAAATAGGAAATCAGGCCACAAACG
This sequence comes from Calcarius lapponicus, assembly GCA_039654755.1. Taxonomy (NCBI): domain Eukaryota; kingdom Metazoa; phylum Chordata; class Aves; order Passeriformes; family Fringillidae; genus Calcarius; species Calcarius lapponicus. The sequence continues at coordinate 19,365,339 of CM077463.1, forward strand.
CTTGGCCACCCCAACTTCCAACAGTTTTCCGGGAAGAATAAAATTGTACGTTTAAAACAAACAAACAAAAAAATTAAAAAGTGAATATTCCATGGGATTCCCTGAGAAAGCAGGAAAGCAGAAGACTGAATGTTTGGGGTGAGGTGTTGGAAACATCCATAAAACCCATCATGCCTTCAAATCCCGCCCAAAATTTGGGAATTTGGTTTGTCAGCATGCAAACCACCCCAGTTCCAAATCCCAACCAAAATCCAAGTCTGTTTGGACACCATCAAAATGGAAATTCTCCAAGAATATTCCAAAGTCAATGTGCAGCCCCAGGCCAGCAATTCCTTACTGGATTTTGTCATTGGCTTCCCAGGCGTCCAATATCCTCTGCACCAGGCAGCACTTCTGGAACAGCTGTGGGGAGAAAGGGAGGATATTCAGGATTTTCCAGAGGAGAACTGTGGATGTCCTGCTCCTTCCCCTGCCCAAGAGCCCAGTTCCTTCCTGGTTATTCCCCAGAGGATCCCAGCATAGCAGCAACACCTGGAGCATCCCCAGGCTGCTCCTGAGCCTCCCAGCAGCAGGAATTACAGCACTGCTGGCATTTTCCAGCCACCACACTGAGGCCTGGCCACTAACAGCTGGAATGGTCTTGGTTAATTTTTTTGTCCAGAATTTGTAGTAGTTTTTACTTTAAAAATGGAATTTTAATAATAAATGGAGTTAATTTTAATAAACACCAAGGGATTCACAGGGTCATTAAATAAGGGGAGTTTTAATGGGATGCTGCAAATAAAGGCACAAAAGCAACCACAGCTCCATGAGAACCACTATAAATGATAATAAGTAATAACAAAGCCCACTAAAAATAGATAAAAATAATAAAAAACCCACTACAAATGACAATAAATAATAATAAAACACACTAAAAATAGATAATAATAAAGCCTACTAAAATTTGATAATAAATAATGAAAAAAAAATTTAAAAGGTAATAAATTATAACAAAACCCACTAAAATTACATATAAAAATCAATAATAATAAAAAATCTACATTGAGACAAGTGCCTGCTCTGGAACAGACCATCCCAGAGATGCCCTGGTGGCCCCAGCCCCACTTCAAGGACCCTGGTGATCCCAATCTGATCCCAGAGATCCCTGGTGGCCCCAGCCCTGTCTCAGAGATCCCTGGTGACCCCAGCCCCATCCCAAGGACCCCGGTGATCCCAATCTGATCCCAGAGATCCCTGGTGGCCCCAGCCCCACCCCAAGGACCCTGGTGACCCCAGCCCCATCTCAGAGATCCCTGGTGATCCCAACCTGATCCCAGAGATCCCTGGTGGCCCCAGCCCCGTCTCAGAGATCCCTGGTGACCCCAGCCCCAGCCCAGAGATCCCTGGTGGCCCCAGCCCCAGCCCAAGGACCCTGGTGATCCCAATGTGATCCCAGAGATCCCTGGTGGCCCCAGCCCCGGCCCAGCTCTCACGTGGGTGACCATGACGTTCTCGGTGGCTCCGGCAGGGGGGCTGCGTGGGCTCTGCAGGCTCCGCGGGCTCCGGGGCCGCGCTCCCGCTCGGAGCCTCCTCTTTGCTGCCCGGCTCCCCCGGGCTGGGCTTCCCCTCGTGCACCGAGTGGGACAGGATGGCTGCTATGGACAGCTCCACTTGGAAATGCAAAAAGTTATTCCACGTGTATTTAAAAAATAAATCCTGGAGGAGAAATGAGATACGGAAGAGTTTACTCAGGATAAATTTTCCTGGTTTTAATGATATCAGGGATCTTTAAGGATCCTCCCAATTCCACCCATCCCAGGATTCTGGGACTCTGGGATATTAAATTGTTGCCCAAGCTGTTGTTTGATCAAGCAATTCCACTCAGTTTTCCTGCTACATGCCAGCACCCAGCGCAGGCTGGGCTCTGCATTCCCAGGGCGCTCAGTCTGCTGGGAAATCAGTGAATATTCCCAGTAAATGGAGCACTTAGGAATCCTCTCACACAGCACTCACAGCACAGACACACTGAATTAAACAACTTAACTCTGCTGGGACTCAATGAAGCCTAGGAAAAACAGGAACTAAACCACTGCTAAGGGTGGAATTAATTCTCTTACGGCTGCCCAGGTTCTGCAAGGCTTTTTCCAGCCTCAGGGATCCTGGCAGAAAATTAATCTCTCATCATTCCAGGAGCTCACACACACAGCACAGACTGTTTCACACCTTCTCCACTGAACTGACATGGAATTGGAAGCGTGAGGCTCAGTCCAAAACCCCAAACAGTCGGATTTGGATCACAAAAGCTCCTCCAGTGATCTGCTCCTCGCTGGAGCAGGTAAGGGAAACGTCACGACTTTGGCGCCCTGGCGCAAGCCCTGCACAGAAGGGATCCAGGGCCCATCCCCGGTGCCCCCGGACACTCACAAGTAACAAGTCCATGGTGCCGAGCCTGCAGAGCTCGTGGTTGATGCTGGGCGTGTTGGCGTGCAGCAGCGCCGCGATCAGCCGCGAGCCGTGCAGCCGCGCGTTCCCCAGCGGCTCCTCCAGCACCCCCAGCGTGGTCAGGATCGCCGGTTTCTGAGGGCAGGGAGGGCAGTCAGGGCAGGGCAACGTTCCCACAGCACACCTGGGTTCTACAGGGCCGTAAATCCAACCGTGGGAATTCCGCCTCACCAGGGGCAAGAGCTTCCCATGGAGGGGACAGAGCCCTGGAACCCTGCACTGCCCAGAGAGGGCCTGAGTCCCCCACTCTGCAGACATCCCCATCCCAGCTAGATGTGTCCCTGTGTCACCTGCTCCAGGTGACCCTGCCCTGCATGGAGTAGCACTGGATGATCCCTAACAACCCCAGCTGTTCTGGAATTCTCAGATTTAACAGAACCCACCCACTTCAGGAACATTCTCAGCAGGGAAACCTACACCACCTTCCCAAGAGGATGGTTCTGGGGCCACTGGGAGATTTAACTTCCAAATCAGAAGATTAAAATCCAGCTATCCACTGAAAGTTTCTTCCTCTCCATCCCTTCCCATCTCCACTCAATCCCCCAGTCCCAAAGATCTCCCTGAACACAACTCTCAGACTCCTGCTGCTCATCCCTGCATGCCTCAGTTACAGGATTTGGTGTGGACTTCCCCCCCTGGCCACGGGTCCGTGCTGGAGCTCTCTGGAGTCCCGGGGGTGCTGGCAGTACCTTGGGCGGGCACAGCAGCAGCTGGTGGAAGTCCTTGAGCCGGGGCTCGATGCCGTGTAAGATGCTGCTGTTGACAGTGTAAGACCTCTCGAATCCCTGAGTGTATGAGTCCATCAGGCCTTCCACTCTGAGGGAACACCGGGATTCACGTGGAGTCACTCACCATTCCCTCTTCCCATTCTGAACAACCAAGTGATACCAGTGTCCTCAAGGTCCCTCCCAACCCAGTCCGTCCTGGGATTCTGGGACTTTATGAAATTAAACCAGCACCCAACCTGGTGTTTAATCAGCAATTCCACTAAAACCATTTTCCTTCTACACTTCCTGCATTACATCTTCCTTCTCCTGGGGCCCAGAACTGCCAAAGAAAACAGCTCAGCAAGAGTTACCTAACAAATGTTTGTTCCTCCCACTGTCCCAGGCTGCTCCCATCCCCAGTGTCCAGCCTGGCCTTGGATACTGCCAGGGACCCAGGGGCAGCAGGGCCTGCCCACACTCCTAGCCAGGAATTCCCTCCCAATATCCCATCTAAGACTCCCTTCTTCCAGCCTGAAGCCATTCCCTGTGTCTGGGCAGTGCCTTTCCCTTTCTGCCCCCAGCCCAGCCTGGAGCCCCCGGTGATCCTGGTGATCCCAGTGATCTTGGTAATCCTAGTGATCCTAGGGATCCCGGTAATCCCAGTGGTCCTGGTAATCCCAGTGATCCCAGTGATCCTGGTAATCCCAGTGATCCTGGTAATCCCAGTGATCCCAGTGATCCTGGTAATCCCAGTGGTCCTGGTAATCCCAGTGATCCCAGGGATCCTGGTAATCCTGGCAATCCCAGGGATCCTAGCAATCCCAGTGATCCTGGTAATCCCAGTGATCCCAGTGATCCTGGTAATCCCAGTGATCCCAGGGAACCCGGAAATCCCAGTGGTCCTGGTAATCCCAGTGATCCCAGGGATCCTGGTAATCCCAGTGATCCTGGTAATCCCGGTAATCCCAGTGACCCTGGTAATCCCAGTGATCCCAGGGATCCTGGTAATCCTGGCAATCCCAGTGATCCCAGCGATCCCGGTGATCCCGATAATCCTGGCGATCCTAGTGACCCTGGTAATCCCGGCAATCTCAGCGATCCCAGTGATCCCGGCAATCCCGGCGGTCCCGGCGGTCCCGGCTCACCCGGAGCGCCGCGTTTCCAGCAGCGTCAGGAGCACCTGGGTTCCGTTGACGATGCAGGTCTCGCTCTGCTCCCCGTCGAACATGTTCCTGAGGAGCTGCTCCACGCACTCCTGCCTGGGGACACAGGGCCGGCTCACACGGGGCAGGCACCGTCTGGGCAGCCACTGGGAAGATCCCACTCTTCCCACTGCTCTGTGCCACACCGAGGAATGCCGGGTGGCAGGGACAGGAGGCTGAGGCCAGCCCTGCTCCCCAGCTCACACAATCACACAATCCCTGGCTTGGGAGAGACCTTCAATGTCATCGAGTCCAGCCCAGCCCCAACCCTCAGGCAGCCCCTGGCACCCAGTGCCACAGCCAGGCTGGTCAAACACCCCCAGGGATGGTGACTGCACCACCTCTCCATTGCAGAACTTTCTCCCCCTTGCTGGAAAAGCTTTTTCCTGCTCTCCAACCTGAACTTCCCTTGGCTCAGCTTGAGACTGTGTCTTCTGGTTCTGTCAGTTGTTGCTTCAGTTCCTGCAGCTCCTGTCCCCCTCCACATCCCAACTCTGTCCCTCAGGGACAGCTCCCCAAAATCCAGACCTCAGGAAGTCCCTTCCCCTTCCCTGCCTTCCCCAGTCCCACGTCCAGCCAAACCCAGCATCCCTGGAGTTCACAGCCCAACCCTGACTATTTTATAACGTTCCAAAAAGTCTCCTTTCCATAAATAAAATATGAGACAAAAATGTAAAACCAGCTGAATAATTCATATGGGAGGATTATTTGAATAAGGAGCATCTAAATACCCTCTGTCAGCAGAGCAGGGGAGGCAGAGGCAGGAAAAGGAAGCAATTTTCTGTAATGAACCAAATTCCCTTTATTGCACCCAGCCAGCAGCTCCTGAACCTGGATTTGGGGCTCATTCCCTGATCCCACCTCCTTCATGCTGATCATTCATTCCTGACTCAGGGATGATAAAAGTTACCCAAAACCCAAAAGGTCACTGTAATACTTGGAAAATTGGCCAGGAAGGGTAATGAGCTTTGTGACTTTCAGCAGAAAGGGAAGAGGAGCAAAAGAACACCTTTGCCCAAAATGCTCCTTTATTTTGAGCAGGAATTCTGGAGATGGTTCCTGGAAGTGCAGAGTCCCACAGCCCTCTCCAAAACTACAAATAAAGCCTAAAATTACAAAAAAAATCTCTAAGTACCATGTCATCCATGGCCACCACCCCTGCCACTGCAGGGAATCACAGCCCTCATTAAAGGTCCTGGGATTCCTTTGAGACCCCTTCAGACCCTGAAGGTGCTGGGAGGTCCCCACACAACCCTTCCTTCTCCAGGCTGGAATTCCTTGGGTTTTTGCCTCACCCTGGATCAGGCCGGGACCTTTGGGCCCCCTGACCCCCTCTCCTGCCTCTGGACAGAGCCCCAACCCCCAGATCACTGAAGAGGCCATTCAGAGCTGCTCCAGCTCCAAAGGAACATCCCTGCTCTGTCTGCTCCCTGCAGAGCGCTCCAGGAGCCGCTCCCAGTGCACCCAGTGCCCCCAGCACGCCCAGTGCCCCCAGTACTCACGATTCCAGTGCTGTGAGAAGTGGATCTGGCTCCGGGACATCCTGGAGCTGAGTGCTCTGGTCTCTGCTCAGCCTGATGATGTCACACAGGGTCTGGGAAGCGTTGGATTGCCTCTGGAAACAGGACAGGAGCAGTGTCAGCGCCGGGGCCAAGCCAGGCTGGGATCAACCCCACTCCTGCTCCCCCTGGAGTCACTCAGGGCTGGACACTCCTGGAGCTGCAGCATCAACAGGCTTTGCGCTCAAAGGAGATTGGCCCAAATTGACCATTCAGGAGCTCAGGGGTGAGGATTCCTTGTTCTCTCCTCAATCCTGCTAATCTGCACATCTGCAACACAAACATCCCATCCTTCTTCCCAACGCTCAGCTTTCCTGCTTGAGAAAACCCTTCACCATTTAATTCCTGGGATTTAAAAGGCTTTCCAGGGGTGTTTGAGGAATGCATCCTCCGCTTCTGGCCACCAGGCAAAGCCTCTCTGGAGCTGCTGTACCTCAGCCTCTGCTCCAACAGAAATCCATGGGCATATTTCCACTTTTCCCCTCACAGAAGGAAGTTTGCCTGGGATGAGCTGAGGGAACTGGGCTCAGAGAACTGCATTTTCTGGACTTTACAACTCAATTCCTACTTGAGGCTAGAAAGATATGAAAATGGCATAAAGTGGCTGATTTTAAAGGATCTCCCAGGAACAGCAGGTTCCTCCCTAATCCCAAGGGCAATTCCCACTGTCTTTAGGACTGAGATGAACTGAGGCAGTAGAACCAAGAAACTGGGAGTAAAATGAGTCAAAAGCAGATGAAACCACTCCAATTCCCCTCATCTGATGCTGAGTAGAAGATGGGACATCCTAAGGCCATCCCCCGTGGCTCCTCCACAGGTCACCGGGACAAGGCAAATGGAAATCTCCCGGACCCTGCAGGACCCAGCCCCCCAAATCCCAGCCCTGGTGCCACTCACATCCTCATCCTGGCTCGAATGGATCAGCTCCACGAGTCTCTGGATAATCCTGGCTTCATTCAGCCACTGCAGGGAAAAGAGCAGCAGAGAAAATCCTTGATGGATGTCCAAGAACTCAGAACAAGAGGGGCTCTGGGAAGCTCTGCAGGAAGGGGAAGCCCTTCCTTCCCTCTCCAATGCCATCCCTGAGGCAGTGACAGGGATGGATTCAGATTTGCATCAGCACGGATGGGGATGGATTTGGATTTGCATCCTGCCATGGAACTAACACACAGGTCCCTCTGGAAAATATGGAATGCTCCAGGGACAAACAGCAGTGGCAGAACCCCACCACATTCTCCCAGCAGCTCCTGCTCTTCCTGCTGCTCACACGCAGCAATTCCACCGTCTGCCAGATGTTGGAACAGCTGTCACTGCACCTTCACCTTGCTCCACAACTTCCTGTTCTCCATGCAAACCATTCCCTATCCCCCTTTCTGGCCCAGGCAAACCAGCAACATCCTCTCCAAAGGCTCCCTGCCACTCCTCCCTCCCAGCCCCACATGCAGGCTCAGCCCCTCATCTCCACCCATTTCCATTCACACCCCACTCCTGCTCCAGGAAAACTGCTGCATGTGTGACATCCCCCAGACTCATCCCAACAATGCCCAAACTCAGCTGCTTGGGAAATGAGCAAACTTCCATTACAAGGAAAAACATTTCCAGGGATGGGTCTGGAGCCCCTGTGCTCCAGAGCCAGGCTGGGAGAGCTGGGGGTGCTCACCTGGAGAGGAGAAGGCTCCAAGGAGAGCTCAGAGCCCCTGGCAGGACTTAAAGGGGCTCCAGGAATGGCTCCCAGTGCCAGAGGGCAGCCATGGATGGGATCTTGGCAATGAGGAATTCCTGGCTGGGCTGGAATTGCCAGAGCAGCTGGGGCTGCCCCTGAATCCCTGGCAGTGCCCCAGGCCAGGCTGGACACTGGGGCTGGAGCAGCCTGGGACAGTGGCAGGTGTCCCTGCCATGGCAGGGGTGGCACTGGAGGGGCTCTGGGGTCCCTTCCCACCCAAACCATTCCTGGATTCCTCGACTCTACGATTCCTTGAACATAGTAAGGAATTACACTAATTACTGTCCCAATCAACGTCTGAATTTCTGAACACTGGGAAGAACACAGTTTCCCTTTCTCCAAGCTCTCCAGCTGGACTAAAGAGAGGTTGCTCCATGGAAAAACGAGTGGGAACCCCTTTGCTGCCAGGAGTGACCCAGGCTGCTGTCCTGGAGCCACAACGGGGCTGAGGGACCCCACGGAGCGACCCCAGCCCTGGGAACAGGAGCTGCCTGAGGGGTGGATCTGCTCCTGGGATGAAACACCCACAGATCCCCTCTGTCCCGAGCCACACAGGGACAGGGGCAGGCAGGGGAAGGCCCTCACGTTGAGCACGTCCTGGCGCAGCGCCGTGGGCTCCACGCAGCTGATGAGGCGCAGCAGCAGGTCCATCATGGCAGAGGTGTCGATGTGCTTTAGCACCAGGCTCAGGAACTTGTCCTTTTTCCTCAAAAATGAGATCACCTGTGGAAACAGGAGTCTGCATCAGCTGCCACCTGACACACAGCTCTGTCACAAATCTCCCACAACTCCCCCACAACTCCCTCACAGATCCCCCTCAACTCCCTCACAACTCCCTCACAGCTCCCAGAGCTTCTCCTTTGTGTCTCAACCATCGACCTTGGGCTGGGAACTCTCCAGGGAACAAGGGAATAATTCGTATTCCAAGGCAACACCAAATTAGATCTCTTCAGTCAACTTTTCTCCCCTCTGTGCCACAGAGAAACCCAATGCCATAGAAATAAATGAAGCTGGAGGATTTTCCTTTCCTCTCAAGCTCCCTACCAGGCAGCATCTACAAACCCGGGTATTTACTGAGATGTGAGTATTCCTGAATCCCTGTTCAGCCCATGCCTCAGCACCCCTTCTGTAAGGATGAGCCTGAGGCCTTGTTTATGGATTGGGATGCATCTGATGATCCTCAAAATGCCTTGGCACGAAAAGTGAAGCTTTAGCTGTGCCATGGGGAAATCCCGGCTGCGGCAGATCGCAACCCAAAACTCTGGGAAGACTCTGTCCACAGCAGCATGTCCCTGCACTGAGGAATTCCAAGAACTTTCCAGAGGCCCCATTTCACCTCCAACCTTTAACCCAAGTCCAGGAGTACCACGAGCTCCCAGCAAGGACACAGCACGGGCAGTGCCGGGGAATTCCCATCCCCACCTGTTCTGTTTTCCGTGCAATGAGGTTCCCGATGGTCTTGCTGAAGAAGCTGGCGAGGAGGGGGTTCAGGGGGGGCTCATGGTCCAGGAAGTCGTAGAGGATGTTGAGCAGGGTCTCGTCCCCGCCCAGTTTGTCGTTGATCTGCGGCACGTCCGAGGTCAGCAGCTCGCAGGCCGTGTTGGGATACCTGCAGTGACACACCCAGAGCCACCACAGGTGAGATGGGAACTCTCTGGAGATCTGCCCTCCACAAAGGCCTCAGGAAGTGAAGGAATTCCTGTCCTGGGAGGGTTGGGCGGGGCCCTGGCACAGGGTGCCCAGAGCAGCTGGGGCTGCCCCTGGATCCCTGGCAGTGCCCAAGGCCAGGCTGGACCACTGGGGATGGAGCAGCCTGGGACAGTGAGAGGTGTCCCTGCCATGGCAGGGGTGGCACTGAGGGGACTCTGGGGTCCCTTCCCACCCAACCCATCCCGATGACTGATTCCCTCTGGTGAGGACACTTTTCCCACAATGGGTTATTAGGGATTTGTGACCACACCAGGTTTCTACACCAGGATCTTTCCCAATCTCTGCATTCCCTACAAGCCACTAGGACAAGCCACTTCCAGGCCAGCTGGGAGCTCCGACCTTTTCCCTGCACCATTCCCTCCCCCAGCACCCTCCTCCTGTTCCTGCAGTTCCAGCCCTGGAGGTTCCAAAAGCCCCTCAGGCCCTGCTGCTGCTGTTCCAGGCCTTGGTGCTGCCCAAGGAGCTGAGGCTGAGGATGTCACTGTCACCACCACAGAGGGACCTTCCAGCCCTTCCATCCCTTACAGCCCAAGGGGACACAACGATTCTTTTCTCCTTTTCCTGGCTCATTCCATGCACAAAACATCCACAATTCCTCAAGAACTGTGTGTGGAACCTCGCAGGGACACATATTGCCATGTACAGGGAGAGAAATGGAGCTCTCCCTGTCCCAGCAGGTTCTGCTCCTGCAGCTCTCACAGCCCCAGGTCTGATCCAACCCCTCACCATTCCCGTTGGGGCAGCACATCCCAGCCCTGGAGGTTCCCAGGGCTGCAGGGACCTCACCTCACCTGAACTCCCCCTCCGACCCCTGCAGGCTGAGCTTCCCTCACCCCTGGCTCAGCAGCTCATTGGCAGATCCAAGATTCACACTCTCCTTTCTGCTCCAGCCTCCCTTCAGGTATTTAATTCCACAAGTTCTGCTTGGATGGGGATTTACTTGGGGACTTTTCCTCTTTGCAATTTCCCCTCTGAACTTTATGACTTCCATCCCACTGTTCCAGGGATAAAGCCTTTGGGATGATCCCCTCTCCACGCATCCCCAGCCCCAGATCCTTCCAAAGCTATCAAGTTTCTCCTGTTCCACTTCACCAACTTTTATAACCTTTCCTGAGCGAGCCAAAGTGGGATTCCATCTGGATTTACACAGAGTCCATTCTTCCTGCTCAGCCTTTATTTATCCCAAAAGCTTCCCTGGTTTCTAATGAGCTCAAACCCTCCTTCCCCTCTCCAGGCTTTGGAGCCTCTTCTGGGCCTGCTCTGCCTGGGAGTCCCAAGAACTGCCAAGAAAATGCTCCATGAACATCAGCCCTTGGTGTCCCAGCAAGAATTTCCTTCTTGAAACCTCTGTCCTTGTGCCCCCCTTCCCTCATTCTTCACCTGTTTGGGTAACAATCAGGGAGTCCTGAAATGGCTGGGTGGGAAGGAACCCCAGAGCCCCTGCAGTGCCACCCCTGCCATGGCAGGGGGACACCTGCAACTGTCCCAGGCTGCTCCAGCCCCAGTGTCCAGCCTGGCCTTGGGCACTGCCAGGGATGCAGGGGCAGCCCCCAGCTGCTCTGGCAATTCCAGCCCAGCCAGGAATTCCTCATTGCCAAGATCCCATCCATGGCTGCCCCTCTGGCACTGGGAGCCATTCCCTGGGTGCTGTCCCTGCGAGGCCTTGGCCCAGTCCCTCTGCAGCTCTCCTGGAGCCCCTGCAGGCCCTGCAATGTGCTGGAAGCTCTCCCTGGACCCTTCCCTGCTCCAGGGGAACATTCCCAGCTCTCCCAGCCTGGCTCCAGAGCAGCAGGGGCTCCAGCCCTGGGAGCAGCTCCTTGGATTTGCTCCAGGTCCTTTGGCTGACGCAGCCCTGCAGGTGAGGGTCCCAAATTCACCCTTCAGAGCAGGATCCTTGCACAGCAGCCACAGGATATTCCAAGTTATTACCCCATGTACTCCTGGGCATTCACTCACCTGGGAACAGCCACCTCATACCATTATCAACTCTTACCCAAACCACACCTGAACATGGCACTTCTGTGGCTTTCCAGCAACCCCAGCCCTTGATCCATTCCAACCAGGAAAAACCTGCCCAGTTTCATTTATTTCTAGTTAGAGCAGCCTTTTATTTTTATATAAACTTTGTAAGAACTTCACAAAAGCAAACAAACTCCCCAAACCAATGTCAATATTTTTGACTATACATTGGGTTAAAAAATACACTAAACACAACTCTGTGAGAAGCAAACCCCTGTGAGGAGCTCAGTGTGGTCTGAGCAGAGGGCAGGGCTCTGCCCACAGCTGTGATCCCTAAAATCAGCAGGGATCTGACATGGCAACACACTGAATAAAAACCCCAGATTATATTCATTTTTCAGCTCACTTTGTTCTGTGGGATTGGAATCCCATTGAGTTCAGAAATTTCCAGCTCTTGTGCTTCCCTTTCCTAGTAAAAACCTATTCAGGGGGCTTTGGATTTTGAGGCAACAGCGGATAAGATTTTTTTGAGACTTAATTTGATATAGGATTATTTTTTTTTTACATTATTTGAGATTTGATTATTTGAGACATTACTTGAGCTATGTTTTTTTTGAGACATTACTTGAAATAGAATTTTTTTTGGAGGCCAACTCAATGTCAAACCATCAAAACCAAACCCTCCAAACCCCAAAAGCGTGGAACACCCCAGTGCTCAAAGCCTCCCGTCCCCCCGAGGAGGTGCCACCCCTGGCAGCTGGTGGGACGGAGCCCAGGTGGAATGTCTGTTTCAGCCCCGGGATCCCTGGCTGGCATGTCCCAGGGGAGCAGGGATCCAATACCTACTTGAATCGGACCTTCTCGTCCCTGTCCACGGGGGGCTCGTGGGGTGATGAGGGTGACCAGCTGCTCCATGCAGTGGCTGCTGGCACAGGAAGTCCAGCAGCCGCGGTTCTGGGCCTTGCATTCCTGCAGGACGTCATCCTCGTCCATCAGCTCCTCCCGAGGTCACATCCTCCTTGTCCAGCAGCTTGTCCACGTGTGACGTTGTGTTCAAATCAAACTTCCAGAACATGGTGATGGGACACGACTGGCTGGGGGGCAGGAAAGCACTGGTTACTGCTCCACACCTACTGAGATGATCCCTGAGCATGGAGAAGACCCTCTGAGACCACCGAGTCCCACCATCAACCCCATCCACTGCCACCCCATGTCCTCAGGTGCCACCTCCACATATTTTTGAACACTTCCAGGGATGAGGACTCCAGCCCATCCAGTGCTTTCCAGC